>JARHVA010000317.1:1110000-1592500 GCA_037957365.1 Torreya grandis | reverse complement strand
ATTTTAGCACCTAGACAATTTAGTCTAAAGGCTAAGTATGGAGATACCATATAGTATGGGAAATGTATTAGAGCGATGAGATGGTTGATACCATAGGGTATGGATGATATAGTTGAATGGTGTCTTGGCTAATACTATAGGGTATTGCTGATACCATTAGAAAAGTATGTTGGATTGTATCATATGGTATGGATGGTGCAACCAAAAAAATTGCTTGATTGGTTTAGTAGGGTATAGTTAGTTTAGTATAAATGTTAAGCATGGACGATGAGTTTGATGTTTGGTTGATATAGTATAAAAATGGCAAAAATAGGAAAAATGACTAGTAAAGTACAAGGTAGGGACTATTTTATTTTTAGCAATCTTTTACTTGGATTTTTAGTCTTAATTTTAAATTTTTAGATTAAAATATTATTGTGCATTATTATTTGATATTTTGTAGATGTGATATATATTATGATACAGTATTGGGATTGTTTTCTAAATAGACCTAACTTTCCCTAATCACACACTGAAATGATTAAAACCCAACATGTTGGCACACTGGCATTTCACATAAGACTTAGATTTCTTACACGCTCACCTAAAGCACACAGCAAGGGACTAGTTCACATTGGTTTTTTGCATGAAGGTGTACTAAGAGATGTTGGCACTCAAATGCATCTACTTTACTCAATGATTAACTGGAAAAAGAAATACATGGTAGTTGTGGACCTAAATTTAGCTAATTGAATAAACACATATAAAATGACCAACACCATGGTTTCCATAATCAACATAATAACATTCAAGTAACGTAGGTTCCATTCATCATATTGAAAAAGAGATTCATGTTAGGATTGTGGAGCTAAAAGCTTCACTGATGCAAACAGGAGAGGAGGTTGCTGAAGGTTGCTGAGTTGCAGAGAAGTTAGGGTCGGTCTGATCAGCCGACGTCGGCAGGATAGCACAGGGAAGCAACCGACGTCGATCATATATCGGCCGACGTCGGTCACCTCCAGGCAGACAGGGACCGACGTCGGTCACCTGTGTGGTTTGACTGCGAGCTATTTATGGGCAGTTAGCTAACGAACCAAGTGTTTGCATGAAGAGATCTAATTATAGACTGAGAGCTGCGGATCTAATTATTGTAATTAGATGTCTAATTATTGTTTGATGAGATCTATATAATAGACTCATGGTTGTATTGGAAAAGTGTGCTAGGGAGTAAGAGAGCATAATTATAAGCTCCTTCTGTGTGTGAGGTAGAGCAATGGTGCGTTCCTCCTAGTGCCACAGTACTAGGTGTGTTGGTGCTGGATTGGAGAGTCAGTTGGATTCTTCAGGAGTGTAGGATCTTGGTCACAGTTGCATGGCCTATATAGGAGATCTACATGGTAAGTAAGATTGTTGATCTGCAGGTGTGTGTGTGTGCAAGGTCGAGGTTCACAGGTGAGCAGAATCATTGTTTGATTTGCAGGTGTGCAAGGTCATATAGACAGCAACACAACAGGGAGCAGTATCAGGCAGGATCTACTTGGAGTACAGGTGTGTACTCGGATAGAGCAAGAGGAAGGCAAGGGAGTTCCTTCCATAAGTATGGTCTGTTGAATTGCAGGTTATTGCAGATTCATGGGAGATCTACTTGAAGTACCTTGAGTACTTGTGGAACACGTGGAGTGCTTGTGGAGTGCGTGGAGCACTTGTGTTGTGCGTGGAGCACGGGAGGTGAACACCAACTCTGTATTTGAGTTGGGTGTTGGGACCTGTGAGAGGGAGAGCTTTGGGGAGAAGATTTACTGTTCACTTGAGGTGTGGGAAACCTCTAGAAGGTGGTAAAGAAGAAGTGGCATCTTCTTTATTGTATTCTTTTCTGTATAAAGTGTTAATACAAGTTGTGTATTGTCTCTCATATGCTGTGTTATTCTGAATTCTAGTTACTTGGTGAATCTGGTTATTTCCGTATATTAAGTTGCTTGAAGTTTGGTAATCAATTGTATGTTTTCGGTTTCGCATCCTGACAAGTGGGATCAGAGCATGTTTGTTGTTCTAGATTCCTGACAATTCACATGTTACATAAACAATTACATGGTGTAACTTAGTCATATAACTTTATTATCTAGTTGAGTACAATGATAACAATATCATAATAGTATCCTCGATCACATCAATAGAATAAACAATAACATTACAAAGTTATACTCAGGAGAATTTATACTTAGTTTTCCCTAACTAAGTAGTTATAATAATAATCACACTGATAGTGACTTGCCAATGATCTTCAATGGACTTAGAGTCTTGGTGGCCAATTACATTATTTTCCTAAGCAGACAGGCCTTTGTGCCCCTACATTCTCACTTCATCCTCAATGTTGAACACCTATCTTCCCATGGGTTAGTGTTATATTTATGTATGACTTAGTCTGTTTCATCCCTAAGAATTTCTCCTTAACCATCTCCCACTTCGCATGCACTCCTCAAGTCTTCCACTAGTGTTTTGAGCCCTTTGTTTTTGGGTTCTCCATTTATTATGCATATTTACTTTGACTGGATCTTCCTACACCATGGTCTTCTACACTATGACTCTTCCATGTCATGCTTCTTCTATGTTGTGCATCTTTACCAAAGGACTTAGCCAAAATTTGGGTCCTAACATCACCCCACACTATGCCATTAGTTTGTCCCAAACTAATCACTGGTTTTAGGCTCTACTAAAAAATTAGAGCCAACCTACTCTATTTATTTATTGACACCTTCCCAATATGAAAAGGTGTTGAGAAACTTTGTCATTATTTTTTTACTGGTTTCTTTTAGATTCTTGGTCTCCTCAGGTTGGCCAGGACACTCACCTACTTTATTGATTAAATGTTCAAGGGATGTGGAAGCATCCTTATGAGTGCCCTCAAGCATGGTGACTTCAGTTATAACCTATCCTTGGAATGTCATTAAGTTAGAATTTATTTCCTATTGATGCACATTTATTTTATCCTCTGTGGATTCTACACCTTAAATACTTTCACTTATTTTGAACGATCCTTTATTAACAAGGTTGTATCAACCAACTACTATCATTAAAGCTATTTCACTTGAAATTGAGCTTATAAAATTTTGATGGGTCACACTAGCTTCTCAAAAAACCATCTAAAATGGGAATGACATCTCTAACTATGTGCAAGGCTCACTTGCACACCTCCACAACTTATGCAAACTACTTTGTTACCCATATTTCTCATCCCAAGGGCTAGGGTACTCTTTGCATTAGTTTAAAAGTATGTCTATGAGAGTCTCCAGTATGTCTATTACCTCACCAAATAGGGGGAATCCATTCGAGAGTGTTGGTTCTTGGCTTAAAATTACCTTATAGATGTTTAACATTTTCATATTGGTAGTTATTTTGACCTCTAACTTACGCTTCAACTCAGCCAACTCTTCTTCCAGCTTAGTTAGGGTGGTGACCTCTTTATTATATAATGCCACCATCTAGACATGTTTCTTCTTGGCCCATATTGTATCAGACTCTATAAAGACATTCTACCTTACAACCTCAGATGTCAATTTCAAGAGTGTCGTGTTACCTTGTATAGAGGTAAGCTAACGAGGATCTACCCAAAGAGTATTGGGTAGCATCACTATTTGTGGATCCAATACAAGACTATCAAAGGGAATTTCAAAGTAGCATTATTCATTATACATGTCGATGAATAATGACATATTGCATTGGGTCTAGTTAGATACATCCTCTTGAGTAATATGAGAATACATATATAGCAGCCTGTCAGGGATGCCTTTTTAGTACTAGACATAGAGGTTAGTGGTTGCATCGAACTTTTTTATTCTTATAATGGAGTCCTAAATTGACTCCTTCCCCTTTGATAGATATCTCTCAAGTATCTCAACCTCTATATCTTTCTCTTGGGAAGTATTCCCAATGTCAAGGCCACTCAATCTTAATTTTGCTTCAAAACCATCCCTCTCTTCACCAAAGTAGATCTTCAATCCCCATCTGTGTCTCTTCAAGGGTGGCATCTTCATGTCATGTCAATGAGGGTGTCTTCTTAGAGTTAGGAGTATCTTATTTGTCAATATCAACTCTTTTTAGGGTCCTTTCAAGTAGCTATCCCAGCTCTTCCATGTCATCATCCTTAGGCACCTCCTTCTCCTGTTCTAAGGGAATAGTTTGTGTTGTTGGCTTCAAGCCTTCGGGTCAACTAGATGGTGGATATTTCTTTGGCAGTGCCTAGGAAGTCTTTTACCTCTTTAAGGGTTTTGCCTGAGTGTTTTACTAACATCATGCCTAGGGAACTTCTACTTCTTTTCTTGCATTGGTGTTGAAGGGAGTTTTTCTCATTCATGCTCTTCAATCCCCGAAGATTTCTTGGGCTTCAACATATAAAATAAAGAATGAATAAAATTTCCTACCAATGTTTGTTGCACTTTTATGTTAGTTCTATCTGAATCAATCCTTTATCTATAGGCTTTCTTCTTAGGATATATATAACTGGTGGAGGGTGTGAGTCTCTAAATCAATTTGTTCAACAACAATTGTCATTAACTATGCATCATATATTTGGTTGATGGCATTCATGAAGTATCACATCATGAAAGTGTATGGTAGCTTAATCCAAGCAGATAGTTCTCTAGAGGGGGCCATCTTGATGCACACAAGGGAGTAGTTTTGCTTTATATCAAACTTGGCTTGGTCGCTAACCTATGTAGGCAAGTCTTTTGAAATGTGCCACTCATTCCCAAAGGCTTCCTTCATCTTATCATACCATGATTTCATCTTGATCTTATAGGATGGAGTGATTGATCCAGGGTAAGTTAATTCCTTGTACCACTCTTAAATGGATTTGTTTTCAAGAGGGTATGCCCATTTCAATTCTCCATAGGTGTATTCGAGTACACCAATTTCATCAAACACCATCAATAATAAAAACATGCCCCATGCAAACCTATGGTTGGGTACTTGGTGGGATTTATTTATATCCTCTATGATCTTGTTCATAAATTATTGCACCTAGTTATACTTTAACCCCTCAGTAACTTGTTATACAACATACAGGTGGGCCATATCCACCTCTTTTCATTGGTATCTACCTCTGACCTTTATCATAGTGATTCATGTAGCTAGTTGAATGGTAGGATCTTAAAGACTTGTAATGTGCATGGCATGGCCTTCTTTTTGATACTAAAGCACCATGGCTATCTCATCCTAGTCCTCTATATCATATGCAAAGTCCATGCCAGAGCACTTCAACCCTAATACTTTGATAATTATTTTAGCCATGATTTTCATCTAGTGCCTAGTGAAGTATATGTAATCTTCATGCACCTATGAGATCAAAAAATTCACCACTTCCACTTGCTTTAAAAATTAAGGAATGTTGAAGAGTTAGAAGAGGCCAATAGTATTTAGAGCATTGAAAATATTTAAGTTGTAGACAAACTCACTCCTGGTATTCTATCACTTAACCCTAGAGTATTTTTATAACTCTACTTCATTCCAAGGATGGTGATGGTTTTAGTCAAAGATAGTGCAAGTCAGCATATTATACATCCAATTTGTAGTGAATATTATCATCTCAAGGTACCTATATCTCTTCAATAATTAAATGTGGTGGTAGAGGCATGACAAATTTCTTCTTTGTTTGGTGCACCATCTTTGTCTCTATGTCTCCCACATGCATGCCTAGTTCTTCAAGTGCTTTTTATCTAATTAATACCATCTCCACACCAACACTTAATCTTCTTTCTTAGGAATTATAGGCAATGGTTCACTTCATTGAGCCTTTTTCTTTGGTTGCATCACCCTTCATGGGGCCTAAAGGTTGAGGTAAAGTCATCCAATATTCCTAAAATAATACATGTTTGCTTTTATAATTGCCTCATCTCTCATAATTCAACACTTTTTAATGTTACACATCAACCTCTATGATGTGTAACTCTCAAGATCCTACCCATATTTACAATTTTCCTAACCCTATCTATTTTTCTTAGCTAATACACTCTCAAGCTCTAAAAATACTCAAAATTCATCACTTTTCACTCATCTAGATGCTTTGAAAATCATTTTTCAAAAGTTCAAGTTCATAAGTTCACAAGTATAGCAATAGTAAAAAGTGAAATGGCCCATTTATTCTTTTATAGGCTTGATGGGGTAACTTGCATTTACTACCCCTCCTTGACCATCACTTCATGCAATAAATCTAACCAATAGTATTGACACAATGTGATATTGGCATACTTTCCATTACCACTATTCTCCTTGTATTAACTGCATGTTCTTTCCTATGCTTTCCCAAAGTGCATGATAGTTGTAAAAAATTTTAAATGTTTTCCATTCTAAAGGCAAGAATTATTCTTTACCTTAACTAGCTTTTGGTTATGTGCCACATCCTACATACGCTTTTGTCCTTATACACTTTCACTTATGTGTTCTTTCACCCAATTGTATTCCTATAGACCATATCCTAGTACTTTATAAATGTAACACCCCTACCCCACACTAAGAATTCTTTATGGTAATCCATAAGAACATAAGAAGTAGAAAAAGGCAAAAGTTGACTATAAAACCACTAAAGGGGTGCACAACTAGTGCAGTGCTTTATTGAAAACAAAAGAAATCCTAAATTAAGTTAATGGCATATGCCTTATTAGTATAAAAAGAAAAGACTTATTTAGAATAGTATGATCACAACTGACTACCATTGTAATGAACTAGAAGAAATTGGCCATATAAGCTCTTCAACCTACATGTGCTAGCAGGATGAATACTATGAATAATGAAAGGACCATCCCAATGACCATGAAGCTTTCTAGAATGGCACATGAACTTAGAGTCATATATTAAGACTTACGTGCTAGGAGTAAAAGTATTATGCTTGAGATGGCGATCATGCCATGCCTTTTGTTTTTGTTTCTCCATGCCCTGACTCTAGTGTGAAAGAAAATTATTTTCATCTAGTTGTAACAAAGCGTCGAGGTTCACTTTCAATTATGCCTCATCAACCAGTCATCTAATACACACAATGTAAAGAGAAGGAATAAGAAACTCTATAATAAGAACTACTTTGATATTGAACACAAGGTTGAATGATGTGCTCTTATTTAATCACTTATAAGTGGTGTGATAATTCCATAGTACCATAGACACAAGATCATCCTAGTTATTGCATCTAATATTACATATATTGGTTAAATTAATGCCCAAGATCTTGTTGAATGCCTTAGTTATACCATTAACCTACAGATGATCTGATGTTGTCTTATGGTGAGCACTCATGAATTCAGCCAATAGGACATGGATAGTCTCATTGAGGAAGTGAGTACCACAGTCACTAGTAAAACTCAATGGACAACTAAACCTAGTACTGACATGCTCTTAGATGAATTGTGCAGTAGTAAAAATTGTGCAATCCTTTATCAATGCAGATTCAACCTTATAGTAGTGATAACATAGCAAGAGCCATTATGCCATCTTACTAGGTTGATGGGGAAAAAGAAATCAGTGGCATACTTTTCAAAAGGTTCCTAAGATAAATTAGGATGAAGGGGCATTACATCCCCCCTATTCAGCTTTCCCACACGTAGTAAATGTCACATTGGTACATGTAAAGCTTAGCATCCGTAAATAGTGTAGACACCACAAGCCTACTAAAAGAACATTTTAAATAGTACCTTCACTGGCATAATGTCTTCTAGCAACACCTTCACAGACCTCATGAAGCACCTTAGTGTGCTCATGTTTCATGACATAGAATCATAGCACCTCATATTTACCAATCTTATAAAGGTTGCCCCAATAAGTTGGAACTGAGTGGTGGGAATAGAGAGTTTCTTCTTGGTTGGAGTGTTGAAGTGAGTTGTTGTTGATTTGGTATTAAAAAATGCAACTATTTTCTCTAATTCCTCAGGAATGTATGAGACATGAAACAACTACATTTTAGGTAGGTCATCTTCTATAGCATGTGTTAGATCACCAGATTTAATGCATGAAAGATGGTCTAGATTGTAATTGGTCTTACCAAGCTTAACCATAACTAAGAACTAGAATTCTTGAAATAGCACTATCCATCAGAAAATATGACCATGCAAAACTAGTTTGTTGACCAAATACTTCAATTCCTCATGGTCTATGAAGAAAATAAATGGGGTTGTCAGTAGCTATTGTCATAACTTTTAAAGGGCATATACCATAGATAATGCCTCACACTTGGTAGTTGTATAGTTTTGCTTGACTAGAATAAGATTTCAAGTTGTAAATTATATAGGGTGATCCAAGTTACCCTCACCAAGTTGAGTAAGTATAGAACCAACTGCCATGCTAGAAGCATTGGCATGGACTTAGAAAGGTTTAGTTTAGTCTAGGAACTAGATAATAGATGCAGTGATAATCTTATTATTTAAGGTAACAAAGGCTTCTTGGTAGGTACTGGTCAAAATAAAATGACCATTATGTTTCAATAACTCCTCTAGAGGCACTGCAATGCTAGCATACCATGAATAATTTTTTTATAATATCATGTATGCCCTGAGAAGGCATTAACCTCTCATTGGGTGGTCTATATTGGTAGGTAGAGGATGATGGTGATCTTGGTGGGGTCTACTAAAAGTCCATATCGATAAATAATATGACGAAGGAAAATGCCAAATAGAGTAGCATAGAGACATTTCTTCAAGTTGAGAAAATTTTGAAGATTCTTGCAATTCTCAAGCATGAACTGAAGATTAGAAAAATGGTCTTTCACTAAGCTATAAAGCATCCAATCATCTAGATAAACCTAAAGGAACTTATGGATAAATTCCTTGAAAGTTTCAATGACGATCCAAGAGAACACAATAGAGGCATTCTTCAATCTAAAGGCCATGACATTATAAGTAAAAGACCCCCACTTGGTGGAAAATGTAGCCTTGGGATTATCTTCTTCTACAATTTGAACCTGATGGTACTCAAAAAAACCATCCCTGAAGGTATAAATTTCACATCTAGTGATGCCTTTGAGGATCTCTTCAGTGAATGGTGTCAGAAAAGGATCAATAACACAAGTAACATTATGTAATCTATAATCCACATAAATCTATATGTGCTCATCCTTTTTAATACTTATTACCATAGGGATCACCCACTTCTACTTGTTAATAAGAGTAATGACCCCCACATGCAACATATCATTGATTTCTTCTTTGATATGAGCACATAAATTAGGATTCATTTGATAAGGCCTCTTTCTAATTGATCAAGTGCCTTCTACCAATTTGATGTGCATTTTACCCAAAGAAGAATAGACACCCTTCATCTCACTATAGTTTTGTGGGAAAACATCCTAATAATCTTTCAATAGCTTAAATATGTTTGTGATTTCATTATCAAACTAGTAATTTCCCATGTTAGCCATCTTCGATGCTTCCTCTGTGCCAATATTATGTTGAATGGTTTGGAGTAGCTCAAAGTATGGGTGTTGTGTATCCAAAATGGTGTCATGAACATTTTGAGTGCCATACTCTATGTGGATAGCCAAATGATTAGTCAATGGTTTAGGTGGATCAAATCCTTCACCTTCATTAACTTGAAATACAAATTTTTGCTTACCCTTTTAAATTTCCTCTCTAAGTGCATGATTTAGTATAGATTCAAATGTAGAAGTGTATGCCTTCTCAATAAGTTCATTAAAAATGGACAATCCTTCCTCTAACACATCATGTATGCTTCAAATCTAGTCTTCAATGGGGTCTGGGTCTCTAATGATAGCTTGATCCATAGCTTGTAGTGTAAGACATAAATCCATCCATAAGGATGCATATGACAATGTCACAATCATATTACTCTTAATCAAATGCCAAGAACTTGTATCAAGATTGCACTATTTGTGAATATACCATGCTCTAGCCCAAATGCATAGAGTACAATAAAATATGTGAACCCAAATGTATTATGGAAAGAAAGTTTCATTTAGCATCCACATTGTCTTGCAAGCCTCAAGGTGAGGTTCTAAAACTCAAATTCCACTATAATTAATAACACAATTTGTACAATTATCATGATGAAATCTATGATGCAAAGTAGAACATACGTAATCCCAAGTAATCAAATGCTCTAGATGAGCTCATCACCATCAAACAATTATGCCATCAAAAATATGAATCATTGATCGTACTTGATCAACATCAAAATTATAAAAGGCTTCTAATTATTGAAAAAATTTGCAAACCTCCATTTGATTATGGAACTTTGGAGCTTTATATAGCCTTATGGGTGGTGTAACCATGATTTTTTTATGTAGGAGATGAACAAACTTATGGAATTTGTGATAATTTTGTCAAGTATCATCATGATTATCGATAACACCACATTCTATCTCAACAAGGTCATAGTCACCCTATGCTCAATATTCATAGGTGTTACTAGTGGTGTCAGAGAGGGATTATACATCTATCCATCATAATATTCCATTAGGGGTGGGGTCATGGCTTTCACTACCCCAAGTTGTGATATTATATATATGGTTAATGTCCTCATCGACATTGACTAGTTTAATGTAGGGAGGCCCATGAGCATGATCCAAGGGAATGACTACATGTTGCTCCTCATTTTTAAATTTCATGTACCATTTATTAAAACTCAAATAAATGTTTTTGTAACACCATGGATAACCCAACAGATCTAGGAAGTCATCAACCTCATCCAACTCTATGACTTTGAAGTCTGATTTAAATGTAACACTGAGGATATCAATGTTGGTATCTTTAAGGACACTATTGGGCAAAGCACATGTTTTGTTAACCATGAATAATACATGGGGTAAAGGTTGTAAATATATGCTAGCCATCTTCCACCAAATATCCTTTGTGAGAACATTAACTTCAACTCTGATGTCAACTAAGATACCCTAGATAACCCATCCATCAATAGTAGTGTTCATCAATATCTCCTTATCCCCTGTTGGGCTTGGTTTGATAGGAGTATATTGTCATCATCCATGGTTTAATCAATGATATTTAGTTTTCCTTGGTGTATGATGATTTATCTAGTTATGTAACAATGGTACAATGTCCTCATCTAATAATCACTTATAGAGCTCTTGAAATTCATCTAGCATTATGTCATGATGGTCTATGGATTTTTGCATATCATCATGTTGAGCAACATCATAATCCTTAAGAAAATGGATTTCCCCTTGAAATTACCTTAAAATTTTCATAGTGTCCTTAAACATATCATTATATTATTGAGCATAAGGATACCTAGTAACATGAGGCTCATCACACTAAACTTTCTTAATAAGTGGAGTGGACATAGACTAGGACTATCTACCACTACGTATTATAATATTAATTTTAGGGCCTATCAGAGTGATAAGGCATAGTCTCTAGTGTGATTTATCAATACGTATCATACCATCACCCTTCTCATTTCTTTCCTTTATAATGGTCATGTACAAGTTAGGGCACTCCTCTAGACAGTGCTCATTTTGATAAAAGGCACATGTAGGATAGATTAGGTAATCACATTGGTAGTGACTAGGGGAACCACAGTTATATCAAGTTCATGGTGGAAATCATCCACCTCCATATCCTTGACTTGACCTCACCCATGATAACCACCATTCTCTTAGTTATTTAAATTAGAGGCCTAATGCATACCATGTGTGTGTGCCTCATGAAATGAGATGGAAATCATTGGTATCATGAGTATATGTGTAGCATATCTTATAATAAGTGGACACCTTTATCTTAGTGGCACATTATAATATAGGACAATATCAAACATCATGCTCTTCTTGGTAGATTTCACATGAATACTTCAGTATGATGCATATGTTCTTATGGGACAATTACTCTAATTATGGCCTTTAGACTCACAATTGAAGCACCATAGGCCATTGTGAGTGTCATGAGAAATTTGTGCAATAATATTTTCTAGTTGAGATTCCATTGAAAAAAATTGAGCCTCCATGAAAGGACTGCTTCTAATATTAATACTGATAACAGCTTTAGGGTGAAGGGCAGCTTCCAAGGCCTCATGTGGGTTGGTAAAAGTTCTTTGAGACAATGTTCATCTAAAGGGGAGAAACAAACCTAACATTAACCATTGAGCATGTTGATCAACATTGATCTCAAATGAGATCTTGGAAACAAGTGTTTCGAACTTGCATCATACTCACACATGCTCTTGATTAGTTCTTGTTTAATATCTTTCAATGCAATAATACTCTATTATTTGAACTCTAGAATGTCAAATTATTGAAGGAATGCTACCTTAAGCTAATCATAATTGATGATAGATTATTAAGGATCATATTTTTGGTACCACTTATGTGCACATTATAGAAGGTTGGTTATAAATTAAGTGGATTTCTATTTATAATAAGTTATATTGTGCACTCACTAGATAAATTTGCACTTGTGAACATGCTCTGTGGTATTCTCCATGCCTTGATATTATAGAAAATGGAGCATCATTTTGTAGTATACAGTGGGTGGTTGATGTGCTTATAATGGTGGATGTTGAGAAGAACTTTTAAGCCCTCCTTTTCATTGGGAGAAGTCCACCACTTCTTCCTGTGCCTCCTCTTAATCCACTGGTTGAATCACCACCTAGTCTACCTACCATGCCTTCCGCAGTAACAAAAACACCTAAGACATTGGGCATTGAGGTAGGTGTTATCACTTGAAAATTCACCCTATAAGGAGATGGGACTAGCTTAGCCTCATTTCAAGTGGTGCCATGGAAATACTCTAGGGCTATGGGTATCCCTATCATGGAGTGAATCTCTAGATTAGGGGCTAGCTCCCCTAAATGCATCATTTAAGCTCTTGCTCCTACTTATAAAAATTTTTGGGGTGAAAAATGGTTAGGAAAATATAAAATAAATACATCCTAATAAATTTTATGCACTAAATCTATTTGATAACTTCCAACCAACTTGTATTCAACACTTAAAACTAATGAAAACAACTAGACATACACTTTCCCAAATCTATGTCTTCTTGCATCAATACTACATTGTGGGGTTCTAGATGATATGTAAGGTTAGGAGAAATAGAAAAGAGGTATTAGGTTACATTGATGAAAATATTACTCACTTCAACCATAAACATATGTTGAACACTTCACATGCCTTGCAAGAAAAGACTGAAAATAGGTGCAAGAATGAAGGACAAAGCTAAGGAATCCATAGTTTTCACTAAGCAAAATCCTCATTAAATTATAAAACACTATGAACCAATATGAGAGAGGTAAAAACTTATTCATTTTATTAATCTTAAGGTGTAAAAATGATCAGGGTTTCACCATACTCTATTCAAGCATCTAAACAATGCCAAAATGGCCAACTCTTATAGAACTTGAGAGGAGAGAGAGAAAGAAGTCAAAGGGTCACTTGGACATGTGTCAAGCTAATAATTTTAGTTAAAATTTCATTTGGAAGAGATTTTTGTTGAGATATTCCAAGTCATACTAAATACCTGTCCAATATAAGTCATAAATATGGTGAAAAGTGGCACAAAATTCCCATTTTGACATAAGAAATTGCCCACCTGAGATTCCTTACAAAAATCATCTTTTATCTAAAAAACCTAAATTATTATGATTTTATAAGATATGAGGGGTTATAAAAAAACATCATCCATTCATTGGTTTTGGTCTCTGATCATTCCTACTATTGTGGACATGCACAATCATCTTGAGCAATTTTCCAAAGACCCCTTTCCATGCACCCTTACCACTTGGAACTCTAAACCTTCCAAACATATAAACCAATTCATTAAAAATGGGGAATGACACCTTTAAAATTCTTCCATACCATTATTTTCAATATAAATCCTTCAAAATGTCTCCCTAATCAATTTTCATCACTTTCCCAAGTGTTCACTATTTTGTCTCACTGGACTGGCTGAAAGTGTGAGTCTAGTTAGGACACTTAGATTTTCATTCAGAAGATGATATGAATTTTTTAAATTATATAAATTATATAAATTCCTTCCAAAACTTGTTTCATCCTCTAACTCCTCATGTAGCTTGCACACCACTTAAAATGGTAAAAATAAGCTTAGTTTTCCCCTATTCCATACCATTTCATACAAAAAAGTACATTTATAGAATCCTATAAGATTCTAATAAAACCTCCAGGTGGTTTCATATCCATCCCCTTGCATTTAGATGCTCAAAATTCTCTATCTCTCCAATCGGGTTCCAACAAGGGTTTAGTGAGGGTTTTGAGTGACCTGGACTCTTAACCTTTGTTCATAAAGGTTAGACATTAAAACCATTGAAAAATATCACTAAGATCTCCTTGAGGACCCTTCCTAAAATTTCTAATTGACTTAGGATCACATGAAAACTTTTGTGAGAGATATGAGTGATTGAAATTAGCCATTTGAGCTTGTCTTCTTATTTCCTTGCATGTCTGATGGGTTTTAGGGTTGAAATAAAGTTTCCTTGGTTCTCTTTATTCTCATAAATCCTTTACACCTATATGTATGCCCCAAAAACATGATTCAATAGGTTTCAAATCATTTTTAAGTCTAAAAATGTGAAAGCCCCTCAATTTGAGCATAGGACTAATCCTTAACTAGTAGGCATGTTTCAAGCTTAGGCTTAAAATGATCTTCTAACATATTTCCATCACTTAAATGGTTTTATCACCTCCTATTTGACCTCAAGGGAATGTTTCAATATGTTACCAAGCTTTTCTCTTGCTAAAATGGTGTATGATCCTCTAATTGGCCTTAGGCTTAGTGTTGTCCTTATAGTCTGTTTGCACTTCAAGGTCCAAAAATGACCTCTTGACGCTTTCTTTGCTTCTAAATAGCTCAAGTACATTTACAATATATTTATTAACATGCCTCCATAAGGTTTAATTCCTCTATTATGCTATAAATGGCATTGGTACTTCATTGGTCTCTAGGCCTTAACCCTTGCTCTCATGTCATGACTGCAATATTTGGTATCTAGACCAATTTATTGAGTTCCTTTACTATGTGAAATTTTTATATCTTTATTCCAAGTGTATTCCAACTTTTAAATCCTCCTTTAATGTATACTTAGATTCTAGTTCACCTTTATATCTCAATTTTCCAAACCTTGCTAGTTTTGACCATTAGGGAAGTACCCCCTGTCTAAGACAAAATAGGGGGTACTTACCCTATTCTCTAAAACAATTTTGTCATTTTAGGGTCTCCATAAATTTTTAATTATGCCCTCCATGAAATATTAACCCTTTATTCTAGGTGTATACCTTTGAAAAACATGGAGATCCAAAATAGACTTGTTAGAGAACTGTGTGTAGGATCTTCTTTATAAGGATTATGTTTGTTATGTTTAGAGATTTTCCATTTACTTGTTTTGAACATAAACAAGAATTTTTATATTTTCATGATAAACATGATATTTTTTTGGGTCCATTTACCAATTCACGTGATCCATGTAACCCTCCCATCCCTAAATCTTCAAGACTGGTTTTCACTTGACTGACTGTGTTGGCCTATTTAGTGTTCTTTGGTATGGACCTGTAGGTGTGTTTTGTATGATCTATATTATAATGGGTGATTATAAACATCCATACAATCTTATTTAACCACTTTATACTTTATTTAACCCCATTATTCACTTTACCAAGCTTCTATATATCCCTTTGAACCTTACTCTGCTTATTATTTGCATCACAGTCACCTAGTTAACTATAGGTGTTTATGTATAATTAGATTTCAAAGGCAATGATTAATACCTCTTGTAAATCTATTTGAGTCATTTATATCATTTTTATTCACCTTTTATATGCAAATATCCACCAAACACAGTCGTCTTTTGCTCATTGTCTTACCAACATCTAGCTGACTGAGACAACCATGTTCTCTAACCTACCTATAGGTTTCATGGGATTCAAATGGGTTGCTTATATTACTGTTAGATTTCCTTGAATTATCTCAAGTGAAAAAAAGTATGTTATTCCATATTTTATGCCTTGACTAGTCCTTAAACATCATCACAACTTTAAGGAGTTCACTGTCTACCCCTACCTACTGTAGATGGGTGCTTGGGTCATTTGTATTGGTCATGATGGAGTGAAATCACCCTATGAGCATGAGATCCATTCATCACTTATCCATGCATTTTTTTACATTTAAAGATATAAACCCCACTTCAAGCACCAATATTACAACGCTGTCCTCATACTCAATTGTAGGTACATGTCAATCCTATTGTAAGGATAGGGGGTATGCTAGTGAAGCAAGACAAGAGTATATCATCCTCTCTTTTGATGATCTTAGGTCACAAACACTCTTTGCATCTATTATAAACACTTTATCATGATAGTAAGGCCATTTTACAACTTGGATGGAAAAATAAATCCTTTTAGCTCCAAACCTATAGATATCACTAATTAGTTTTAGTGACTTTTTGCCATTTTGGAGGATCTCAAAACCAACCTTCCACTTAGACTTTGGTTGCCAAATTTGGCATGGTTATAGTAGGTTGATATGGTTACCCAAATTTATAATTTTAAGACTTGGATCATTTATCAAGTGAATTATTTTAGGTCCTAAAAAACCTTCAAGGCCTCTGTTTGACATGTTTGGGGCAAAAGGGCCTGAGCACAATCCAAGGTTTCAGTTGATGTTTTGACACTTCCCCTACCAAGCTAAGATGATCAAAAGGCCTATTTAAGCATTATATATTTCAATTAACCTCAAAATGGATTGACCATTTCATTAGAACACCTCTAAAAGTCTTGTTTATGTCCTTAGTTGTAGATGGTTATCTTATCCCATACAGGCAGACTTGGACTGCTCTCCAAGTTTACAAGTTTGAAGTGCTTAGATGCCTTCATCAAACATTTCAATACTCATTAGTGATATAAAGAGGATAAAAATCATGTCAAATCTTAAAACTTATACAGGTGACATCAGCGTCCTCCTGTATATGGATTTTTGACTGTTGTACACAGGAAGAAACATGAAGAAGCAAGATTTTGAAAGGGTAAGACTCTCTAAACACTAAAAAAGCATTTGTTAACCCTTACATATAACCTAAAATTTTATAAGCATCTTAAAAACAACATCAAATCACTTTTCTCAATGTAAATAGTCATTTTCAAAGCAACCAAGATGATTGTTGGTGTAGACTAGGAATTTTGCAAGCCTAGAAGAGGTTTTCTCACACAATTGAAACCTCTAAAGAAAATATGAGAATGAAAACATGATGAAAACCATTTTTTAACACCTAAAACACCAAAACACATTAATCTAAATCAATAAAAATTGCAGCAGGCTCACAAGGAGACCCCCCTTTCAATCCAATCCTATAACAGGCTGCTTGTAGTGTCAATGATTGTTCATAAATAAAAATGCATCAATCTAAGAATTATTACCATGAACATGAAGTAGACTCAGATTTATATCCACCCCCAAGACCATTCCTCTTTATTCCACCTATATGGTCCATGGTGAGCAATTGAATTTGAGGTTTCTTTGCATGCCAAGAGGAGAGAATGAGAAAATGAGTTGCAGAAGCCAATTTTATGCAATTTCTTCAATCTAAATGTGGAGATGACCTGTGGCAAGGTGAAAATTCACACCACAATGTTTTCCAAGTGGCACACTTCCTACAGAACCATACAAGTGTCCTTTTTTCACTCTTTGGTTAAGAAAATTGCCCTTTTCTAAACAACCTACAATTTATTCAATTATTTCAGCTTATTAAAGACTTCTAAGGACACATGGGGGATGACATGAGTATTTTAAACTTGCACAAATCCCAATAAACCCGTACAAAGCATTAAATGCACCTAAAATGACCTTTAAATGACCCAAAAATGATAAATAGACTTGAGGGACTAATATCCAAAGGTATTATAACATGAAATGGAATTAATTGACCCTTTAGACACTTTAAAACATCTATTTAAACCCCTTATAGACCCACAAAAATCAAGTGTTTTCCTATAAGTGCCCAAGTTTGACAAGAAAGTCAAACTTGGTCAACAATGTGGTGACTCATGGGGATAGTATGCCTACTATACTAACTAGACCAGTAGCCTTATTAGTCCATTGGGCTTATGGAGTCAGAATGTGCTTGGGAAACATTATGATTAGACCTTCAAGAGACTAACTAGACCAAGATTTACCTCAACACAAAAGGAAAAGACACAACAACCAATAAGACAAAGACACACATGTGCTACTAAGCACTTAGGGAAACAAAAATTGCAGAAAGGAAACAAATATGTACATTCACCTTGCTCATATCTCCCTTCCTAGATCAAAAGGGAATTATCTTAGGTCTTCTTCCTCAATAGATGAGTGAGGATGCCCAGATTGGTTCTTTTTAGATGGGATAATGGATGACTCTTGCCTTCTTTTTATTCCTTGTCTTTACACATCATCTAATGGAGTCATCTCCCATAGATTTATAGAATAAATAAGGTCCTCTTAAACCTTTAATCAAGTCTCATACTATTTTCCTCCTAGTTCTTCATCACAATTTGGCATACTTAGGCATGGGACAAATTGTGAATTGATTTCTCTTTGAAGGATTCCATCATCCTTATCAATGGTCATAATGTCTTTAAATTATTCAAATAGGGTCATATCATGACCATGTGGAAGTGTTTCTTGTTCATGCTCTTCTTGGGAGTTAGTTAAGGCAGCTTCATGAATGGATGTAGAAACAACCTCAAGATCCCCTTCAAAGGGTTCAAAATCACATATATGGTCTCATCATGGGTTGAACCTTCTTAGAAGTGATGTCCCTCGACATGTGCTTGCTCTCCTTCATCTTGATCTTTTTCAACTTGGAGGTCAATCCTCTTACCATCCTCATATTCTTGAAACATTTGCAAGTAGATTTGCCACATGTTCTCTTTTTTATTCACATCCTCTTGCTTGTCATGGCTTGGGATGAGTTTCATAAGGCTTGTAGGTTTTTTCAAACCTTCAACTTCCTTGCATATGTCTTCAAAACTTCTGCCATAATTCCTCCTTAGCTAACTGGTCTGAGTCATGGAATGGAAAGTTAAGAGATACTTCTTCTTCTTCCACTATGGGATGAAAAAAGAGCTCTTCTATGAACTCTCCCTCAACTTTTCCTTTATCATTGTAAGTAGATATCCCCATATTATCAATCAACACCTCTTCATCCTCTATCCAATCTAAAATTTAGATTTCATCCTCCTTCCTGATGGCATTAACCTTAGGCACTTCAAAAATGGGAAGTTTCACCAATGAGGATTCCCAAGTAGCAAGACAACTCTCCACATTAGGAAGGCAAACTTGATCAGTTAGAGGGGTTGAAAGAATGGATTCAATGGCCTCTTAAGGAGGGGTGGGAGGGTGAGTAATGTCTTCAAATATCTATTTCCTTACAACATCTCCATGAGACTTGTTCTTTCCTTCATGAGCTGCCATTACATCTCTCCATTTAGGGAAGGTGGGTTAAAGGGTAACTTTATGAGATTGGGAAGCTGATGAAGGAGTGAAAGATATGTCTAAGAATCCTGGAGTCTCTTGAGGTTTGATATTTTTATTAGGAAAAGAAGGGGTAGGATTAGAGGGTTTATCTTCCATTGCCATGATGGATTACCTCAATATTTTGACTGGCTAATTCCCACTCCCTTTCAAGATGAGCTTCAAAATTTAATCTCTTCCTTTCATAATCTTCCTCCAACAAGTGAGCTTGATCAACCATGATGTTTTCCTTCCTTAGGCTATTTTCTTAGATGGGTTTCAAGGAAGGGAAACTTAGGGAAGTATATGATGGGCTTGGAGTATTAGGGAACATGGTTGGACTAGAATTTTGAAGAAGCAAGGATGGCACACTTGAAGGTGGATGTGGGGAACTTTGAAGGTGGATGTGGGGAACATGGTTGAACTTTGATGGCACACTTGAAGGTGGATGTGGGGAACATGATTATACTAGAATTTTGAAGAGGCAAGGATGGCACATCAATCATTTCATAGGTAAGGTTGGGCCAATTATCCCCCTTTATAGGTGTCCACTCCTTCTTGATTTGTTCTAAGGCATTTCTCACACTCTCAATACAAACACTAGGTATAATTTCACCACAACCATATCTAGTTTCAAGATCTAGCATATGCTCTTGGTAACTACAGAGAGTTATCTCAAAATTAGAAATGAAATGGATTAGAATAGAACTAAAAACTTGATGGGTCTAACCTTTGGTAGTATATGCCTGATGAGGATCATGATAAGGTTGGACAAGAACTTGCTCATAGCCAAGAGGAAAAGTCAAGGTTGGACATAGCTCTTTAATTTGGGTTAAAACAAGCTAAAACTCACCAATATCAATGAGTGATTTCATAAAAGAGTATTAAATAACAAAATAACTTCAATTGATATACCTAGACTACTCAACCAGTAGATGTGTACGTGGAGTCACCATTGATGTTTATTGAAATTGCCTCAAAAGGCTGATGTCTTGGAGAGAACACTAAAACTCTTCAAGGAATGGACTCAATAGTCCCCCCGAGCATGCAAAAAACTATTGTCACTTGAAAATTCACCCTATGAGGAGATGTTACTAACTTCTTCTCATTTCAAGTTACACCATGGAAACACTCCAGGGTTGTGTGTATCCCTATCATGGAGTGAATATCTAGATTAGGGGCTAGTTTCGCTTGATGCATCATTTAAGCTCTTTCTCCTACTTCTAAATACTTTTGGAGTGAAAAAGGGTTAGGACAACTGAAAATGAATCTATCCTACTAAAGGTGATGCACCAAATCTATTTTATGACTTCCAACCAACTTGTATTCAACACATAAAACCAATGAAAATAACTAGACATACACTTTCCCAAATCTATGTCTTCTTGCATCAATACTACATTGTGGGGTTATAGATGATATGTAAGGTTAGGAGAACTAGAAAAGAGGTATTAGGTGACACTGATAAAAATATTACTCACATCATCCATAAACATTTTTTTAACACTTCACATGCCCTACAAGAAAAGATTGAAAATAGGTGCAAGAATGAAGGACAAAGCTAAGGAATCCATAGTTTTCACTAAGCAAAATCCACATTAAATTATAACACACTATGAACCAATATGAGAGAGGTAAACATTTAGTCATTTTATTTATATAAACATGTAAAATTAAGCATGGTTTTTCCATACTCTGGTGGAGCATCCAAACAATGCCAAAATGGCCAATTCTTATAGAGCTTAAGAGAAGGAGAGAGAGAAAGAAGTCCAAGGGTCACTTGGACATATGGAAAGCTTATAAGTTTAGTTAAAATTACATGTGGAAGATAGGTGGGTTGATCTATTCTAATTCATATTGAATACTTGTCCAAGACAAGTCATAAAGATGGTGAAAAGTGGCACAAAACTACGATTTTGACATAAGAAATTGCCCACCTGAGTTGCCTTCCAAAACTCTTATTTTATCTAAAAAACCTGAAGTCTAATGATTTTCCAAGATAGGAGGGGTTATATAAAACATCATCCATGTGGTTTTTTGGTCTCTGATCATTCCTACTATTGTGGACATGCATAATCATCTCAATTAATTTTTAAAACACCCCTTTCCATGCACCCTTACCACTTGGCACTCTAAACATTCCAAACCTACAAATAAATTCATGAAAAAAGGGGAGTGACACCTTTTATAGTCTTCAATACCATTAGTTTCAAGATAAATCCTTAAAAAGGTCTCCCTAATAAATTTTCATCACTTTCCCAAGTGTTCACTATTCTGGCTCAGTGGACTAGATGAAAGTGTTAGTCTAGTTAGGATACTTAGATTCTAATTCAGAAGATGAGATTAATTTTTGGAGTTATATCAAGTGTATAAATTCCATTCAAAACTTGTTTCAGCCTCTAACTCCTTTTGTATCTTGCACACCACTCAAAATGGCCAAAACAAGCCTAGTTTTCCCCTATTCCATATAATTCCATATTAAATAAGTACATGTCAAGAATACTCTTGGAGTCCTCTACAACCTCCAAGTGGTTTAATGTCCATCACCTTGCATTTAGATGCTCAAAATGCTCTATCTCTCCCATTGGGTTCCAATGAGGGTTTAGTGAGGGTTTTGAGTGCCCTCGACTCTTAACATTTGTTCATAAAGGTCATATGTTGAAACCATTAAAAAATGTCACTAATATCTCCTTACAGACCCTTCCTAACATTTCTTATTTACTTAGGATCCCATGTAAATGTTTGTGAGAGATATGAGTGATTGAAAATAGCCATTCGATCTTGTGTGCTTATTTCCTTACATGCCTAATGGGTTTTACAATTGAAAGCAAGTTTCCTTGGTTATATCTATACTCATAAAGACTTAACACCTTGGTGTAAGCCATTTAAACATGATTCAATAGGTTTCAAAGCATGTCCAAGTCTAAAAATGTGAAAGTCCCTCAATTTGAGCATAGGCCTAATCCTTGCCTAATAGACCTGTTTCAAGCTTAGGCTTAAAATGATCTCTTTTGACATCTTTCCTTCACTTAAATGGTTTTATCACCTCTTATTTGACCTTAAAGGCATGTTTTAATAGGTTACCAAGCTTGTCTCTAGCTAAAATGGTGGATGATCCCCTAATTGGCCTTACGCCTATTGTTGTCCTTATAGTCTGTTTGTACTTCAAGGTCAAAAAAGAACCTCTTAAAGCTTGATTTCCTTCTCATTATCTCAAGTAAATTTAATATATATTTATTAATATTCCTCCATAATTTTTAATGCCTCTGTTAGGCTAGAAATGACATTGTACTTCATTGGTATCTAGGCCTTAAACCTTGTTCTCCTATCATGACTATAATATTTGGTATCTAGACCAATTTATTGGGTTCCTTTCCTATGTTAAATGTTTCTATCCTTCCTCAAATTTTATTCCAACTTTAAAAACTTCCTTTAATTATATCCTTATCTTCTAGTTCACCTTTCTATCTCCATTTCCCAAACCCTGCTAGTTTTGACCATTAGGGAAGTACCCCCTATCTGAGACAAAATAGGGGGCACCTCCCCTATTCACTAAACCAATTTGGTCATTGGTTTTTTTCCTTAAGTTTTAATTATTCTCTCCATAAAATTTTAACCCTTTATTCTAGGTGTAGACCCTTCAAAAACATGGAGATCTAAAACAGACTTGTTAGAGAACTGTGTGTAGGATCTTCTTTATAAGGACTATGTTTGTTATGTTTAAAGATTTTCCCTTTGCTTGTTTTTAAAATAAAAAAGGATTTAGATATTTTCATGATCCACATGATATTTTTTTGGTCCATTTAAAAATTCACATGCTCCATGTAACCCTCCCATCCCTGAATCTTCAAGACTGGTTTTCACTTGACTGATTGTGTTGGCTTGTTTAGTGTTCTTAGGTATGGACCTATGGGTGTGCTTTGTATGATCTATCTTATGATGGGTTCTTATAAACCTCCCTATAATCTTATTTAATCACTTTATACTTTTTTTAACCCCATTATTCACTTTACCAAGCTTTTGTCTATCCCTTTGAACCTTACTCTGCTTACTATTTGCATCATAGTCACCTAGTTGAATGTAGGTGTTTATCTATAATTAGATTTCAAAGGCAATGCTTAATACCTATTATAACTATATATGAGTCATTTATATCATTTTTATTCACCTTTTCTATGCAAATATCCACCAAACATAGTCGTCTTTTGCTCACTATCTAACCAACATCTAGCTGACTGAGACAACCATGTTCTCTAACCTACTTGTAGGTTTCATGGGATTCAAATGGGTTGCTTATAGTAATATTAGATTAACTTGAATTATCTCAAGTGACATAACATATGTTATAAATTATCTTATACCTTTAATTCTCCTTAAACATCATCACAACTTCAAGGAGTTCATTGTCTACCCCTGCCTACTGTAGATTGGTGCTTTGGTCATTTATATTGGTCATGATGGAGTGAAATCACCCTATGAGCATAAGATCCATTCATCACTTATCCATGATTTTATTTACCTTGAAAGAGATAAACCCCACTTCAAGCACCAATATTACAACTATGTCCTTATACTCAACTATAGGTACATGTCAATCATGTTGTACGGATAGGGGTTGTGCTAGTGAAGCAAGACAAGAGTATATTAGCCTCTCCTTTGATGATCTTGGGTCAAAAACACTACTTTCATATATTATAAACACTTGAACATGATGTTAAGGCCCTTTTTTAACTTGGGTGGAAAAATAAATCCTTTTAGCTCCAGACCTGTAGATATCACTATTTAGTTTTAGTGACTTTTTGCCATTTTGGAGGATCTCAAAACCAACCTTCCACTTAGACTTTGGTTGCCTTATTTGGCATGGTTATAGTAGGTTGATAGGGTTACCCAATTGTCTAATTTGAAGACTTGGATAATCTATAAAGTGACTTCTTTGAGGACCTCAAAAACCTTTAAGGCCTCTGTTTGACATTTTTTGGGCAAAAGGGCCTAAGCACAGTCCAAGGTTTCAATTGAAGTTTTGACACTTTCCCTACCAAGCTAGGATGATCAATAAGCTTTTTTAGGCATTATCTATGGAAAATAACCTCAAAATATATTGACCATTTCATTATAACACCTCCAAAAGGCTTGTCTATGACCTCAGTTATAGATGGTTATCTTCTCCCATGCAGGCAGACTTAGACCACTCTCCAAGTTTGAGGGTTTGAAGTGCTTACATGCCTTCATCCAACATTTCAATGCTCAGTAGTGATCTCAAGAGGCTAAAAATCATGTCAAATCTTCAAACTCATACTTTTGATGTTGGCATGCTCTTGTATATGGATTTTTTACTGTTGTACACACGCAGGGAGATGAAAAAGCAAGATTTTACGAGGGTAAGACTCTCCAAACACTAAATAATCATTTATTAACCCTTCCATATAACCTAAAATTTAGTATCATCTTAAAAAACCATCAAATCACTTTTATCAATGTGGAGAGTCATTTTCAAAGCAACCAAGATGATTGTTGGTGCAGACTAGGCATTTTATAAGCCTAAAAGAGGTTTTCTCACACAATTAAAACCTCCAAAGAAAATAGAAGAATTAAAACATCATGAAAATAATTTTGGAACACCTAAAACACCAAAACACATCAATTCAAATCAATAAAAACTAAAACAGGCTCACAAGGAGACCCCCCTTTCAATGCAATCTTATAACAAGCTACTTGTAGTGTTAACGATTGTTCATAAAGACAAATGCATCAATATAAGACTTATTTCCATGAAAGTGAAGTAGACTCAAAATTATATCCACCCCTAATACCATTCCTCTTGATTCCACCTGTACGGTCCATGGTGAACATTTGAATTTGAGGTTTCTTTGCATGCCAAGAGGAGAGAAAGAGAAAATGAGTTTTAAAAGCCAATTTTATGCAATTTACTCAATAAAAACTTGAATATGACCTGTGGGAAGGTTATGAGTTTCACCACCATGTTTTCCAAGTGGCACACTTCCCAAGGAATTGTACAAGTGTCCTTTTCACTCTTTGGTCAAGAAAACTACCCTTTTCTGAACAACTTGCCATTTATTCAGTTATGTCAGTTTCATAAAGACTTTTAAGGACACATGGGGGATGACATCAGTATTTTTAACTTGAACAAATCCTAAGAAACATGTACAATGTATTAATTGCACCTAAAATGACCTCTTAATGACCCAAAAATGAAAAATAGACTTGGGGGACTAATAACCAAAGGTAGTATAACATGAAATGGAATTAATTAACCCTTTATACACCTTAAAACATCTATTTAAACCCATTATATACCCACAAAAATCAAGTGTTTGCCTATAGGTGCCCATGTTTGACTAGAAAGTCAAACTTGGTTAACAATTTGGTGACTCATGGGGATAGTATGTCTACTATACTAACTAGACCAATAGCCTTATTAGTCCATTGGGATTATGGAGTCATAATGTGCTTTGGAAACATTAGGATCAGACCTTCAAGAGACCAACTAGACTAAGATTTACCTCAACACAAGGAAAAGACACACACAAGACACAACAACCAACAAGACAAAGACGCCCCTGTGCTACTAAGCACTTAGGGAAACAAACACAGCAGAAATGAAACAAATATGTACATTCACCTTGCTCATATCTCCCTTCCTAGATCAAAAGGAAAGTAGCTTAGGTCTCCTTCCTCACTAGATGAGTGAGGATGCCAAGATTGCTTCTTTTTGGATGGGATAATGGATAACTCTTGCCTTCTTTTTGTTCCTTGTCTTTGGATATCATCTAATGGAGTCATCTCCCATATATTTATAAAATAAATAATGTCCTCTTTAACCTTTAATCAAGTCTCATACTATTGTCCTCCTAGTTCTTCATGATAATTTGGCATACTTAGGCATGGGACAACTTGTTGTGAATTGATCTCTCTTTGAAGGATTCTATCATCCTTCTCAATGGTCACAATGTCTTCAAATTATTCAAATAGGGTCATATCATGACCATGTGGAAGTGTTTCTTATTCATTCTCTTCTTGGGAGTTGGTGAAGGTAGCTTCATTAATGGATGTAGAAACAAACTCAAGATCCCCTTCAAAGGGTTCAAAATCATCATATATGGTCCCATCATGGGCTAGACCTTCTTGGAAGTGATGTTCATGAACATGTGCTTATTCTCCTTCATCTTGATCTTGTTCAAATTGGAGTTTAGTCCTCTTACCATCCTCATATTCTTGAAACATTTGCACATAGATTTGCCACATGTTTTCTTTTTTATTCACGTCTTCTTGTTTGTCATGGCTTGGGATGAGTTTCATAGGGATTGTAGGTTTTTTGAAACCTTCAACTTCCTTACATATGTATTCAAACTTCTGCCATAAGTACTCCTTAGTTGACTGGTCTGAGTCATGGAATGGAAAGGCAAGATAGACTTCTTCTTCTTCCACTATGGGATGCAAACAGAGCTCTTCTACCAACTCTCCCTCAACTTTTCCTTTATCATTGCAAGCAGATATCTCCATATTATCAGTCAACACCTCTTCATCCTCTATCCAATCTGAAATTTTGATTTCATCCTCCTTCTTGATGACATTAACCTCAGGCACTTCAAAAATGGGGAGTTTGGCCAATGAGGGTTCCCAAGTAGCAAGACAACTCTCCACATTAGGAAGGCAAACTTGATCAGTTAGAGGGGTTGAAAGAATGGATTAAATGTCCTCTTGAGGAGGGGTGGGAGGGTGAGGAATGGCTTCAAATGTATCTTTTCTTATAAAATCTCCATGAGACCTATTATTTCCTTCATGACCTACCATTATATCTCTCCATTTAGGGAATATGGGTTCAAGGGTAGCTTTATGATATTTGGAGGCTGATGAAGGAGTGAAAGATATGTCTAGGAATCTTGGAGTCTCTTGAGGTTTAATATTTTAATTGGTAAATTAAGGAGTAGGATTAGAGTGTTTATCTTCCATTTCCATGATGGATTGCCTCAAAATTTGACTTTTCAATTTCCTCTCCCTTTCAAGATGAGCTTCAAAATTCAATCTCTTGCTTTCATAATCTTCCTCCAACAAGTGAGCTTGATCAACCATGATTTTTTCCTTCTTTGGGCTGTTTTCTTGGATGGGTTTCCAAGAATGGAAACTTGGGGAAGTATATGATGGGTTTGGATTATTATGGAACATGGTTGGAGTATAATTTTGAAGATGCAAGGATGGCACACTTGAAGGTGGATGTGGGGAACTTTGAGGTTAACGAGGTGGAATTTGTTCATAAACTCTCAATCTTTCCTCTAGACTGAATATCAAACCACACACATAAAGAATTTCATAGGTAAGGTTGGGAAAATTATCCCCCTCTATAGGTGTCGAATCCTTCTTGATTTGTTCCAAGGCAATCCTCACACTCTCAATACAAACACTAGGTATAATTTCACCACAACCATATCTAGTTTCAAGATCTAGTATATACTCTTGGTAACTATGGAGAGTTATCTTGAAATTGGAAATGGAAGGGCTTGGAGTAAATCTAAAAACTTGATGGGTCTTACCATTGGTATCATATTCTTGATGAGGATCATGATAAGGTTGGACAAGAACTTGCTCATAGCCAAGAGGAAAAGGCAAGGCTACATATAGCTCTTCAACTTGGGTTAAAACAAGCTCAAACTCACCAATCTCCATGAGTGACTTCACAAAAGAGTATTGAACAACAAAACAACTTCAATTGATATACCTAGACTACTCAACCAACAAATGTGTATGTGGAGTCACCATTGATGTTTGCTTTGTTGAAATTGCCTCAAGAGGTTGATGTCTTGCAGAGAACACCAAAACTCTTCAAGGAATGGACTCAAGAGTCCCACTGAGCATGCCAAAAACTATTATCACTTGAAAATACACACTATGAAGATATGTTACTAACTTATCCTCATTTCGATTGGCACCATGGAAACACTCTAGGGCTGTGGGTATCCCTATCATGGAGTGAATCTCTCGATTAGGGGTTAAGTCCCCTTGATGCATCATTTAAGCTCCCACTCCTACTTCTAAAGACTTTTGGGGTGAAAAAGGGTTAGTAAAACTAAAAATAAATCTATCTTACTAAATTTTATGCACCAAATCTATTTTATGACTTCCAACCAACTTCTATTCAACACTTAAAACCAATGAAAACAACTAGACATACACTTTCCCAAATCTATGTCTTCTTGCATCAAGACTACATTGTGGGGTTATAAATGATATGTAAGGTTAGGACAACTATACAAGAGGTCATAGGTGAAACTGAAGAAAATATTACTCACTTCAACCATAAACATTTTTGAACACTTCACATGCCCTACAAGAAAACACTAAAAATAGGTGCAAGAATGAAGGACAAAGCTAAAGAATCCATAGTTTTCACTAAATAAAATCCACATTCAATTATAACACACTATGAACCAATATGAGAGAGGTAAACACTTATTAATTTTATTTATCTAAAGGATTAAAATTGATCATGGCTTTTCCATACTCTAGTGGAGCATCCAAACAATGAGAAAATGGCCAACTCTTATAGAGCTTAAGAGAAGAAGAGAAAGAAAGAAGTACAAGGGTCACTTGGACATGTTTCAAGATGATAATTTTAGTTAAAATTTCATGTGGAAAATATTTTTATCAATCTATTCTAAGTTATACTACATACTTTTCCAAGACAAGTCATAAATATGGTGAAAAGTGGCACAAAACTGCCATTTTGACATAGCAAACTACCCACCTGAGCTGCCTTCCAACAGTCTTCTTTTCTCTATGAAACCTAAATTATGATTATTGTCTATGATAGGAGGGGTTATAAAAAACATCATCCATGTATTGGTTTTTGTCTCTGATCATTCCTACTATTGTGGACATGAACAATCATCTCAGGCAATTTTCAAAAGACCCATTTCCATGCACCCTTATCACTTGGCACTCTAAACCTTCCAAACCTACAAACCAATTCATGAAAAATGGGTAATGACACTTTAAAAGTCTTCCATACCATCATTTTCAAGATAAATCCTTCAAAAGGTCTCCCTAATAAATTTGCATCACTTTCCCAAGTGTTCAATATTCTGTCTCACTAGATTGGCTACAAGTGTGAGTTTAGTTAGGACACTTATATTCTGAGATAAAATATGAGATTAATTTTTGGAGTTATCTCTAGTGTATAACTTCCTTCCAAAGCTTTTTTCATCCTCTAACTCCTCATGTAGCTTGTACACCACTCAAAATGGTAAAAACAAGCCTAGTTTTCCCCTATTCCATACAATTATATATTAAAAAAGTACGTCTATAATCCTCTAAGAGTCCTCTACAACCTATAGGTGGTTTCATGTCCATCCCCTTTCATTTAGATGATCAAAATGCTCTATCTCTCCAATTGGGTTCCAACAAGGGTTTAGTGAGGGTTTTTAGTGACCTAGACTTTTAACCTTTGTTCATAAAGGTCAGACATTGAAACCATTTCAAAATTTCACTAAGATCTCCTTAAATACCCTTCATAACATTTATAATTGACTTAGGATCCCATGAAAATGTTTGTGAGAGATATGAGTGATTGAAAATAACCATTCGAGCTTGTCTTCTTGTTTCCTTGCATGCCTGACAGGTTTCAGGGTTAAAATCAAGTTTCCTTGGTTCTCTCTATACTCCTAAACCATTAACACCTCTGTGTAGGCCCCAAAAACATGATTTAATAGGTTTCAAATCATGTCCAAGTCTAAAAATTTGAAACTCCCTCAATTTGAGCATAGGCCTAATCCTTGCCTAGTAGGCATGTTTCAAGATTAGGCTTGAAATGACCTCTTCTGACATATTTCCTTCACTTCAATGGTTTTATCACCTCCTATTTTACCTCAAAGGCATGTTTCAATAGGTTACCAAGCTTGTCTCTTGCTAAAATGGTGGACGATCCTCTAATTGGCCTTAGGCTTAGTGTTGTCCTTATAGCTTATTTGTACTTCAAGATCTAAAAATGGCCTCTTGAAGGTTTCTTCGCTTCTCAGTAGCTCAAGTACATTTAATATATCTTTATTAACATGCCTCCATAAGTTTGAATTCCTCTATTAGGCTATAAATGACATTGGTACTTCATTGGTCTCTAGGCCTTAGACCTTGCTCTCATGTCATGACTATAACATTTGGTATCTAGACCAATTTATTGGGTTCCTTTCCTATGTGAAATGTTTCTATCATTCCTCCTAATGTATTCCAACTTTTAAAACCTCCTTTAATGATATCATTGGCTTCTATTTCACCTTTATATCTCCATTTTCCAAACCCTACTAGTTTTGACCATTACGGAAGTACCCCCTGTCTGAGACAAAATAGGGGTAGTTCCCCTATTCTATAAAACAATTTGGTCATTTTAGGGTCTCCTTAAAGTTTTAATTATGTTCTCCATGAATTTTAACCCTTTATTCTATGTGTAGACCCTTCAAAAACATGGATATCTAAAATAAACTTGTTAGAGAACTGTGTGCAGGATCTTCTTTATAAGGGCTATGTTTGTTATGTTTAGAGATTTCCCATTTGATTTTTTTGCACATAAACAAGTATTTAGATATTTTAATGATCCACATGATATTTTTTTGGGTCTATTTACCAATTCACATGCTCCATGTAACCCTCCCATCCCTGAATCTTCAAGACTGGTTTTCACTTGACTGACTGTGTTAGCCTGTTTAGTGTTCTTAGGTATGGATATGTAGGTGTGTTTTGTATGATCTAGCTTATTATTGGTACTTATAAACCTCCCTCAAATCTTATTTAATCACTTTATACTTTTTTTAACCCCATTATTCACTTTTCCAAGCTTTTGTCTATCCCATTGAACCTTACTATGTTTGTTGTTTGCATCGCAGTCACCTACTTAACTCTAGGTATTTATGTATAATTAGATTTCAAATTCAATGCTTAGTACCTCTTGTAACTATATCTGAGTCATTTATATCATTTTTATTCACATTGTATATGCAAATATGCACCAAACACATTCCTCTTTTGGTCACTATCTTACCAACATCTAGTTGATTGAGACAACCATGTTCTCTAACCTGCCTGTAGGTTTCATAGGATTCAAATGGGTTGCTTATAGTACTGTTAGAGTCCCTTGAATTATATTAAGCGACACAACATATGTTCTTCATTATATTATGCCTTTAACTCTCCTTAAACATCATCACAACTTCAAGGAGTTCACTATTTGCCCCTGCCTGCTGTAGATGGGTGTTTGGGTCATTTGTATTGGTCATGATGGAGTGAAATCACCCTATGAGCATGAGATCCATTTATCAATTATCCATTATTTTATTTACCTTTAAATATATAAACCCCACTTCAAGCACAAATATTACAACCTATCCTCATACTCAACTGTAGGTACATGTCAATCATGTTGTACAAATAGGGGGTATGTTAGTGAAGCAAGACAAGAGTATATCATCCTCTCCTTTGATGATCTCAAGTCACAAACACTACTTGAATATATTAGAAACACTTTAACATGATATTAATGCCATTTTACAACTTTTATGGAAAAATAAATCCTTTTAGCTCTGGACTTGTAAATATCCTTGTTTAGTTTTAGTGACTTTTTCCCATTTTAGAGGATCTCAAAACCAACCTTCCACTTAGACTTTGGTTGCCAAATTTGGCATGGTTATATAAGGTTGATATGGTTACCCAAATTTATAATTTAAATACTTGGATCATATATAAAGTGACTTTTTTTTGGTCCTCAAAAACCTTTAAGGCCTCTGTTTGACATTTTTGGGGCAAAAGGACCTGAGCACAGTCCAAGGTGTCAATTGATGTTTTGACACTTCCCCTACCAAGCTAGGATGATCAATAAGCCTATTTAGGAATTATCTATGGCAAGGAACCTCAAAATTGATTTACCATTTCATTATAACACCTCCAAAAGGCTTGTTTATGTCATTAGTTATAGATGGTTATCTTCTCCCATGCAGGTAGACTTAGACCACTCTCCAAGTTTGCAAGTTTGAAGTGCTTACATGCCTTCATACAACATTTCAATGCTCATTAGTGATATAAATAGGCTAAAAATATTTTAAAATATTCAAACTCATACTTGTGACATTAGCATGCTCGTATATATGGATTTTTGACTATTGCACACAAGTAAGAACATGAAGAAGCAAGATTTTGCAAGGGTAAGACTCTCCAAACACTAAAAAAGCATTTTTTAACCCTTCCATATAAATTAAAATTTGAGTATAATCTTATAAACAACATCAAAACACGTTTTTCAATGTGGAGAGTCATTTTTAAAGCAACCAAGATGATTGTTGGTGCAAACTAAGCATTTTACAAGCCTAGAAGAGGTTTTATCACATAATTGAAACCTCAAAATAAAATATGAGCATGAAAACATCATTAAAACAATTTTATAACACCTAAAAAACAAAAACACATCAATCCAAATCAAGAAAAACTAAAATAGGCTCACAAGGAGAACCCCTTTCAATGTTATCCTATAATAGGCTGCTTGTAGTGTTAACGATTGTTCATAAAAAAATGCTTCAATCTAAGACTCTTAACATTAAATTGAATTATAATCAAAGTTATATCCATCCCCAATACCATTCCTCTTGATTCCACCTGTATGATCCATGGAGAGCATTTGAATTTGAGGTTTCTTTGCATGCCAAAAGGAGAGAATCAGAAAATAAGTTGCAGAAGTCAATTTTATGCAATTTATTCAATCCAAACATAAAGATTACTTGTGGGAATGTGAAGAGTCACACCACCATGTTTTCCAAGTGGCACACTTCCCAAGGAACCATACAAGTCTCCTTTTTTCACTTTTTGGTCAAGAAAACAACCCTTTTCTAAACAATCTACCATTTATTCAGTTATATCAGCTTCCTAAAGACTTATAAAGACACATGGGGGATGGAATAAGTATTTTTAACTTGAAAAAAGCCTAATAAACCCGTACAAATCATTAAATACACCTAAAATGACCTCTAAATGACCCAAAAATGATAAATAGACTTGGGGGACTAATAACCAAACATAGTATAACATGAAATGGCATTAATTAACCCTTTAAACACCTTATAACATATATTTAAACCTCTTATAAACCCACAAAAATCAAGTGTTTGCCTATAGGTGCCCAAGATTGACTAAAAAGTCAAACTTGGTCAACAAAAAGGTTGAGTCACTATGGTATGGCCATAACTTTTCCCAATACTTATGTTGGATCTACCAAGCATGCCAAGTTGGGCCATATAATTACTTTGTAAAGGAAAATAAAGAGTTAATACACTGGTGTCTAGAACTTGTTCAACTAAGGTTTCTATTATAGGTTCAGTCTCTGACTCTATGTTGTTTGTATCCTAGTTGTGTAAAATTATTTCATCTAACCCAAAAGCATGAGCTCGCATTGTGGTTGGGGAAATGGGTCTGTTCAACTTGGGTTGTTCAGTCACCATTTCTTGGCTTACTTCTCCCATAAATACTAAAGTTGGCATAGGCTGTTGTTTGAAAGTTGGAGAGTCCTCCTTATACTCTTTTGTTACCCTATGGATCCTTACATCACTTCCCAAGTCCTCGTGTCCCCTTCCTAAATCACTTTCACCTATAATCCTTCATTGTGCTTCATCATATTTGTGCTTATATAATTTTCACTAATTGGCTACCATACCAAACCAATAATTCTTTATAATTACCCCTGTATATTTCCCCACCAACCATATTGATCATGTAAGGAAGAGTTTAGCCTTCCATGGGAAAGTCTCAAGTCTAGAGTCAATAAAACACTTCTTCACCTCTAGAGGAAAATACTTGAGATATCAACCACATGGTTCTCAGAGAAACTAGAATTGAACTTATTTGTGACAAGAATAAGTTAAAATTGTGTACTCTAAGATGTAATTATTTAACACTCCTTACCACCAAACATCAATAGCTCACGTCCAAGGTGCTCCCAAGTGTGATAAATTTGTTTGATGCTCTAATGTCCAAGATGTCTTCCATCCATGATTTTTCAACTATTTTTGAGCATACGCCATGACCCAAGCATGTAAATGAATAGGTACCTCCATAAAGAAAGTCTCATGCAAGGAATTATATATATTTTATTCAACCCACACACATGTAAAAAATCCTAGTTCAAGGAATGGTACCAAAAAAATATTTTTGACACTCGTAATCCATCTCTCTATGTTTTCAAGGGACAATCACTCGAGCATTTTCCACCATTATAAAATAAAGTACTACGGGTCTTGGAAATAGAACTAAAATGTTAGGATCATTTGCTATCTAAGCCTAACTTTCCTTAGGCACATGCTAAAATGATTAAAACTCAACGTGCTAGTGTACTGGCATTTAAGACTTAGAATTCTCATGCTCTCACTTGAAGCATATAGCGAGGGACCAGTTCTTATTAGTTTTATCACATGAAAGTGTACTAACATATGTCAACAATTGAATGCATCCACTTTACTAAACGATTAACTAGAGAAAGAAATACATAGTAGTTGTATACCTAAATTTAGCTAATTGAATAAACACATATAAAGTGACTAATGCCATGGTTTCCATAATCAACAATATAACATTCAAGTAACATAGGTTCCATTCATCATATTGAAAAAGAGATTCATAGGTTACATAAATAATTGTATGATACAACTCTGTTATCTAGTTGAGTATAATGATAATCACAATAATCTCCTTGATCACATAAATGGAATAATAATCAAAAACATTACAAAGTTCTACTCATGGGTATTTGTACTTGGTTTTCCCCAAGCAAGTAGTTACAATAATAATCACACTCCTAGTGACTCATCAATAATATGTAGTGGACTTACAGTCATGGCATCTAATTACATTACTTTCCTAAGGAATAGGCCTTTGTGCCCCTACGTTATTGCTTTGGTGTTGGATCTGTTAATGCAGAAGATTGCACCCTTGGCAAGAGGCCGAGCTCCTGCCTTCTTCACACAAGAATGGAAACTCCCCTCTCGCCTGTGGGACTGGCAAAGCTGGAGGGGAGAGTCTCTAGATAAGGGCTAGCTCCCTTTGATGCATCGTGTTGTTTCCAGCAAGTGCAAAACACATATATATAGATGTAATAAAGGGGGGGATGAAAAGGGAGAGAGATGCAAGAAAAACAAACCTACTCTAAAAGAGGTGATGCACCAAAATAATTTGACCTTCACACATCCACTCTCAGAATCAGACAAATGCATACATACGCTACACACTTGGCAAAAGGACCAAGCTACAAAAGACTGGCAGGGAGGCTTTCATGAAAACAAAAGAAACAGAAAATCACTGAGGCATTATAAAATGCACACTGTAAGTAACTCCTATTCTGGTCTTCTCAAATGTCAGCTCTTCTTCTTTCAGCTACAGAAATGGCACCTTGTAGATAACAGGTCTGCTGGTGTTGAACTTGTGAGAGTATCAAGAAACAATGACTAGACACAGACAAACACTCAAGACATACTCTGAAATATCTATCCAAATGGAGGTAAAAAAATTGCGTTTATTTGATTCAGGGGGAAATTTTAATAGGGTTGTACCCTTTACAAATGTGGAAGATCCGATTCTTCTCAAAAATGAGAAGTTACAATATATAAAATAAAAGGAGAAAGAAACTTGGTGCTTCTTTGACAAGTTGGCCTGTCGCGTCCCATTGGAAAGAAGAAAACACTGTTGTGTGGTCATCATTCTAGAAGGAGCCTACTGGAACCATGTATAATCACCAAATTTGACTTTGGCATTTGAGCTTTAATGTGGAAGCGTGGATCATGCCTCTTTTCTGCCAACAGACTAAAATTTGTCCTCTTTTAAATGCACGGGCCGTGTTACTTGTTGTTTGCACCATTTGGGGACTATCAAGCAATAAATTGCCTGCACTTTGCCACTTGGACCGCCTTGTCACTTTTGCACCATATCATTTCTCCTTGCTTGTCATCTACGATTTGTCTTTTCTCGATTTTGTCTTTCTCACTCTTTCAGCCCTCGGGGGCGATCTCTTGGCTAGTCGCTACATTCCTTGGGCTTTTCCATGCTTGACGCTCAAAAATTTCAAAAAACAAATGGCTAGTTTATTACATTAAAATTGACGGCCACTGGGATGTCACCATCCTTGTCAAAAGTCATCGGGTCTTTTCCTTTGAATTGCGGCCTCCTTGAACTGAACCCGTTGAACCAAAATGGCTCAACGGTTCAATGGTTCAACCAAGTGCGCCGATGAGCCTTTGAATCGAAGCCGATGAACTTTCCGCCTTTGAACCATTAAACCTGGCTATGAATTGAATTCATTGAACCTGCTGAACCTGAAATGAATTGGCCTTAAACAGCAGAGGAGAAGTTGACCAAAATTTTGCCTGTGGGCAAAATTGGTCAACAAATTAGTGACTCATAGGGGAAGCATGTCTGCTATGCTTAGGACCCAGTTGCCTTTGAATATCCATTGGGCATAGAATCAAATGCAGCTATAAAAGAATTAACAAAAGCCTGAAACATTTGAGAATCAAACATGAAGCTTTTACCCCCAAGCAAAGGGAAAGACACAAGGCTAAAAATACTACCTACGCAAACTGCACTTAGGGAAAGCGGGAAAGAAACTAAAAACAAACTATTATGTACAGCTAACCAGGAAAATTCACCTCCCTCCTGGATCAAAGTGAAAATTTCTTAAGTCCCCTTCTTAGTAAGAAGACTTATGGTGCCAAGCAAGTAGCTGAAGGAAAATGAGAGTTGGTGACTTGCTCCTCTTGCCGGTCACCTGGTTTGGCTAGAATCTGAGTGGATCAGATTCAAACATGCTTTTGACATATATATACTCTACTTGTCCATGGAAGCCTGTTGAATGCTGGTCCTTCAAATTGGTGCTCTTCACCAAGAAATTTGTGGCTATTGGCTTATCATCATTAACCCTTTGATATGTATAGCTCCTCTGCAGTGTATTATGGTCTGACCCATTTCCTTCTACTTCATTGCAGGCTCTGTCAGACTCATCCTCTACTCTTTCAAGGCCTTCCTCAAGGAAGACAGACCTCTCCTTTTCCTCCTCAAAGATCAGGATCTCTAGATGTTCAAAGATATTCTCCTGATCCTCCTCCAACTTAGGCTTCTCAGCATAGTCATCCTCATCATCAAAACAGTGAGGAAGTTCATCAAACAGAGGGGAAGAGAGCTCACCATACATTTGTTCCTCCTCGTATTACTGGAACATCTACATACATGCAAGTCCTGCATCTTCTCCACTACTGATGGTGTCTTCATAAGAAGCATCAATGATGATTTCTTCTTCATTGTCGCTCATGACAGCCTCTTGAAGGACTGCAAATTGGATCTTTTGCTCCTCACTCGCCTCCTGCAAAATAGGTTCCTCCTCGAGAAGGGGTGAAGTGGAGAAAATATGTGGAAGAAGAGATAGTCCTTGAGCTAGAATTGAATGATTATCCTCCTTTCACTTGGTCAGCACTTCATCAATATCAGGTGTGGCCTGATAGCTTTTTTGGAGGTGTGTGGACGGGCTGGGTTCAGACAGGTCCACCACACATTGGCTGAGGAATCTCATTTGGGACTCCAACTCTGTAATTCTCTTGGATATATTTTCTTGAAGGAGCCTTTCTTGGAGATCACCAGCATTATCCTCTTCAAAGCTCTGAGCTAGTTCTTGGCATTCCTTCCTCCAACTTGGAATCTGCACATCATGTTGAAAGATTTTTGGAGGTTGAGGAATGCAAGGAAGAGACTGTTGATGCACTGGAAGAGTCTCTAAAAGAGGGACGTGTTGGCTCGTGGTACTCCCCCCAATGGAAGATGCACAATATAAAGAATTGGGAAGATTGATCTCTATGGGGGGTTGCTCTGATGCCCTTTGATGTTGGAAAGCCAGGCACGCAGGATTGGGAGCAGATGCATTTGGTGAGTTGGAGTGAACAAGCGCTATTTGATAGAAAGGATTTGGCACAAAATAAGGTGTTTTCTTCATACTAGGAAGGGGTGCACAAGGTTGACTACCTTGGACAACTGGATTTCTCTATTTTGTTTCCTCCTCCATGGATTGCGAAGCCTGTGCTTGCCTAAACAAACACTCCTCTTTATACATTAGCTCCTGTTGATATCTGTACTGCTCCTATCTATTGATCTCCATTATCTGCCTCTCAAACTCTAGCACCACCTCCCTTATCGTTGTAGGGCAACTAGGAGAGCTGCTTAAGGGGATGCCCTAAAGAGGCTGAGTCTAATCATGGTAATATGAAGGAATATAAGGCCCATGATTTTGTGCAAAGGGATTATACATAAATAAAGTAAATTTTTGATGGCATCAGGCTGCTTAACTAGAAAATTCAACTCAGATTCACCATTGGTGTTCGATGAAAAGCCTCCAAAGGTTGGTCAGTTGAAGAACACACCGAAAATTCTTCAACTCTTTGGACAAAACCTGTCCCAATTGGTCCCATCAGGCGTGCCAGAAACTATTGACGCAGAAGATTGCACCCTTGGCAGGAGGCCGAGCTCCTGCCTTCTTCACACAATAATGGAAAGTCCCCTCTCACCTGTGGGACCGGTGAAGCTGGAGGGGAGAGTCTCTAGATAAGGGCTAGCTCCTTTTGATGCATCATGTTGTTTCCAACAAGTGCAAAACACATATATATAGATATAATAAAGGGGGGATGAAAAGGGAGAGAGATGTAGGAAAAACAAACCTACTCTAAAAGAGGTGATAAACCAAAATTAGTCGACCTTCACACTTCCACTCTCAAAATTAGACAAATACATACATACACTACACACTTGGCAGAAAGACCAGGCTGTAAAACACTAGCAGGGAGGCTTTCATGAAAACACAAGAAACAGAAAATCATTGAGGCGCTATAAAATGCACACTATAAGTAACTCCTATTCTGGTCTTCTCAAATGTCAGCTCTTCTTCTTTTAGCTATAGAAATGGTGCCTTGTAGATAACAGGTTTGCTGGTGTTGAACCTGTGAGAGCATCAAGAAACAATGACTGGACATAGATAAACACTCAAGACATACTTTGAAATATCTATCCAAATAGAGGTAAAAAAATTGCATTTATTTGATTCAGGTGGAAATTTTAACAGGGATGTGCCCTTTACAAATGTGGAAGATCTGATTCTTCTCAAAAATGAGAAGTTACAATATATAGAAGAAAAGGAGAAAGAAACTTGGTGCTTCTTTGACAAGTTGGCCTATCACGTCCCATTGGAAAGAAGAAAACACTATTGTGTTGTCATCATTCTACAAGGAGCCTACTGGAACCATGTTGTATAATCACCAAATTTGACTTTGGCATTCGAGCTTTAATGTAGAAGCATGGATTGCACCTCTTTTCTGCCAACAGACTGAAATTTGTCCCCTTTTAAATGCACGGGCTATGTTACTTGCTATTTGCACCATTTGGGGACTATCAGGCAATAAATTGCCTGCACTTTCCCACTTGGACCACCTTGTCACTTTTGCGCCATATCATTTCTCCTTGCTTGTCATCTGTAATTTGTCTTTTCTCAATTTTGTCTTTCTCGGTCTTTCAGCCCTTAGGGGCGATCTCTTGGTTGGTCACTGCATTCCTTGGGCTTTTCCATGCTTGACGCTCAAAAAGTTCAAAAAACAAATGGCTAGTTTATTGTATTAAAATTGACAGCCTCTGGGACGTCATCATCCTTATCAAATGTCATCGAGTCTTTTCCTTTAAACTGCGGCCTCCTTGAACTGAACCTGTTGAACCAAAATGGCTCAACGGTTCAATGGTTCAACCAAGCGCGTTGATGAGCCTTTGAACCGAAGCTAATGAACTTTCTGTCTTTGAACCATTGAACCTAACTATGAACTGAATTCATTAAACCTATTGAACCCGAAATGAATTAGCCTTAAACAGCAGGGGAGAAGTTGACCAAAATTTTGCCTGTGAGCAAAATTGGTCAACAGGATCTTCGATTCCAAAGACCTATCTTCTCGTGGTTCGATGTTAGATTCATGTATGACTTAGTTTCTTTCATCCCTGAGAATTACTCCCTAACCATTTCCCACTTCCCAAGCACTCCACAAGTCTTATTCTAGTGTTTTGAGCCCTTCATTCTTGGGTTTTCCATTTATTATGCATATTTACTCTAACTAGGTCTTGTTGCACCATGTTTTTTTACATTATGAGTTTTTTGCACCATGTTTCTTCGACATCGTGCATCTTTACCAAATGACTTAGCCAAAATTTGGGGTCCAACACAAAGTGTTGATGTTATTTAGCTATCAGTTCTTCTATATATAATTTCAAGAGTGGATACAACTTATCTTGTGATGCTCAAATTTAAAGGGATTATGCAAACATGGCACATGCCCCTCAATGCAGAACTCATCACCATGTTCCTTGGGAGATGGTCTAGGACCACTGACACTTTTAGGTGGATGGTGGATGGAGATAATATTGAGGTGTAAATCACCTTAGAGGATGTTTTTGCCATTTTAGGGTTTCTTATTATAGGCACTCCTATTATATGTGATACACCAAAGACAACTAATGAGTGGAGGGATCTATCTCAGTGAGATATTAGGTCAGATCAGTAAAATGAGTACAATCTCATCGTATGACTATTTTAGGCATATGTTTTGGATGTTTTATATATATATAAGGCCCTTATTAGATTTAGGACCACACACATACTAATTCATAAGTTTGATAGTATTGTACCTATGTATATTATAGCCATGTGTCAATTCACACTAAATTGGGGCACATTGTTTGAAATGGGAGATATTATATGGTGTATTTAGTGCACAATATAGCATTTTAAGCTAGGGCTAATAGATGATGGGTCCATTGATTATTATTTTTTTTGGATATACTAGAGATTCCTAATGTATAGACTGATGGGATTACCTCACCTAATTGATGATCACCTCTCACGGGTAAGGAAATGGGCACATGATCACATAATTTGAGTGATCCTGCATGTGATTTCACTAGATAGGATTAGGGGGGAGTAGATAGTGTTGAATCCTTACAGAGGCATTGTGGATCTAGGGCCATCATGGCCAACCATAGTAGAGGTGAGGGATAGAGTTGTGTTATCGATCACTAAATATGATGGGTAAATCAACATCCTTTTGATTTCATCTTAGGCTAGTTTAGACTAAAACATCTAGCAGCACCTTTGACTATCCCTCCTTATTAGAGACAACATGCTAGGAAGCCCTGAGGAGTGGGGGATATGGGGTGTTAGTTGCAGTCCTAGTAGTGAGACCTCATCATCCCATTATAGTTAGAAAATGATGGAGGTGAAAACATGAACCATAAGGAGAGGGTTGAGTTGGCAAGGCACCAACCATTCCATAGAGGTAGATATATCTTAAAGTGGGCTCGATGAATAGCTAGACCGTACAATAGAAATATTGCATATCTATTCAATAGTTTATAGTGGTTATGTGGGGGAGATGGTGTGGATTCACCCCAACATGCAACTACTATACCACACATGTCTTAGGAGATAGAGGGGATAGAAATATTGTGGGTATGTAAATTTTGATTTTCTATTATCACTTTTCTTTTCTTATAGGTACAGTTATACATGTTAGCTACTAGTGATATAAATACTACAAATTTATATATAGTATTTCTATTTATATACTACAAATTTATACATGTTAGGTACTAATGATAGAAATACTATAGATTTATATATATATATATATATATATAAATTTGTATTATTTCTATCACTAGTACTTAACATGTATAACTCTACCTCTAGGAAAAGAAAATTGATAGCAAAAAATCAAAATTTATGATGAATAGCTAGATCATATAATAGAAAGCTTGCATATTTTCTCAACAGTTTGTAATGGTTATGTGGGGGAGATGGTGTGGATTCACCCCAACATGCAACCACTATAACACACGTCTTAAGAGGTAGAGGGGATGTAAATATTGTGGGTATGTAAATTTTGAGTTTTTTATCTCACTTTTCTTTTCCTAGAAGTAGAGTTATACATGTTAGGTACTAGTGATAGAAATAATACACACACACACACACACATATAGAGAGAGAGGAGGAGAGAGAGAGAGATTTGATGTCTATTTTGGTTTATATTTTTTAGATTTGATGGTGGAGGATAAATAATGGATTAATATGATAGAGGCTACAAATAATGAGATTTTGGAACCCATTTGACCTCAACATGATACCACGAGGATGCTTACCTATGGCACCCTCGGTCAGAGCACATGCAAGTAAGTTTTTTGGGTCGAAGAGGATTTTAGAGAGCTCCACCAATGTGAGCAAGCTATAGCTTAGGTGATGGCACTGGAAAGGGTGAGAGGAGATGTAGTGGCAGCATGGCAGACCTTGGCCATAGAGAGGGATATACACATGGCTACAATAGGATGAGTAGCATGCTTATAGGTAGAGGTAGATCTTTTTAAGGGATAGGTTAAGGATATGTAGTTGTAGACTTAGAAACTATGAGTGAGCTTTTAGGTTTCTCAATTTGGAGCCTCCATGGTGAGCATGACACCTCACCCATATAGGAGTGAAGGACATCCATAGGCCTAGGGCTTACATTGTACTTAGCTATATTTTTTATGTATATATGATGTATGGATATGCATTCATGTAGGAAATTGAGAAATTTATATAGACATATATTGTTATGACTTATTGCATCATCTACATATATTGGAATGATTTATGAGTTATTTTATTTTTAGTAGGCATTTATGTTTAAATATCATGCTATGGCAAAATGTGATATAATGTGGTGTGTGCTTTATTATTTTCTAACAAATGCATGGTCAAAAATAATAAAAACAAAAATGGATATCTTAAGTAATTAGATATTAAAATCAACAAACCAAAGATAAAAATAAGATGAAAAATAAATGTAAAACACGTCAAAGCTTGTGACAAAGTATGTAAAACATTATAAAAATAAAATATACAATCTAATAAAATGCACAAAATAATTAAATAATGATATGTAAAAAAAAGATGTCATATAATGTAAGACAAGCAAATTCAGCTTGAATAAAATTATACAAAGACAAAATGATTGTAAAATACATCCAATGTAAGATAACTAATTTCAACCTAAATCAAATAAGGACATGATGGAAAAATAACATAAATATTTCTATGAGTAAAAACTCAAAATCAATGCTTATTCTAAAATATGACGTAAGAAAATATAACCATTTAAAGACATGACTAGTAGGAATAAGATGGTTTGGATGTTAATGGTTACGGGCATTTGTGAGGAATTCATAATTGTATCACCCAAAGTATTACAATTGAACTCATAAACTAAAAACCTAAGGAGTATTATAAATGGTTTAAAAAGTAAAATTTGAAATGAATAGGAAGGGACATGATCATCTAAAAGTGATATCCATCAAGGGGATATCTAGTGAAATATGACAAAATTGTAAGGATGGAAGGTGCCACAAAGGTGAAGTAAAAATTCTTAGCATATATGAGACAATCTAGTTGAGTGGGAAAGGCTAAGAGTTTTTGACATCAAGGAACTAGGAAATTCCACTTAATAATAAAAAACTTGGGCTAACAAGTGAAGTATATAGATCATCTCATGAATGCCATATGCATGAAAATTTAAAGGATCCTACCTTCTCAAAATGTCCTCCCTGCTCCTTAGAACCCATTACAGAGTTGTCAGTATACTATGAAGATTGGGTACTTATGTGAGAAAGTAGGTGGCCGTAGAATGTAAGAAGATATAAAATCATGGAATGATATCTCCTTCCCACTATATTGGTATACCACACCCCATTGGACCTTATCTATATCATGAGGCTAACTGTGGAGTTTGATATTTGGATAGAAAAGGAGATATGCTAAAAGAATGGCATCTTTTAGTGTGACGTGACTTTTAAGATTTGATTTTCATTTTAATATTTATGTTTCTTAAGATTTATCTTTTAACTCTTTAAATTTTTCTATTTCCTTCTCCATATATATTTGGAAAGACCAAACATGGGTGTTATATATAGGTAACACAAGAGAGCATACACTTTGCCACTAGAAAGGAGAGCCTGAAAACCATGGTGCCTAAAAGACTGCTAGACTTGCACCATATAAAAGAGTTCAATCTTGAAATTGACCCAAGTGTGCCTCAAGGGAATGGAAATGGAAATATGGTGGTCATGTAAGATATAATCATGTGAAAAGGGTGATATAATGATGATATGCTAGTAGTTAACCATAAGAAGGGAGTGTCTTTACTTTAGAAGTGACTAAGATGTGCTATGAAAGATATTCATGTCATTAGGGAATTTGCACTAACCTACACAGGGTCTAACACAAACACAGATAGGATAAGTCATCCCAAAAGAGGGGGAATGTAAAATTAAACCAAATAGTCACAAGGAGACTAAGGCCAATTAAAAAATGGTAAAATTTTGATAAAAGAAACACGAAGGTGATACCTAAGATCCATAAAGAATCAAAGGTCAACTATAAAGTGATATAAATGCTAGAAAAAAATCCAAATGGGATACCTAAGACCCACAATGAAACAAAGTCCAATTGTAAAGTGATTTTAAAAGGTATAACGAAAACATACATGCTAAAAAATAAAGTGATGAAATGAAAAATATCATGATATAAGAAATAAATGTACAAAAATTATCATATTATGCTAAAAAATATTTTAATATGAAATCCAATCATGTGACAAAGTGAAGTAAATGATATGAAACAATAATATAGATGAAAAGTGCCATGAAATATCTCAACACACATCATCAATAACATCCATTAAATCTTACTGCAATTAAAATATAGATTGGATCGTGGTCTCTTCTACTCTTTTTAAGAATCACCCTAGGATTGCCTAAGGTATGAGCTCTAAGGAAGGTGATAGAAGGAGGAGGTCGAGGGGCCTCTTGATGAGTAACAAATATGATTAATATGTGGTGTCATGTTAGACACATCTCCTAATTTAAGAGATGTATCTGGTTATATGGGAGGTTTTTTCTCCATCCTAGATGGGTCATGTCAGTTTTGTTGGGAACTTGGAGATGGGGACCTTGATAAGTCTTTATAATGTTAATGGAGAGCTCTAAATATATTTGTGTGATGCGTAAAACATTGATGCTAAACATAATACAATTCCCTATGTTTGGGGATATAATCAAGTGTAATATTTGGTAGTGGCATGTTTAGTAGCCAAGAAAACTTAGTTAATTCAATATATAATTGAAGAGCTCAATAGTGAGTTGAATAATTTGTACTGCTCCCATGGAATAAATATGAGTGCCTATGATTAGCAGACTGAGGTGGTTGACTATCCATGGTGGGAACTAGGTCCTATGGCCTTTACCATGTTAAAAATATCTAATAATCTCTACAATATTTATTTGAATGACTATATACCTTAAGAAAATCATAATACAATTCCTCTTCTTAGGTGGGTGGGAATTGTTCCAAATCCAACCTAGGTGGAGAATCATAGTGGGATCTTTATAAAATCTTGTCAAATAAATCATCACTATAAGAGCATAAAATGGCTATCTTAAATTTTTGATTTTATTATAAATATCTCTGGCATGCTCTACATTATTTTTGTGTGTGACCATAGAATCTTTGGAATGAAAAAATGGTGTTGATATTTCTTTGGGAGTCAACTTTGATGAAAGTTGTAGAAATTTATCCAACATCCTTAGAGGAAGTGAGTTTGAAGGATTAGAGAATCTAACAAACTAGTAGGGCCCAGTAATGAATTAATATTCAAGCATGTTCTGAAGAGGCTCAAAAGTAACAAGAGTTTATTGGGAATTAAAAGTTGGAATGTACTCAATGTCATACCTATGGATGTCAATTGAAGGAGGAACATGGCAAGAAAAATATGTGATCACTGGAATGAATTATATAAATTATGGTGATCCTATAAGAATATGTATATTTCTCGTAAGAGTGTTGGAGAGAGGAAAGATAATGGATGATTTTCATATCCTTAGATTGGGCATAACCAAATAAGTATGGTTCATCAAGGGTATGATCATCATCATAATCTAGATCAGTTAGATAAATGTTAATAGATTTTTACTACTATATAAATAAATGGTGAATGGGAAGAAAGTTTCTTAGGAATGAACACAAAATTAGGAATCTCATTAGTCAACTTCTTGCAAGAAATAGGTTACAAGGTGGAAGGAAACAAAAATTTTATGTTAGAGTGGGGATCCAATGTTTTGATTTTTATACTAATATCATTAAGCTCATCATCATTAGAATCTATGATGTTAGGTTGGATATTTCCCACAAGATTGGGGTAACCACTATAACCTCGATTCAATTTGACATGATACTTAAAACATTATTATTTGTAAAAGGGAATTTTAGGTATCAATGGTTAGTATTTTAAAGACACCATTGTCTTAGAGATATTCAAAACTATAAGGGTTAGTATCACCTTAAATCTTGTAGATATAGTAAGAAATTTTGACAAATTGACATGAAAAAGAGGCCCCATCCCTCATACAATGAATCCAATGGTGACCAAGAAAAATGTTGTTTGAGAGAAGAAAGTTGAAACTTATAACCTTAAATCTAATCATTATAGGTGGTTTACACATCCAAGTACTATCATTATTATGTTGTAACTATCAATCTAAACAAAACCCTATGACAACGTGTTCGATGGTGGAGCATGATCTTATTAGAATGCCTAATTCATGATAGGGGGTTTGGGGGGAAATGCCCCCCACTAAGGTTTCCATGAGGATCTAGGGGGTGGTGACTGTTGTGAAAATACATTGTAAAATATTCTAATTTTGTAATAAATATAGACCATTTACTATTAGGTCATATATCTAATGGTAGAAATTATGATGGTGCATTTTTGCCCTAATATGTAACCCTCCTTTGCTATGAGGGTATGGTAATCATGGTGGCACACTACGTGTGATTAAAGAAGAGATTGTAGTGGATGTATTATAGGTTTAACCCTTCATTTGTTAGACTAAATAAGAGAAGAATTCATTATTTATGTGGATGTAGCCAATATTAGGTGAGCCACATTAAATCTATGTCTCTCTTGTATTGTGTTTTCTACATTTATTTCTATCTATATTTCATTAATATTGCTCTACATTCTATATTCCTAACACAATGCATAATATGGGCTAAAATCACTAAAATGCACTAAATTATTTGAACCTATCATGTACAGGTGCCAATTTAGGCTAATGTATCCCTGAATGGGGAAATGCATTTTATGTGATTATTATCTTTTATTAATCACTTAAATTAAAATTATGACCATGCAAAAGGACACCCTGAACCACTAAATTCTTCTAACTCTATAGCACATGTCACATGCATGTGCTATTTTGCATCTATAATGCCCTAACTATGGTATTATTTTGTATGCAACTAAAACCTTCTTATGATTATACTCCATTCAAATTATGACTCAATAAATTGACATTTATGAATAGGTTGATTAAGCATGTAACATATTTCTAAAGAATTGGATAAAATTAATTAAAACTACTTAAGCAAATTAAACCAAATCAAGAGCCTAAGTGAAAATTCCATGAAAGTTATTGAATATCTATTTATTGGAAATTCATTTCTCAAATTTGCATCATCCCATGACATCATCAATGGGGTGGCATCCATAAGTCATTAAGGGAATAAATATCAGGACTAAGCTCTTCCATGCCTCATTAATGTTCCATTCTTCCAAATATTAATGGAAATATTTATGGCTTGTCCCTCCAAATTGAATCAGCTTTTGGCCACACATCTTGATCTCAAGATGGATGGTCATGGCTGATCCTAAACATTTTCAAAAAGCTATAAATAAGTGAGCCAATACCATCATTTCTAAACTTCAGATATGTAAACATAAAATGCAAAAATGACTATAGAAAATCTTCATCAATTTGCACAAATCAAACAAATCTTGTGAGCCTAAGCCATTGACGCACTCTAAAGTGATGGAGGAGTATGCTACTCATCATTGATGTAGACTTAGAGGACCAAATCTAAGGAAAATCACACTTTTTAGCCACTCTTGGAAGGAGCGATGTTATTTGGAAGGTTTGGTAGTATTATTTCTTTAAATAGCTCTTAGAATTCATTATCAACACCACATGAAGGAGTAGGCTTGATGTTTTAGTGTCTATATGCTTCTTTATAGATATTTTTCTTCACTAGTGCATGGATTAATGCATTTTGTAATCCTATTCTACATTTTGGCAAGCCCTATAGACTCGCACCTAACACAAGTCTTTATACCTTCTAATTTTGCATTCAAATCCTCTTTAGAGGCTATTTTTCACTTCTTTTTCTTACATTTTACATTTTTATGGCTTTTGAGACAAACAGTGGGATCGACCTATAAAATAGTAGGATCACTCTATAATTTGGTGGGATCAACCTAAACATCATTGAGTTCACCCTATGAAATGGCAAAAATGCCTCTATGAATGGTGGGATCATTTTATTTTCTCTTTATCTACCTGTGTGTTTTACAGGATTGGTGGGATCACGCTACAGATCTGCAGGAACACACTGTGGATCAGTGATATCACTCTATGGATCAATGGGAATGCATTATGGATCAATAAGATCACTCTATAGATTGGTGAGATTGACTTGTAAAATGGAGAGATCACCCTGGACCAAAAATTGATAGGTGATTATTGTTTCTTTTTATCATTTCGATAGGAATGCCCTATACTTTGACAGGAATGCCCTATTAATCAATGGTATTGCCCTATCAATCGGTGAGATTGTGAACCAATGTTTCCTTTGTTATATCTTTTAGTGAGATCTATATATAAAATGATTAGAATACACTATGGAATATGGCAAGATCTCTCTATGGAATGGTGATATCAACCTGCATAAGAAAACATAGACTTAAATTAGCAAGGTAAAAGTTTTTCTAACAATTTTACACCCTAGTTTAGAACTCTTAACATCTTGTTTATAGGATTTAAGTCACTTAGTCTCCATTTCACAACAAATCAAAGACAAACCTCATTACACACTTCATTTTGGTGATTAAAATGAACTCTCGTATTAGCTAAATACTCTTAAGAGTTTCATTTTCATGTTTGTTTATTAAAGTTGTTTGTTCTTTAGCAAAATGAGTGACATGTGTATGCCCTCTCTCCATCCACTTTAGGGAATTCAGGTGACCAAAAGCACTCATTCTTTACATTTGGTTCCTTGTCCAAAGGTGTGAAAAAAAATTCTCTAAATCCCTCCCCAAATCCATATAATCTGGGTGACCCCAAAATGACCATAATATATTTTCATTTGTCTTTTTTTTTTTGCACTTTGGCTTGTGAGTGGGATTTCATCACTAGGGAAGCATTGACTTAACAATTCATCTCCTAGCATAATTTCAACCCCACTCCATGGTGGGGTATATAAATTGAGGGTGACCTACTAGGATGCTTGTTTTGAGTAGTTAAAACAAGTTCTGTTAGTGGTTAATGACCTCAAAATGTAGGGGCAACTTGGGCATCACACTACATTGAGCAATTTATAGATATAGTGGTTGTGAAAAAGATAAGAACTTTTCATAACAAGTTTGTTAATGTAGATCTAATTGATGTGAGCATCTCTAGTGTTAACCACACTTGGGACCATCTAGATGCATAAACAAATAATTTTAAATAAACCCCACTTGCCATAGATATACTATTAATGTAAATCGAGTATCATGAAGTTCCATATCATCGTATAAACTCTTGAGAGAAAAGAGGGCTTTAAAACCCTACTTTTCATGAACTTTTACTTTTGGATTAACAATTAAAAATCCTCTCAAGAGCATGTATATAGACAGAATTCAACGATATTATGCAAGCTTGTCAGTTTTAGGATTTAGGACATTACACTTAGGTGGGTTTGTCATTTTATCTTTTACTTGCTTGGTATTTTTTATTCTAAAACTATTTTCATAAAATCTAAAACACAGTAAGAAACCAAATGCTTTATCATACACAATTTTATTTGAGTAAAGAGGTTTACACTGACCAAATTGAAATCACTTTTTGCCTTATTCAAATCATCATTCAGAATATTGTGTTTATATTTTCTGACATCATTGTCAGGTTATCCATTTGTCCACTTTGATAAATCTCAAAGTCCGTTTTTGTCTAAATTCAAAATCTCACATTTCTAAGTTCTAATCCAAGGTGCCATTGGTTTACCTTTCACACTTGGTTTGGGTAAAATTGGATACAATTTCTTATTTCGATTGAAGTTCATTACTTAGACTCATCATCATTTTATTCTCATTTTGGATTTAGATTATCTTGCATTCACTCACGTTCTAAGTTTTTGGACCATTTTACATCTTGATGTCATGTGGCACCGTAGTGCTACCCATTTAGTTTTGGCTTTATACTTAGAAGTTCTTATGTTGATTCATATTTTGAGCTTCTTAGTTCACATTTTTATCTTCTTAATTAGAAGGGCCTACTTCTAATTTTTTAGTTATAAATCATCGTAATTGTATCTAGCTTTTATGGTATTGATGTATCTTTGACCTAAGTTTATTTTGTTAGCTTGCACTTTAGGATCAAAAGTTATCTTACCCTCTTCTAATTTGATGATTTTAACCCACCAAATTTGAGTAGATTTTTAACCACTTTCTTCTAATTGTGTGATATTATGCCACTTATTTTATTATAATCTTGTCTTACCTTGTCATTTGTTTGAAAAATTTTGAACACCATTTTTAAAACATTTGTAAAACACATTTCACATCTTATCAAATGAGAAAAATCATCTTCCTATTAGAGAGGTTGTCAATGATGTCATGGTGATGTCACAGAGGTGTCCAAGTGAATGGATGAAGTGTCTTGATATTCTAAGTGACAATAACAAAGCGTGTAATGTGTTTGTCCTAATATGCTTGAAGGTGGCTTGGTTGATCTTCTATTTTAGCATGGTTAGAAATGATTAGGTATGAATCCAAAGTATTGAGAATGTGAAAGAGGTCCCATAAGAAGTTTTATTTGCTTTGAGTACTTATGCGCCTAAGTGGATTTCATCTAGTTGATCATTGTTCTCATCTAGACATTTTAGGTCAAGTGGTAGAAAATTTGAGTAGGTAGTTTGTTGACATCATAATTTCCACATGTGGATGAGTTAAGGGGTTGGTCATAGGTTATGATAACATTAGTCCATAGTTATTATGCACTAAATTTTAGGTCATGCGACTAAGCATGATAAAAGATATGTAAGTACAAATTTGGGCTCTCACATAGTTTGACAGTGTTTTCCCATACTTAGCCAAATTTTCATGCAGCAAGAAAAAGTTGAGTAATTACTTTTACGTAGTTATATTTCACACGTGTGGTAGTTTTAGAAAAATTTGAGCATATGGGTTTGTTCAGTTTTATGCCTATTTGGTATGCAATAAGTTTTAGGTCATGCAATAAAGCACATCAAAATCTATGCATGTGAAAATTTGGCCTTCCAAGTAGTTCTAAGCATAGTTGGCTCTATGGAAAAAAAATTGACTAAGTAGATTAATGGCATTATATCTCACACACATGAGGGTTCTATGAGCATATTGATATATGGTTATATTCTCCTATGTGAGGAGATCATATGGTCTAAGTTTTATATCATGCATCTTACTGAATAAAAATTTATTAAGGTCTAAAGTTGGCCTTCCAGATAGATTGCAATGGTTTGCATACTTAGTCAATTTTGCAAGAGATAAATTTCAAGACCAAATGGAGATCTAATGAATTGTAAGAGTTTGTACTAATCAATATCAACAGCACACATTGAGTTAAAAAGGTCAAATTGATCAGAAGGCATGTGAGGGTGACAAGTGTCATGATCATGTGGGTTCTGAGAAAAATTGAATGGTGAGCACTATAGGATAAAGACCAAGCTACATACAGGGGATCGACAGAGTGTATGTGGTCAAGATTTCAAGATTGCACAAGATAAGGTCAACTACTCAAAGTTTAACATTTGGCATTGGTGCACTATGAGTTAAATTTTAAATAATATTGATGGTGTTCAATTGATCTAAGCAGCGAGGAAACAAGATGATAACATGGTGTTTAAAGTTTAATTATGATCGTTTGAATTCAAATATTTGAATTTTGAGAAGGGAAAAACTAGTGATTTGTATTTTATCCATAACTTTTGATCCAAAATGAATTCAAAGGTGATATAAAAAGAAAAGTTATAAAGGACTTTAAGGCACATTTGGAAATGTAAATTTTAAGATTTGAAAGTGTGTATAGTCAAAGATATTGAGGTTCAAAGTTGACTATGTGTTCATACATGTTTTTCAAGTAACCCGAGAAAGGTATTTGAGTTGTGCTTGTTAGTATCTCGATGTTTAAACGTGAAATATCTATTGTATTACATTGTAAACTCTATGAAGACTATCTTTATGCATTACAAAGGTTTAAATAATCATATACAATATGAACAAAGGGTTAGAAGCTGACTATGTTTTCATTCATAATGACTACGTATACAGAGAAGTGTTTGATCATATTGGGAGTTAGCAAAAGGGTGTTATGATGGATGTTGTCACTTAAAGTGGATCTATAGATCATTTGGCATGGGTACATATGTTTTAAAGTGTTCTTATGTTCCTAGTTTGCTTGAAGAAGTGTCAAAGAGGTGAATGGGCCATCCTAGGACCTAAAATGTGACTTAGGCATATTTGAAAGAGAGTTATGCTTAAGTATGACCCATGTTAGATGACTTAAGGGTGAAGGAATGTATTTTATCTAATAAAGATGGATTGTGGACTTGATAATTCATGAATGCTCTATAAATAGTTAAACCAAATGTGATGGTTTCCAGATTTTAGAAGAGATAAGTGAGAGGCTTGTATATGTTTGTGTGAGTGTAGTGAGTATTGAAGCAAAGGATAGAGAAGAGTAGATGTGCCTAGTGGATGGGTTTATAAGTAAAATAGATTGAGGACTATGTGTATGACCTATAGGTTATATCTTTGATGTCAGAATAGTGCTCTTGTAGATTGAGGATAAATGAAGTGTAGAGTGATCTAAAAGGTGGATTTAGATGCATTAAAGAGCGTGTGTAAATAAGTGAAGGGGGATGTGTTATCAGAGGTCCATCATCAAGTGTTGAAGATATTAGTTCAAAGGTGGTGGTGTTCATAAGAGGTCATAAGGACTTGATCTTCCTTAGGGGTAGTTTTTATTTATAAAATAGGTGTTTAACAAAAGGCCTTAGGTTAGAAGGACTTGACTAAATTTGTTGGTTAGAAGGACTTGACCAAAAGGTGGTTAGAAGGACTTGATCATCTTAAGGGAAGGTGCTCCTTGTGAAATTTATGTTTCACTAAATCTTGGTCAGAAGGACATGATTAGTATCTTGTTTGTAATGTCTTATAAGACAAGTAGTTCATGTGTTATAGGCTTGGGAGTGGGTTTTATTCCCCATGAGGGTTTCTCATGGTAACTATAAGTTGTGTGTTTGATCTTATGTATGATTTGAATGAATGAGTTCTCTTGTTAATGTTACTTAATCAAGTTGGTATATATTTATTATTTAATAGTTTGAAAGGATTGTAATTGAAATTGAAATATCTGGGCTCACTAATTCACCCCCACCTCTCAGTGATTGTACCTCCAATAATTGGTATCAGAGCATGTTCTTTGGTAAAGGCTTGATAGTTTGAAGGTGATCCAAGGTACAATATGGGTAGTCATCAAGGAGGTTTCTCTATTAAGCAAGCACTAATGTTTAATGGATCCAATTATGCTTTTTGGAGTGAAAGGATGAGGACATACATTATGTCCCTAGGGTTTGATGTATGGAAATATGTTTTGGATGGTTATGTTGTTCCTACTACTCCTTCATCTAGTGCTACAAACAAGAAGTTGTTTGAAAATAATTATAAGGAAATGAATTTCATCACTTGTGGTCTTAAAGAGATTGAGTTTACCAGGGTAATCCATTATAAATTTTCTAAAGAAATATGGCACAAAATGCAAATCATTTATGAAGGAGATTCAAAAGTCAAGCTTGTTAAGTTACAGACTCATAGAAGGCAATTTGAAAGTCTCAAGATGAAGGAAGAAGATTTTGTGGCATCCTTTATGTAGAGAGTTGATGAGGTTTTGAACATCATCAGAGGTCTTGGAGAGAACCTTGAAGAGGCTATTGTAGTTCAAAAATTATTAAGGTCTCTATCCCTCAAGTTTGATGAAAAAGTATCTATTATAGAAGAAAGTCATGATCTTACTCAGTTGAAGATGGATCAATTGCATGGCACCCTTACTACCTATGATATGAGAGTAAATGTTAATATACCACCAAAAAAGGAAGCAACATTCAAGATAGAAATGAATCCAAAGAAGAAGTTCCAAGGTAAAAAACTTGAGGATGACATTTCTGATATTGATGAGGATGAACTAATTACTTTGTTTACAAGGAAATTGAAAACAAGTTTAGGAAAGTATAAGGGTAAATTACCCTTCAAATGCTTCAATTTTAGATAGGTAGGACACTTTGCTAATAATTTCCCTCATAATTATAAGAAGAATAATCATGAAGAGCATGATGAAGACCAAGATGAATACAAGAAGACATGTAGGTTTGAGAAGAGGAAGAAAGGATTTAGAAAGTTTGACAACAAGAAGTCCTTCAAGAATAGGAAGAGTCTTTACACCAATAAAAATTGTAGCTCATTATATGAGAGTGAAGACAGTGACTCAGAGTATGATCATGAAGATGATGGTCCTATTGAAGATGAATCCCTCTTTATGGTTGAGGAAGGAAGTTGCTCACATCAAAAGGAGTCTTCTTCAAGTGATTCAGATGATGATGAATATGAGGTGGACTATGAAACTACATTGACAAATGCTTTTGAAGAATTGAAGATTGAGAAGAAGACTAACAAGAAGATTAAGTCTCAACTCAAAGACTATGAGTAATAATTTAGTGTGCATGAGGTAAGAATGAATGAAGAGACCAAGGAGCATGAAGATATAGTCAAGTACCTCAGTTGTCAATTGGAAATCCTATCTACAAGCTTGAAAGCTAAAGAAGATGAATGTTTAAGGTATGTAATTGAAAATGAGTCATTGAAATATGAGTTAGAGAAGACATCTATTAAGGTGAATTCATTTGCGATATTGAAAAGAGCTTAAATGATCTAGATAATATTTTGAATGATCAAAATCATGCAAGTGATAGAACTACTCTTGGATATAAAGAAGAACTAGAGAATGAAACTCAAGACAAGATTGAAGACTATTCTGAACAAGGACAATCATAGTTTGAAGACAAATCATTAGACAAGAAATATAGGTGGTAGGATAATGAAGAAAAATTAGATTAGACAACCAAATGCCATGAGGTATGCAAGCTTTAATGGTTACCATTACACATGTAATCAAATTGTTCATAGGGCTAGAGAATGCAAGAAACTTGTTATAAAAGAATTTTCTTGTAACTATGATGGGGGTCATCAGTCAAAAGGTGTGAGCAAAGTTAAGTGCTTCAACTATCTTAATGAGGGTCACTTTGTTAAGCATTGTCCAAATAATGAAAGACAAGGTAAGTCTTCTTAAAAAGAAGTAGTTTGTTTTAGTTGTCATGACATTGGACACAATGATAGTTTTTGTCCAAACAAGGTAAGACAAGATGAGTTTCCATCAAGGATTGTTTTTCACTACAACTGTGAGAAGATTGGTCATATTGCTATATTTTGCAAGAAAAAGTCATCAATTCAAAATGAGTTCAATCAGCCTCCCGGGGTATAAGGAATAAGGCAAGTTAACTCATGGAAAACAAAGGTGGTAATTATGAGTCATGATGAGTTTGCAGATTCAAGTAATTTGTATGCTATGGTGGAGAATGCTTTAGAATTTGAAGAGTGTCAAGGGCTCTCATTGTCTCCTCATAATATGAATGAAGAGACCAAGCTCAAGGAGAATACTAAGGTATTGGTTAATGCTGGCTCTAAGATGTGTATGGATCCAAGTAAACATCCTGCCATTGTTGAGCATGTATCATGCAAAGAACATCAATTATCAGTGCCTAGTGATGGGGATCGTAACTGCAAGGTGGATTTTTCAGATGAAAAGGTATGTCATGAATCTATGTTGTCTACATGTATTTTTAATTCAATCCTAGAGTAAAAAGAGAATATCATATTGGATGAGCATGTTGCTTCTCTTAATTCTAAAAAGAAGAAGAACTATAAGTGTTAGATGACCAAGGAAAAGAAGGAATATGAGGAGTTGTGGGCAACTCCTGGTTTCACATTGTTTTAGGACACTGTGAAGTAAGGTGTCTTTACCTATTTTTCTTAGGAGACATATTTCTTGTGGATAAGCAAGTTTGTGTACTCAATATCATAATGCCAATTAGAAAAGGTCATGGTTTAAGGGGGAGCAACAAGTTCATGAGCTTGTTCTAGATATTAGTGAAGGAACTTTAGTACAAGATCAGAGATGAGTGTTTCTAATTGGATTTGGTGTGTCAAGGTAGAAGATATGTTGTGGTGATGTCAGAATGATATCATGAAAGGTTTTTGCCCTTTTGACATGTTGATATATGTGTATGCTTAGTCTATAGGGTCAGATTGAAGGTTTCTAGGTGGAAAAGGAGGATTTGTGAGTTGTCGAGATGATCTTTTTGCATAGGAAGGTCTAATGACCTTATTCTAGCATACGAAAGATGGTTTTATGTCTTGATGCTCCTGTTTGTGATTTTTGGAGGTTTTTTTGTGCCATCAAGTTTATTTGTCTTATTATAAGAAAAAATCCATGATATAGGAAGTTAAGGTTCCCAAAGTTATGGAATCTTAAATATTGGTAAAAAAGTGTGTGATGGTTGTCTCCAGGTGTCAAAGAAGTTTCAAAGATGGGTGTTGACAAGAAGTAGGTTTGTTGACTCTATTTGTTTTGAGATTATAAGGTTTTGAGCTATGATATAAAATTAGTTTGCCTTATGATTTGAAGTTTGAGGCTTCTTAATAGGTTTAATGGGTCAAATGGTTTATCAAATCAATCTTCATAGAGATCTAAAGGTTTGTGTATTTTAAGTTATTCAAGTTTTTGTCAAAATGGAGGCCTAATTAGCTAGTAGATTTATGAAGGAAATCTATTATAAAAGATGAGATAGGTGATTAAATTTGGTGTTCTTTAGGTGGAATATTATATTGATCCATATATGAAGTTTTAAGTCTTGAAGTTTTGTCTATAGAAAGTTGTGGGCTCTACAAATTCTAGATAAGGCTACAACAAGACTAGACATGCCTAGTGTGAATATTTAATGTTTTTTGCTCACTTTATCCAAAATATAAAGGCATGAGTGTTTCAAGGAGTTTTCTCATGTTTATTTATACCATGTTTCCTATTTGATGAATTGCATGAATTTTTGTTGATGATTCTTGTGGTTGCTTGAGATAAAAGGCTAAAAAGCTTGTATGATGATTCTTCATGGTGTGTGGAGATCTAAAGAGGATTAGGAGGTGAAATTGCTCAAAAACATTATTGGTATACCCTCTTAGATGTTTTTTGGTGAGTTCCATCAGATTTTAGTATGTTTGTGTGTTCTTTCTTCATTGGTTGCAGTGTTTGGTTGAAGAGAGTGTTGGCATAGAGAAAGAGGAAGTTGTTAAGGAAAAAAGAGATAGGCTTAAGGAAAGGGGTAGTTAGTAATATCTTTATAAGATGGTCTTCTATTAGTATTATTTTAGGTTATTAGGATTATTTGGTGCCCACTTTGTCATTGTGTTAAAGGGGGAGAAAGTTCATATTGTGAGAGTGCTTAAAGAGATAGAAGGAAGGTGTGTTGTATTATTTGTGTTGACATCAATAACAAAGGGGGATATTGCTAGAGAATTTGTCAGTGATTTCATGGTGATGTCATTTAGGTTTCCAAGTGAGTGGATTAAGTGTCTTGATATTCTAAGTGACAATGACAAAGTGTGCAATGTGCTTGACCTAGTATGCTTGAAGGTGGCTTGGTTGATCTTCTATTTTGGCATGGTTAGAAATGATTAGGGATGAATCTGAAGTATTGAACATGTTAAATATGTCCCATAATAAGTTTTATATACTTTTATTACTTATTTTCATGAGTTTATTTCATTTCGTTGATCATTGTTCTCATCTAGACATTTTGGGTCTAGTGGTAGAAAATTTGAGTAGGCAATATGCTGACATCATAATTGCCATGTGTGGATGAGTTAGGGGGGTTGGTCATATGGTTATGATCACATTAGTCCATACTTGATATATACTAAATTTAATTTCATGTGACTAAGTGTGATAAAATTTATGCAAGTACAAAGTTGGGCTCTCAGGTAATTTGACAGTGTTTTGAAAAAGCCATGTAAGCATTGTGATGTAGTTATATTTCATAGTGTAGTAGTTGTAGAATCATTTGATCATATGGGTTTGTTTAGTTTTGTGCCTAGTTGATATGCTCTAAGTTTTAGGTCATGAAATAAAACACGTCAAAATTTATTCATGTGAAAATTTGGCCTTCTAGGTAGTTCTAGGCATAGTTGGCTCTATGGCAAAAAAATATAAGTGAGTAGATTAATGGTATTATATCTCACATGCATAAGCATTATAGGAGAATATTTATATATGGTTCGATTATCCTATGTGATTAGATCATATGTTCTAAGTTTTATATCATGCATCTTATCAAAACAAAAGTTATTAAGTTCCAAAGTTGGCCTACCAGGCAGATTACAATGGTTCCCATAGTCGATTTTGCAAGAGATAAAGTTTAGGACCAAATTGAGATACAACAGTTCATGGGAGTTCATAATGATTGATATCAATAGTAAAAATTGAGTTAAAATTTTAAAAGTGCTTAAAATTCATGAAAAGGTGCCAAGTTTCATGATCACAGGGGTTCTGAGCAAGATCAAATGGTCAACACTATAAGATAAAGATCAAGTTACGTATAGGAGATCAACAAAGCGTATGTGGTCAAGATTTCAAGATTGCATGAGATGAGTTCAACTATTACAATTTTAAAATTTGTAATTGGTACACTATGATTTAAAGTTTAAATAATATTAATGGTGTGCAATTGATCTAATTAGCGATGACATGAGATGATAGCATGGTGTTCGAGGTTTAACTGTGACTGTTTGAATTCAAATATTTGAATTTTGTAAAGGGAAAAACCAGTGCTCTGTATTTTATCTATAACTTTTTATCCAAGATGAATTCAAAGGTTATATAAAAATAAAATTTATAGAGGAATCTAAGTTGCATCTATAAATATTAATTTAAATGTCTGAAAGTGTGTAGAGTCAAACATATTGAGGTTCAAAGTTGACTATGTGTTCATGCATGTTCTGCAAGTAACCTGAGAAGGGTATTTTAGTTGTGCTTGTTGGTATATTGATGTTTAAAGTTGAATTAGCTATTGGAGTATGTTATAGACTCCATGAGGACCATTTGTGTGCAATATGAAGGTTTGAACAATCATATGCAGTATGAATAAAGAGTTAGAAGTTGACTATGTTCTCGTTCATAATGATTGTGTGTATAGATAGTGTTTGAGCTAATTGGGAGTTAGAAAAAGGGTGATATGATGGATGTTGTCACTTAAATGGGATATATAGATCTTTTGGCATGGGTCTATATGTTGGAAAGTGTTCCTATGTTCATAGTTTGCTTGGAGAAGTGTCAAAGAGGTGAATGGGTCATCATAAGACCTAAAAGGTGACTTAGGCATATTTGAAAGAGAGTTGTGCTTAAGTATGACCCATGTTAGATACCTTAAGGGTGAAGGTATGTATTATGGCTAACAAGGATAGATTATGGACTTGATAATTCATGAATTCTATATATATAGTGAAACCAAATGTGATGGTTTCTAGATTTTAGAAGAGATAAGTGAGAGGCTTGTATATGTTTGTCTGAGTGTAGTGAGCATTGAAGCGAAGGATAAAGAAGAGTAGATGTGCCTAGTGGATAGGTTTATAAGGAGCAAAGATTGAGGACTATGTGCATATCTTGTAGTTCATATCTCTGATGTTAGAATAGTGTTCTTGTAGATTAAGGATGAGCAAAGTGTAAATTGATCCAAAAGGTAGCTTTGGATGTAATCAAAGTGTGTGAAGAAGTGAAGGGGGTTATGTTATTAGAGGCCCATCATCAGGTGTTAAAGACATAAGTTCAAAGGTGGTAGTGTTCATATGAGGTAAAAAGGACTTGATCTTCTTTAGGGTAGTTTATCTTTGTGAAATAGGTGTTTCACTAAAGGCCTTAGGTCAGAAGGACTTGACCAAGGTTGATGGTTAGAAAGACTTGATCATCTTAGGGGCAAGTGCTCCTTGTGAAATTGATGTTTCACTAAATCTTGGTTAGAAGGACTTGATCAGTCTCTTGTTTTTAATCTCTTATAGGACAAGTAGTCCATGTGTTGTAGGCTTGAGAGTGGGTTTTATTCCCCATGAGGGTTTCCCATAAGAACTATGTGTTATGTGTTTGATCTTGTGTATGCTTTGAATGAATGAGCTATCTTATTAATGTTGCTTGATTAAGTTGTTATATATTAGTTATTTAATAGTTTGAAATGATTGTAATTGAAATTAAAATATATGGGCTCAATTATTGACCCCCCCTCTTAGTTATTGTACCTCTAACACTTCCAAGAATGACACAAAGGTATACTCATAGTGGGGTCTCTTACGACCCTAATTATGAGGAAGAGAATTTTTATGATAGATAGGATAACTCCAGCATGTTAAAAGATATCCAAAAAAATATAGGGTTTGAAGAAGATTATTATGAACATCAACCCTTCGAAGACAAAGATGAATCCTTCCTAAGGTTGATAGAATTAAGTGCTAGGTTTCCACTAGATTTCCTGATGGAATAATTGCACACACTTGTTAGGGTAGAAGAGCAACAATAAGAGAAATTTCTTTCTCAAATTCTAAAATCCAATATTGCTTCTTCTAGAAAGGGAAAAAAAACACTTATAGAGTTTACTCCCAATGATTAGGATCTTACTACTAAGATCAAGAAAATCATTCAATGATACGCATAACAACTTATCATAGACTTAATAGAATCTTTAGTTGTGACTTCAATCGATAATAATGTTTATAAAGAGCAAGATAATGTGATAGATCAAATGCAACATACCTTAGTTAAGCCTACATCTATGATAAATACTAGCATTTCATCTGAATAGAACAAACCTAAGGGTGTTTTGCAACATGTTTCATCGGATACAGAGCACACATTATTCAATCACTAAGAGGCTCTTGTCCCTTCACAAAACCTATTGGTATCGAGCTCAAGAACCTACAACCAAGGCTCTGATACCACTTGTCAGGAATCTAGAACAACAAACATGCTCTGATCCCACTTGTCAGGATGCGAAACCGGAAACATACAATTGATTACCAAACTTCAAACAACTTAATATGCGGAAATAACCAAATTCACCAAGTAACTAGAATTCAGAATAACACAGCATATGAGAGACAATACACAACTTGTATTAACACTTTATACAGAAAAGAATACAATAAAGAAGATGCCACTTCTTCTCCACCACCTTACAGAGGTTTCCCACACCTCAAGTGAACAGTAATTCTTCTCCCCAAAGCTCTCCCTCTCACAGGTCACAACACCCAACTCAAATACAGAGTTGATGTTCACCTCCCATGCTCCACGCATAACACAAGTGCTCCACGCACTCCACAAGCACTCCACGTGCTCCACAAGTACTCAAAGTACTTCAAGTAGATCTCCCATGAATCTGCAACAACCTGCAATTCAACAGACCATACTTATGGAAGGAACTTCCTTGCCTTCCTCTTGCTCTATCCGAGTACACACCTGTACTCCAAGTAGATCCTGCCTGATACTGCTCCCTGTTGTGTTGCTGTCTGTATGACCTTGCACACCTGCAAATCAAACAATGGTTCTATTCACCTGTGAACCTCGACCTTGCATACACATACACCTGCAGATCAACGATCTTACTTATCATGTAGATCTCCTATATAGGCCATGCAACTGTGACCAAGATCCTACACTCCTGAAGAACCCAGCTGGCTCTCCAATCCAGCACCAACACCCCTGGTACTGTGGCACTAGGAGGAACGCACCATTGCTCTACCTCATACACAGAAGGAGCTTATAATTATGCTCTCTTACTCCCTAGCACACTATTACAATACAACCATGAGTCTATTATATAGATCTCATCCAAACAATGATTAGACATCTAATTACAATAATTAGATCCGCAGCTATGAGTCTAAAATTAGCACTCATCATGCAAACTCTTGGTTCGTTAGCTCACTGCCCGTAATTAACTCGCAGTCGAACTACACAGGCGACCGACGCCGGTCCCTGTCCGCCTGGGGGTCGCCGACGCCGGCCGATATATGACCGACGTCGGTTGCCTTCCTGTCTTACCCTGCCGACGCCGGTTGGCCAGACCAACGCCAAACACTTCTGACACTTAGCAACTCATTCTGCAACCTCCTCCATGTCTGCATCAGTGAAGCTTTTAGCTCCACAATCCTAACAAAACCAAGGGATAAAAAAACTCAACACATATTAGGGGTATTGTTCAAAATGTTTTGGTAAGTTCCTTCCAACCATCATGTCCTTTGGTGAACTAACCACAGGCTCCTCAAAACCAATAATATACCTATAGTTCATAGTGATAGATTTCAAGGAATGTTTATCAACCACCTAAGAATCGGTAGCTGACCTACTTGACTCAAGGAGTAAACCAGAATAAATTTTTAGATCATAGGGTTTATATCCCTAACAAAAAAGAGGGGCACATACCACCCCAAAATAATTATATTCTACCACAAATGCACCAAACATATAGGAGTTAAGTTCGATGAAGGAAATCGTATCAAGACTAGAGATGGGAAACTGAGTAAAGAAATATAAGTTTGACAAGATATGTCTATATCTATTTGACTTAAGTATTCTCTAGTTCCCTTTTCCACCCCATTTCAAGGCACTTAAATTTAATAAATACAAGAGGAAGGGTGACCCTCGAGAACATATCCAAGCCTCTCTTGTATTCTGCCAAGAGGTAGCATATTGTAGTGTTTAATTACTTCGCTTATTTCCACATAGTTTAGCTGGACAAGATTTAGATTGGATCCTCAAATTACCTAAGGGAGTAGTGGAATATTGGAATGATTTATCTGAAAACTTTGTCAACCATTTCTCTTATACATTGAATATGAGTTGATCGTGTTTAACTTGTACAAAGCAAAATAATGAGATGGGGAAATCTTCACAGCCTATCTGCAATGATGGAGAGAATTAGTTGGATGCTTTCAACACAATTTTATATATAAATAATTGGTTGATATATTCATACAAAACTTAAAACCTAAGGTGGATCATAATTTATGACTCGCTTGTGCAAACACATTTGAGGAAATTATAGACAAGGGTGTACAGATTGAGAAGGCACTCATAACTAAGGGCCTTATCAATATTTATTCATAGGGTCAAACATCTAATAATACCCAATCACTTGTAAAATATGTTACTATAGAAAATCCTAAAGTATTTAATAAGAACAAGAACATGGTGGGAAATGGAGTGACAAAATCTAGACATGTGCAAATAGTGTAGGCATCAAGCCCAAATATACAACTAGCCCCACATAATCCATCAACCACATTGAAAAGGGATCCTCTATGAAGGACATTTAATAAATATAGGGTATTTATCAAACTAGGAGAGCTAGTTAAAGTTGTGTTTTAAAAGATAGTCATAACTAATCTAATTATGTGGCCTATACCAAGGCCATTTCTTGAAGATTAACCCAAACCTGATTGGTATTACGAAGATCAGTTTTGTAATTTACGTCATGTTCTTGACCATGCCATTTACTAATGTGTTCAATTGAGGCATCTTATTGAGGACTTGATCAAAAGAGGTGAAATTAAATAAAACACACGATGCAAAACATTAGTCAAGACATGGGTATTTACAAGGATCCATTTCCTAAACACAATCAACGGCCACCAAAAAATAATCATAATCAAGGGTAGAACCAATATCAATAAGCATAAGGATATAATAATAATTAGGATCATAATACGCATGCTAATAATATGGGTTAAAATAACATGTCATATAATTATAATAGCATCATGGGATGTGTTTCTACAAATCACGTTATTGCTATCACCATAAAAGCTCATGAATCATCCAATTCTTCTCAAATAACTGGGGCCCCCATTATAGTGTTAACCCCCTCTTCTTCAAGTAACAACGTGTTGGGTTCAAGCAATTCCATTGTACCTTATATTTCATAGGTTACTATCTCTAGACCCCTTTATTCTAATTATAATGACTCCCTACTGACTCAAAATTTTGCAAATGCAACTAGACACTCACAAGTCACCATCCAAGGCCCTTTACCTTCTTTTTCTAATTATAATGGCTCATTTCTACCTCTATATTGCACAGTCACAACTAGATGCTCGTGAGTCACCCCCAAGGCCCTTTGCCTTCTTCCAAACCTAAACCAAACACGAACATTGTGGCCTTGGATTTAAAACTAAACATTATACTAGTCAAGACTAAACCCCCTCATGCTTCCACTAAATATATATATATATATGATCTTAGACCAGCTAATTAAAACCCTTACATAAATTTCTATCTTATATCTTTTGCATATGTTAGAAGTCCATCGAACTATTTTGAATGACTTCTTTCAACAGTCCACTATTACCTAGGACATTAACCCTAAATAATTTCAAACACTTATAGGGCATTTATCTCCTCTTTGATAAGTTACATTTGATCAACAAGATATGTCTACTCTTGGTTCTATCCATAATAACCCCTTGTATATTGAGGTCATTATCAAAAATCATGAGATTAAGTGGGTTCTTATAAATAATGGTTTAGGGCCGAACATAATGTTGCTCAAGTTAATACAATGATTGGTTTATACTACCAAGGACATCTAGTCTGACATAATCACATTCAAGGCATATGACAACACTAAAAGGGAATCTTCCAAAACTATCTCTTTACCAATCATTATTGGGTCTATATCCCATCATACTTTGTGTCATATTGTGTATATTGAATTTCCATATAATATACTTCTTGATCATCCTTCAACCCATGAAGTACAATTTGTCCCATCCACTTTGCACCAGTGCCTCAAGTTCCCCCATGATGAGTTTAAAGTTACTATCTTTGTTGATCTACAACTATACCAGTATTGCAAAAACCTAGAGGCTAAATTTTGTAATTATAACTATTGCCCTAGTTCTGAATTCATCATGAAGAAAAACATAAAAATAGTTTTGAAACCACCTAAATCCAATTATATCAACCCAAGTGACCTTGCTTCCATGTTGGCTGATCCATTCCCTACAATACTTGCACAATAGGTCATTATTAAGGATGCGATCATATCCACATACCATCTAAAAGATGTCTTTCACATTGCTTAGATTCCCAAGTTTCCTAGGTTTTTCGATAAACCCAAGCCTTCCCAAAGCCCTTTCAAACCCAACATGATTTGGCAAAAGAAGAAAGACACATAAAAACCACCAATAGTATTTATACTAGTAACTTCACCAAATCAAGATCAAGAAGCCTTTATTGAAGGAGACTAATTATATTCTAACAACATTGTTGATTGCTTTCAAAATCCTAAGTATCCTCTCCCTAATTAGACTATGGACAACTTTGATGACATAGGTAAAGGCCTTGGGTCACAAGATCAAGGACTCCTAGAACCATTATCAGCTAAAAAACCAAATATGAGTCAAGGTCTAAGATTTATACTACCTAGGGGTGACCTCATGTATTTCGATGGTGATTATTCTAAATCGACTAGCAACGAGAATCCTGACAACATTGTAGTGTTCCATTATAACATTTATGATGAGATTGTTGACACCGACCTATTTGACTCCAAATACATTATGACTATCACATCTTATTGTCCTCTTTGCCTTTACCATACTAACCTCATTAATTGGGACTAGCAAGATTCTATTATACCCCTAAATAAATTTTAGAATGAGGAATCTATTGTTGAGTGCATGGGTCTTAGAGATAGATTTCCAAATGGCAATCATAAGCAAGGATTTTATTTCTCTTTTGACTCTTTCACTTACTTTAGGGAGTAGGCAAACTTTCTTGGTCATAAAAAGGATAAAACATTGAGATCTTTGGGTGAAAACCTCTTTGAGACACTCATTAATTAGGGAAATAGTAAAGAAAAAGACAAGCCCTTGAGTGAAAACTTATTTTAGGCACTCTTAGATGGGGAAGTTTGCTCATCTCCAAAGGATGTGTAGTGTCTACCAAGTCCTAGCTCTATAGCTAGTGACAGTATCACATCCAATCAACATAAAGTCTTTGAGCATCTTGCTCTTGACTTTCCATATATATTTGTTAGTTGGCACTACCTAAACCAACAGACTTAGATTCATCTCTTTATCTAAAGCTTTAGAAAGAACAACCAGAAGCTAAAGTGAAAGAAGAGGACTAGGATTAGATGCTACCCACTATTTTAAAAGATGGTTCTACACTCCTCATATAAAACACCACTAAACTGAACCTAGGAACTTATGATAATCCCAAAATAGTTTATCTCGAGGCCTCCCTCATTGATGAAGAGTGTGAGCACATTGTCATCATTCTAAGGGATTTTATTGATATCTTTGTGTGGGTTCATTCCTACATATCAGTCCTAAACCCTAACTTGGTTGTGCATCAATTTGTTGTCCATCCAGATGCTAAGCTAGTAAAATAGAAGTTGAGAAAGATGCATACATGCATTTCTCTTTTGGTAAAGGCAAAACTGGAGAAACTACTGGGAGTTGGCTTCATCAGACTGCCTAACTATTCTGAATGGATATCAAACATAGTCCTAGTAAGAAAAAATCCATAGGGTATACACATTTGCACTAATTTTAGAGACATCAATAAGGCATGTCCCAAAGATGATTTTCCTCAACCCAATATTGACATGATTATTGATTCTAATATTAGGTATGAGATGTTGTCCCTCATGGATGGATTCTTGGGATACAATCAAATCAAGATATCTCTAAAAGACTAGCACAAAACTACGTTCACCACACTGTGGGGAACATTCTATTATCAAGCCATACCTTTTGGCTTGAAAAATTATAGAGACACCTATCAGCATGTTATGAATATCATTTTCCATGACATGATGCATGATATTATTTAAGAATATGTTGATGATATCCTAGAAAAATCAAAAACATGTGTTGGACATCCTGATGTTCTATGAATAATCTTTGAGAGGCTTCACGAGTACAAACTTCACCTAAATCCTAAGAAGTGTGTCTTTGGCATCACTTAGAGAAAGTTGTTAAGGGCCATTATGTCACAGAGAGGGATTGAAGTGGATCCTGCTAAGGTCAAGTCCATTGTGGAAATGCCTCCACCTTCTAATCTCAAATAACTCTACAGCCTGCAAGGAAAGATCCAATCTATTCGCAGGTTCATTTCATAACTTGTAGATAAGTGTCACCCATTTACAGACCTCTTGAAAAAAGGGGTCACTTTTCAATGGGATGTTGAATGCCAATTAGAATTTGTGAAGCTCACAATATACTTGGACAACCCACCAGTTTTGAGACCACCAGTACCTAGATAGCCATTAAGTCTTTATATTTTAGCTACATAACATACACTAGGGGTACTCTTGGCCCAACATGATGAACATAGAAAGGAACATGTGGTTTACTATTTGAGACGTACACTTGTGGCATATGAACATAATTATACACCTATGGAGAAGGCTTGTTTAGCAATGTTGTTCACCTCTCAAAAGTTGTGACACTACATGTTAAATAATAAGACTATTGTTATTATTAAAATGGACCCCCAAAAATATATATTATCTAAAGCAACTCTTATAGGTCATATGGCCAAATGGGTCATGCTCTTGAGCAAATTAGATATTGAGTACTAGAATCAAAAGGCTATCAAGGGGTTGGTTATTAAAGATCAACTTGCATAAGATCTTATCATAGATACTCAGCCACTCAAATTTGATTTTCCAGATGATTCTATTATGAAATTAGAAGAAGGGCCACATGAACTAGAATAGTGGAAGTTATACTTTGATGGCTCCTTTACATCTCATGGACCTAGGGTTGGCATCTTATTGATTACACTATAAGGGGATATGATTCCCAAAGCATTACACATTAATTTTCATTGTACCAATAATATGGCTGAGTATGAAGCCCTTATTGTAGGAATTCATCTTGTAGCATAGTGGGATATCAAGTGGTTAATGGTCTTTGGGAATTCTCAATTGATTATAAATAAAACCATAGATCAATATTAGACTAGAGATGACAAGATTGTACCCTACAAGCACATTATGGATAATCTCAAGACTTACTTCAAATCCCTACAATTTGAACAGGTGACATGAGCCAATAATAGATATGTGGATGCAATGACAATAATTGGGTCCATGATATAGATTACCAACAGTGTTAAAGAGTATCAGTTTCTCATTGAAAATCTTTTACAACCTACTCATGTATTGCTAGATTCAAAGAAGGTATGCACCATCATTGGTCCCAATACCCCACCTGAACTACCTTGCTTCCAAGACATTTATAATTATTTCCAAAGCCAAGTCTTTCCACCTAACCTTTCATATAATCACCAAAAAATCTTCCTTCATCACATATCCTATTATACCCTTTTTGGAAATACGCTTTATCGTAAAGGCTATGATGGAATGCTTCTTCATTTTTATCTTTAAGAAAATCCAAGTTAGCGCTTAAGGAGGTTCATGAATGAATGTTTGGGGCTCACACCACTAGTGTAGTCTTATCCAAGAAACTCCTCAGAATAGGATCCTATTAGCCTAAGATGGAAATAGATGCTTGTAATCACATCAAGAAGTGTGTTTCTTACCAACAACATGGTAATGTAATATATGAACCTTCCTTGCCACTCCAATTGATTACTATACCATGGTCATTCTCTACATCGGGCCTCAATATCATTAGTAAAATCAATCTATCTTATGATGGCCATAAGTGCATTCTCATTACTACCAAGTATTTTACTAAGTGGATAGTGGTCATTCCTCTCACTTATGTTACTAGGAAGTAGATTTCCAAGTTTATCCATTACCATATCATATATTGATATGGTATCCCATTATGTATTATATTTGATAATGGCAAATCATTTGTAAACTGAGATGTTAAATCTCTTTGTGCCAAATTCAAAATGAAGCATAAGAAATCCACACCATATAACTCACAAGGAAACCATCAAGCTGAGGCATCTAACAAAACAATTGTTGTAATCCTAAAAAATATTATCAATGATCTTGGTTGTAATTGGAATTTGTAAATTTTTCCTGCCGTTTGGGCTTATTACACTAGTCATTGAACCCCCACAAGATCCACTCCATACTCCCTTGTTTATGGCATGAAGGTTATTATGCCAGTTGAGATTGAGTTTCCTTCATTATGGGTATCCTTGGAGAACATTGAAAATGATGAAGATTATAGAATTTCTAGGTTGCAAGAGATTGAGCTCTTTGATGGCAAATGTTCAGCTATCCTAGACAAATTGAAATGATATCATAATAGATTGTGTAGAAGATATAACAAGCACATTCTCCCTAGGGAGTTTGTAATTGGTGATTTGGTCTTGAAGGAGAACTAAAAGAACACTAATGTTGAATGCAAGAAGAAGGGTAAGTTTTAATCCAATTGGATGGGCCCATATGTTATCACAACAAATTATAGATCTATGGCATACCGATTGGCTATTCCAAATGGTGAAGATCTCCCAGAACACATGAATATTATACATCTCAAGTGGTTCTACACTTAACAACATTTTGAACCATTATCTACAAGAGCTCTTACTTGGGGAAAACTTGTGATGAAGTCATTTATCATACTATTATACTCTAGATCATCTTATCCTAGATCATTCTTATTCTATCTCATTCTCTCCTAGACTGTTCTACCTTAAACAATATTCTTTTACTAATCTAGACCATTGTAACCATGGACCATTGTAACCCTGGACTAATATAACTTTGGACCATTGTACCCCTAGACCATTGGCACTTTGGATCATTTATAGTCTACTAAACTCATTTTTATCCCATTCTGGACCGTTCTACCTAGAGTAATATTCTTTTAATACCCTAGACCGTTATAACTCTAGACCATTGTAACCTAGACCATTATATCCCTTAACCAATTATGATCCTAATTATGATTCATATGCATTCTAGACACACTCAACCCCTGTTCTACAAATCAATTTAGCCTGAATAGTATTGCGCAACTTCATTTTGTAGACAAGTGTATGAAGATATGTCAGCACCTAGTTTTTGCATGTTGGAAAATCTTTCAGATTTATTCTATACTGCATACTATCCTATTACTATTTTATTATTATTTAGTATGCATTTTTGCCTTGATAGGATCACATAGGTCATTGTAGTCAATTTTAGCTGTCAATGGAACTCCTACTCTTAGACGTGCATTTCCTTGATTATTTAGTTCCTTGTATCATTATTTATATTCTTGGGTATCATTGCAATCAACTTATTGTTTTAATTACATGTGGACATGTAACTCCTTAGTTAAGTTGTTTTTTGTGTCATTGTTTATACACATGTTCCCTATTGTATCTGATTTAGTTATTATCGAAACTCTTACCTGTAGAAGTACATTTCCTTAGTTGGTTAGTTCCCTGGGCCTTTTGTTAATATTTCATTTTTATTGTTTATCCCAATAACTTTAGAAACTAATAAACAAAAATAACAAAACATTGCCTTGCACCTTTATGTTAATCCCATGCTCTCACCATTTTGCAAGTTTAACCGTTTAGTATCTCATAATTCTTAATCGATTTGAGATGCTTAGAAAATTTCAAAAACATTTGGCAAAGATCTTATGCTCTCACCATTTTTTGAGTAATTATCTCTTACAAACTCACCATTTTACGAGCCCATTTCCTTATTCCTATACAAGATCAACCATGTTTTATTGTCATCACTTTTATTCTATCCCATTTCTTAGGAGAACTACATTTGACCTAAAGTTCATGTTGGATCTCGTGTCTATGGAACTATATAGGTAATATCCACTTACCTTGTGCATCTAGAGTCAGCTCATCCACCCATTTCTTTTCTTCTATTTTTTCAATTTTATTTTGTGTCATTGTTTACCTATCACTTAGGGGTAACTCTGTCTCTATTATTCATATTTCATTATACCAATGTCATTGTTTCTTAGCTTAGGGGTCACCCTATCATAGAGAGTAATGCCTCTATTACACATGCATGAATAGTTTATTTTCTATTTGCACTAACATAGAGATTAACCCTTGTTTGTGTGTGTTTATTTGATTTTTATTGTCATTTTGTTGTGCTTTGTTATCTCTTCATTTATTTTTGTTGGTATTTTGTTGTTTGTTCATTAGTTTATACTTAGATTGTGTTGTCTCTTTATTTTGTTTATTGGTTTTTTATTGTGTTTTCATTATTGTTTTGTTGAGTTGTTATTTTCTCTATTGTTGTTTTATCATTTATTCATTTTTATTAATATTTTTTATTTGTTTCTTAGTGTTTCATTGTGCCTTTCTTTTTGTCTTTTATTTTATTGTTTTATCTCGTTTATTATATTGTTTTGTTTTATTGTGTTAAATTTATTATGTCAACATTTTGAGTCTAGCTTTTACTTAGGCTTGTTTTGTTTACATTTCAACTTAACTTGTTTTATTATTTATTTTATTACATTTGGTTAAAACACATGAATCTTGATTATTCATATCTTGATTTCACATTGTTGATCAATTTGTTCTTGCTTTGCTTTTATAAATTCTTTTTCCTGCTTAAATCTTGATTATTCATATCTTGACTTTAAGTTAGGTTACATTTTTGTATTTTTATTAATCTCTTTGATTTTGTTTGTTTTGGTTTTGGTAATTTTATCATTATCCTTAGTTATAGTTATAGATATTCACATTTGAACCGGTCAAAGTGCAAACAGAAATATAATGTTATTATAAGCTACTCAAATTTATGATTCATAATTTCAAGTTGTTATAGTAAACACTGAGTGCTCCAAATCTAAAAATCAATATGGCACTGAAGATCAATTATGGACACACCATCTTGAATACCTAACAAAATATCTATACACAACTAAATTAGGAAACAAACATGACTCTATGCAAGACATGCATCTCTTGGCATACACTATGAGTCTAATTGACTATTTATATGATTATTTTGGGATGTGCATATCCTAAATCATATCCTATCATCTAGTCGTACATGAAGCTAAACAAATACGTCAACATCCATATGTTAATTAAGGACGTGCATCTCCTAAAATTAGCATATCAAAACATATCATAACAAGAGCAATATAAATGAAAACATCATTTGACATTGAAAGAATATTAAGAGTCCATGTATAAGTAGTAGTTAGACAAAAAATTGAGTGTCATATATATGTCTAAAAATCATGTTTCTATACATCACAAGAATATATATACATCTCATAAATACTAAAAAAATAAAGCTCAACAAAATTAGCTTTAATCATGCTCATCCTTGGGAGGACTCTACTGGAAGATTTGACCCATCCTTGATGTAGGTGTTGCTAGTGGTCATGGTGGTGGAGGCCCCATAACAACCTATTGTGTAGTTGGTTGTGTCACTAACTACTCTGAATCTATCTCATGTTTATACCTAAAAGTTTTCTTAGTCTATTGTAACCTTGTATACTCCCTATAGGAAGTTATTATCCACTCTGTCAAAACTACTACATCGTATGCTCTCCTCTAGTATGATATCTCATCCTTGGCACATATGACATCATCATTCATACACAAGGCATCTCCTTGGCTGCAATCACATCAACTAAGGCTCTCATTGATCTACCCCCTATATATGTCCTAGCTCGATGAGCTTTATCCCTTTCCTTCATCAATCTCTGCATCTCTGCCCAAGCAAAATCTTGCTTGTTGACCATTGTCACAAACTCCACATCTCATGTGGCTAACTAGGTCTTAACCCCTATTAATTGTGCCACCTATCCTTTGAGACCCATAATCTCTACATCCCTGGCTATAATAAGACCCTATATCCTAGTGGTCTCTCCCTGAGCCATAGCCAATTGTGCTTATAACCCAAACATATTACTCTATAACCTTGAAATCTATATAAGGCATGCAAAATCTCCCTCTAGATCTTATCAATCAAAGCCTAGTCCTCTATGGACTTTCATGTGCTTGAGGGCCCTGCCCCTCTTAATCTTGATCCTGGTCTAGAACTTGTACCTATCTCAAAGGGCCCTACCTCTATAAAACTTGTCTCATGGCCTCCATCACCACTTGGGGTATCCCCTATACCCACATCCTAACCATCCAGCTTGTCCATCTATACATCCCCTACATGATCCTATTATCCCTAAGGTTGTACCACCTATAGTGGAATCATGTATGGAATGGATACCTATACTAACACCTGACCCTATCATTGTGTTGGGGCCTATCCCCAATCTCTCATCATCTTAACCCAACTTTGTCTCAAGACTAGATGATGGGGCAATGGCCTCATCGATTAGATGGGTCTCACTCTGATCCACCATGTAGCATATGCATCGATGACCCTTACATCTATAACTCCTCCCACATAATCCCATAGCACATGAACCACCCTATCATAGTAAATGGCTACCTATGCCCTGGGCACTGGTTTCCCCCACTCCATGATCTTCCTACTCATGTGTGCAAAATAATGTGGACCCTCTGAGACATCTTATTACATGACAAATTGTCATTAGACTTAATCTGGCCTATATCTCTCCACCATATAGTCATGGTGCCCTATAATATAGTATGGAGTGATAATATATCATATCACAAACAAGTCATCTACCTACATAAATTTTGTCCCTAAGTAGGGATGCCAAATAAAGTCTTCATCTTCCATATCATCAACCACTCACTGATAACAAGGCAAGTCCTCCAAGTGTCCCTATATGATTGGTCATATAGGGTACCATGCCCATGTCACATGATCCTCTAGTCCCCTTTGATATATCGGCCCACTAGCTGTGTAATAGCTATGTGCTTCCAGGCCCATACCTACAATAATGTATTGTGGCCTATGTTGTGCCCTCCCTAATATGCAATTATATGTAGATCCTTGTACAACTATGTAAGAATCACAAGTTCCTAGGCAAACCATATCAGTTATTCAAACATTTGTTATACCACATCGATCAACTCTAGTGTAAATAACCATCCACTCTTGTCAGGAAATATAAGGCTTCTAATAAGAGCTATCAAAACCACCACCTCTAGGGGAACTATCCCATGTCCTACTCCACCCTCTGGGGGCCAAGCCAAGTCTTCCAAAGAGTCCATGTCTATGTACTCATTAATAATCTCCTAGTCTACTAATTTAAGTAGGTCATCTAGCATAGCCTATTGTCCTACCCCCATCTAAGTAATTTTGGGTCCTTATATAGGCACTTACAAAATCTAGTGTACATCCTCCAGTGTCACCATAACCTCCCCAATTGGTAGATGAAAAGTAGAGGTATCTAAGTGCCACCTATCTACTAGTGTTGATAAATAAGCTATGTCTATGTAGATCACTGGCAAGCATGTTAGGTGATATAGGTCCACTGCTACTAAGATGCCCATGAGTTTTTTTATAATTAGACCCTATCGATGTAACACTTAGGAGTGTTATTCCCATGATGTAATGATTGTAACTCACTCTTTCAAATCAAACATAGGGCATCATGTCCATTATCTTTCTATCATTCACTATATTCTTCTAATTTTGAGGCCTAGAGTAATCCTTTGTGTCTCTATCTCTCTTCTAATTTTAGGCCTAGATTAATCTCTTATAGACTTCATTATACTTTCTTCTAGAATTCTCATCATTATTTTAGTGATCCCACCATTTATAAAGACATTCTTGTCATTTTGTAGGGTGATCCCACTGATTATCATGACCTCATCATTCAATAGGTCATTCCTACTAACTAATAGGGCAGTCGCATTGGTCTTAGCGAACCCACCATTGAGCAGGGCAAAAAACACCCAAAATGTGAACCTTCCAATGTCTTGGTGAACTTGTTATTTTGACCAACAATCATGAAAAATGTTAGTGTGATCATTGATCTCATGTTGATCTTTTTGTTTTCATAGGTGAACTCATCATTTTCCAAATTGGGAAAATGGTGGGATCATTCAACTACCATTTTCCTACTTGCAATAAATTCAATAAATGACCACATTAAAAACAAAAAAAGTACCTATCGATGCTCTGATCCCGAATGGTCATTGGTTCTCTCTCATGCACTCCCCAAGATGATGGTAGTGTGGGATGTTGTCCATTATTCTAAACTTTATCGCATGAAAAAATTGTAGTTTAGAAATTACTATAATTAGGGTGCAAATGAACTATTTTTATCCCCAGGGATCAAAATATAGTAAAATTTGCAATTTTTTCACACCCTAGGCCCATAGTTGCATCATTTTATCTCTCTTGGGATACTATCTTGGCCCCAATGATCTATTTTTCCTCCCACCTTATTCTAATTACTCTATTTTTTAGCCTTTTTGGCTGAAAATAATGAGATTATACTTTCTTTCAATTGAGGGACCACCCATAAAATATTTTCAAATTTTCCATCTTTTCCTCAAGGGGGAATCATGGGATACCCAAATGATGTTTGGGGCATTTTTTAAACCTATTTCTTTGAAATTCATGCAAAATTTAAAAATAGAAAGTGGGAATGAAATTTAATTCTTCTGATTATAGTGACCTTTTCGTTCTTTGAAAAGAGATCACTTCGACTGAATGTCTCACCATGCCTTTTCAAACAAGGGCAAAATGTAGACATCCAATTCCTATCACTATCATGCTATAATTTTCAATTTAAGAAAAATCCTATGATAATGCAAAATCTATGCCAAAATCACTAAAACATGCTAAATCATTTGAACTTGTCACGTACAGGTGCCATTTTAGGCTAATGTATCCCTGAATAGAGTAATGTATTTTATGTGATTATTATATTTTCTTAAATCACTTCAAGTTAAATTATGACCATGTAAAAGTACACTCTAAACTACTAAATTTTTCTAATTCAGAAGCACACATCATGTGCCTATGTTATTTTGCATCCATAATGCCCTAATTAGGGTATTGTGTCGTACGTAACTAACACCTTCTTTTGATTATACTCCAATCAAATTACGACTCAGTAAATGACATTTTGTACCAGGTTGATTAAGTGCGTAACAAATTTCCAAAGAATTACAAAAAAATAATTAAAACCACATAAGCAAATTAAACCAAATCAAGAGCCTAACTGAAAATTCCATAAAAGTTATTGAAAATCTATTTATTGGAAATTTATTTCTCACATTTGCATCATTTATGACATCATCAATGGGGTGGCATCATTTATGACATCATCAATGGGGTGGCATCCATAGGTCATTAAGGGAACTAATATCAGGATTAAGCTCTCACATGCCTTATTAATGCCCCATTCTTCCAAATATTAATGAGAATATTTATGGCTTGTCCCTCCAAAATTAAATCAATTTCTAGCCACACATCTTGATCTCAAGATGGAGGGTCATGGATGATCCTAAATTTTTTTTAGAAAGCTATAAATAAGTGAGCCAAGACCACCATTTCTAAGCTTCAGATAGGCAAACTTACTATGCAAAAATTACTATAGAAAAACATCACCAATTTGCATAAATCAAATGAATCTTGTGATCCTAAGCTATTGATGCACTAGGAAGTGATGGAGGAGCATACTACTTATCATTAACATAGACTTGGAGCACCAAATTTGGGGAAAAGCATGCTTTTTTTGGCTCTTGGAAGGAGGGGTGTTATTTGGAAGGTCTGGTAGTATTATTTCTTTCAATAACTCTTAGAATTAATTAGCAACACCCCATGAGGGAGTAGGCTTGATGTTTTTGTGTCTATATGCTTCTTTATAGATATTTTTCTATACTAACGTATCTTGTAATTCTAATTTATATGTTGTACCATGATAGGGAGCCAAATGCATCCTAATGGAGACATTTGTATTTAGTCATATCCTTGGCATATGATTTGGGTAGACTTAAGATTAAATTTTGAGTATCTAAATGTTTTGATGAATTTTAAGGAGGTGACATATATGAAAAAGATTTCATATATCAAGGCTTGTTTGACACAAACATCACCAACTTAAACACTAATGAATAATAGAGGATCATCCATGTGAAGTAAGATTTCATCAGGGATCATAGAGGTTATAGTAATTTTAATGAGAGAGATGCATATGTAGTATGATCAACTTGGATAGATATCTCTTCACATTATTGTAAAATGTTATCCTTCGACTCATGCAAGGTAGTTTATTTCCCCATAAGTGGTGGTTGAGTGATGTTCATGTAAAATAAAAGTTGAATAAGTCTATTTTTATGATTTGGAGAAGTCCTCTTGAGTTCAAAGAATGAAAATTAGGATGAGAACTTAGAAATTTATTTCATGAGATCCCATTTTTCAAAACCATTGTGAGTTGGGAAGGACTGTGAAAGTGAATTCTGAATCATATCAACTAAACAAAAAATTGGTACAAGCTAAATCTAATTAGGAATCAAATCATATAGTATCATAATTATCAGTATATTTAAGGCAAGTTGAGCTAATAATATCAGCCTAGCTAATAGAGTAGAATTAGAAATAAGAATTAAAATAGACTATATTGGCCTAGCTGGATCAATATAAACTAAACTAGTTGATGAAACATATTGTTTCAGCCTAGCCAAAATAATTAGACTTGATTTTGAAATGGAAGACAATTTTGAGTTGGTTGGTAGAAATTAAAAAGATGTTTATAGAGAAACATAATGCACTAGGTAGGCCAATACACTTGTGAAGGCAAAAAATTGCATTAGGTTGGTATAATTGTGAATGAATAAAATTACATCAAGTTGGTTGATAAAGTTGGGCATTCAAAAATCAAATAAGTTATAATTTATCTACATTTTATTCCTACCAAAAGATGTGGAGGGTTATCCTAAAGTGTTCTATAAGTAGGAGGAATATTAGTCTAAAAGTGATAAGGATGATATAATATACTACCCACTTCATGTTGTTCATATTCACCAAGTTTTAGTCATAATTATAAGAATTAGGATTAACTATGGTTTCAAAAAACATTGGTTGTTGGTTAAGAAGGTGTTTGATTTTTGTTGTTAGGCAATCGATTTTGAATGTGGTTTGGAAGGGGATTTTGGTAAATGGTAAGGTGAGTGTTGTCTTGGTAAAGTGCATCACACTTTACCTTGGAGTCATGAGCCTTAGCTACCTTATTATAGGCTTGGTGTCATTTTTAATCGTCGCTTCATGATCAACATTTGAAACAAGTAAGAATTCAAATACCAAGTGATTAACTTGTTTATGAGTCTCATTGTAATGACCCCAATTTGCATAGACCTAAAAAATATGTTTAGGTCTATACCGATGAGAACTAGGATGGGAAGTGTCAAAATATCTAGGTTAAGGTATAAGAAGGTGGTTCCTAAGCTCATATATGGATAGAGGCTATTAGATTTCATAGTTATTGACTTCTAAAGGAGGATGAGAATGTTGGAAGGGATTTCCATTTAGACTTGTGGAAAGAATCACTTTATTGGAGCTTCCAAGAAAAATTGTATTCATGGTTTTCATGGAATCATAAGTGTCTGAAACACCATCATATGTAGTATTTTTTTAGATCTCATGAGCATTTGGGTTCCAAGCTTGAGTTGGGAAGTGTTGAATTGTCTTATAAGGAAATCTTGGCATTTTACTCAATCGGAGAATTCCTCAAATGACTTTGGAAAAAAGAGTCTGAATATATATTATAGTTTAAGATTAGATGCATAGGTAAAAAGGTGGAAGAGGTTATCTTCTAACATATTATGTTCATCTCCGTTGGCTAAAATTTTTCAACACTTGATGAAGGCTTGGGCATTGTCCACTTGCTTACAGTTAATGAAGTAATCTAGGTTATTTTTAGGTATATCATTGGATTAAAACTCTTAAACCAATGCATTAACTACGTATTCCAAGTTAGAGGTGGAGTTTTATTTGAGTTGATTATACCAATCTAAATCATCACTATAAAAGGTTTTGGAAATTATCTTGGTATCAGTAAAGGTGTTGAGCTTAATACAATCTTTATAAAGGTTTCCAATGGCTTTAAGTGCAAATTGGGATTGATGGATCTATTATATGTGATCTAAGTAGTGATTCCACATATATTACTTTTTAAAATTAAAGGGGCTAAGGGCTCATTTTGGAGATATTTAAAGACTTAATTATGAAGTAGTGTGTGTGGAATGTGTATGCAATGGGTTAGGATCAGGATCCAACCATCTTATCACTAAAGATATGGACTCAGATAAGGTTACACAAAGAGAGCCCAATGATACTTAATGATTTAGGATATGACCAAATGGATCTATAAACCTAGCAAGAAGAACACCTACAATATAATGTCAAATAAAAATGTTCCAAAGCCTTTAGGCCAAGAACATAATGAAATAATTTTAATTAGATCTATGTTTATAAGTAGTCTAATATTTCAAATAAGTAATGTAAGTAAGAAGGAGGGTTAAAAACATTAAAATGGATAAGGAGCCATGGTATGAAAATGGGGGCCTAAGTTACTTGAAATGGATAGATGACGAGTTTAAGCAATCCTATAACCACATTAAGTATAAGTGTAGATAAATCTCAAACAAGGATACACATTCATTTAATAAGAAATTATGAAAATTCTATCTAATAAATCAAATAGCTAGGGTTATAATATACTTACTTGAAGAGGACCCATCGATCCTCAATCTTCCCCTTGGCCAATGGTGCTTTGTAATATATTGCTATGGTTTTGAAGATATCAAAGGATGAATCAAGCTCTAGGCTAAAATTACCCCTCCTAATTAATATCTAAGACTCTAAAAGACAAGCTTTCCTTCAAGAAAATATCCTAAATAATAGCCCTTCTAAGTGTAGATGAGGGCAGAATTGCGAGCAATAGCAAAGCAAAATGAATGTCTCTCTCTTGGAATGAAATGGTAACTTATATTTATAATGATCAATACCCCTAACCCATCCCAAAATTTAAAACATTCAAACCCATACCGGATTAGTTTCTAGAACATTTCTCTATCAACATCACTAAAAAGCTATCATATGCCCAAATTGCTGAGATGAAATAAGGAACCAATGAGCCTATCAATGAATATGTCTTGAGGTATAAAACAATGTTGGCCAAAATGAAAAATCTAATGGCAAATAAAGAGCTTCAAGACATCTTTAATCAAAGTTTGCTTTCCCCATTACACGATTCTATTATTTTCAAAAAGTTTAAATCCTTTGATGACTTATGCCATATTGTTCAAATCATGAAATGAAACTTATTTCCATCCTAAGTGTAGATTAGGGAAGAAATATGAGTAATAATAAATTAAAATGAATGCCTCTCTCTTGAAATGAAATGGTAACATGTATTTATAATGATCAATACCCTTATCCATCCCAAAAGTTAAAGTATTTAAACCCCTAACGAATGGGTTTCTATCACATTTATCTATCAACATCACTAAAAAACTATCATATGCATAAATTGCTAAGATAAAATAAGGAACCAATAAACCTATCAATAAACATGTCTTGAGGTATAAAATAATGCTGGCCAAAATAAAAAATCCAATGGCAGATAAAGAGCTTCAAGACATATTTAAGCAAAGTTTGTTTTCCCCATCACACAATTCCACTATTTTCAAAAAGTTTAAATCCTTTGATGACTTATGCCATATTGTTTGAGATAATGAAATGGAACTTATTTCCTTGAACAAGCTTAAATATATAGTAAACACACCAACTACATCTACTATTAAGTTTCATATCAAACTAAGCTATAAGGTAAAACCTACAAAATATAAAAAATAAACAACCACAATGGTTAACACAACAACCTAATCAGATCATCTTATATAATGCACCTAAGATATAATTTACATGATTACCTGAGTCTCCAACTTTTCTACTTATGAAGCTTGTGTAGTGTCATTTCATATATTTCCCTCCTCTTATAGAGGTTGATATGAGTCGACCTCTACCAAAAGGATATGCTACTAATGCATATTTTGACCATCACCAAGGCCCTTTGCATTCTACAAACATATGTTATAGCTTGAAACATAAGATCCAAGACCTTATTGATAATCACCAAATTACCATTGATGATCCTCTAAAGGATTCAGGTTCACAACTGGGTGACCATCTAAACTAGAAAATATTTAACAATTCATTGCAATATCATTCTAAGAAATATCCATAAGTACAAATGGCATATAATACGCATCCTCATCCACCTTATTATGGGCACCCATTATATTAGATTATTGGCACTTATACGAGCATAATACCTCATATGGTTCAGAGACCCTCTATTCCATTTTATGATATTGAAATTGTGGATGATGACTCATTAATTCATTCATTATTTATTTGAATATAACTTGATCATCAATATATTTTAGATATGTAAAATTAACATCTAAGTTAAAATCATGTACTTGTGACCACTCTTTTACACACTTAGCTCTAGGCCTATCTTGAGGCCCCTTGTGATCACTTTCAACCACCTTACACACTCTTTTAAGCTGATATATGATCCCCAAATGAATTCAGCCTTATCCTTATCAACCTTAGACACATTTTAGACCCTACCTGACACTCAACATTATGAAATCACCCATTGGAAAAGAGTGCCTTAGGGGACTACAACCCACCGCTCTAGTGCCCTTCCCTCCTCTCCTATCTTCCCACCAAATAATGGCTAATTTGCCAAATTCAAAGTTATAGGAAGGTCAACCCATGTCTCTAATGAGCCCCATTTAAATTATTTTCAATGATATGAATATATAAACACTTTTCAAACCTTTTTTCAAAGAGAGAGGCTTCCACATCGAAAAGCACTAGAATCACACTTGCACATTGAGAGCAAAATACCTATTTCTCCCAATTATAATTGCATACAACCCTAGTAGCCCATAACTAAAGTCTAAATACATTTTACAAGTCAAAAATCATAGTTAAGGTACTTAATCATATTATTATTACACCAACATCTAACACATTACACCAATTATTCACACACCACCATAGTAAGGGAGAACTACACTAAGTTTTATCCCTCTTGGGAGTATTGGTATGTAGGCAACACTCAACACATGGAGTGTTGAGGTTTCTCCCAACTTCAATCATTGAATCATTTTTATCAATTTATTTACATTAGTATTCACATGTTAAGGAGTTAAGGTTTTGAAGGAAAATCAGTTACACAATGGTCTCCATAAGTGATTGTAATCTCTTGCACCAGACATAGGCTCTACAAATGAAGGCATAGAGAATCAAAAACCTTGATTTCCTCATTGTAAGTGGATAGGGGAACCTTAGGTTAGACAAGAGTGCCACCCCTATAGTGTCCTCTTCTTAGTGTTGTTTTTTAGGCCTAGATTCAATTTCAGACTGATGATTCCAGTCACTAGAGCTCTATGCACAACAAGTTTTAGACCTTGATTCCACCCAGAGGCACAATTTCCAACTAAGTCTTTGCTTTATATTTTCACTCTTATATTTTTAGTAACTTTATATAATATATTAGTTCTAAATTAATTAATGTTATCATTATTATATTATTCTCCTAATTTTGCATAGTATTGTTGTCATCTAGAGTTCTCACACAAATCCCAAATTTGATAAAACACATTGGTGAACCAATTTACTGTTCAATTATTACCAAACACTAAACACAAATGCTTCTAGGGTTTGTATCCTTATTTTTCCTATTTTTTCTTGTTTTTGGATTTTTATATTTGATATATTATGTTATAACAATAATTTTCCAAAATTTAGTTTCATACTATATCGATAGAAAATAATCTCTTTCTCCTCCTCATTCTAATCCTCAAGGCTGTGATAAATACTTTCTCTCTAAGAAGAGAGATGATATCACTAACCCAAATGGTAATCTATCCCCCCATCCTATAGTCTAAATCAAGCTAGTCAACCTATCCTTCCTCATACCCCTCCACCTCCCACATCTCCTCTTTAGCGTGTATGTTTGCATGTTCAATCTAAAGTACCTACGGTTTATGTTTGTGAGGATATAAAGGATCAAATCATCATTTTGGGAAATTTAATAGCATAGTTCAAAGTCAAAATTAGTTTTGAAGTGAAAATATCACATTATTGAGACATCAAATTACATTTACAAATAATCCAAAATATGCTAGTATTAATCATGCATATGCCTCTCCATCTACCAAAGTTTTACCTAACAAGATTTCATGTCAAAATGAGAAATTAAAATGGAATACCTCTACAATAAATGATTCAAAAAGTATGAAATTTGATAATAAAAGTTTAAGTGAGATTCTAAGGGAAATGATTTGAAATAAGTCAATCCAACTACCTCCTCTACATCCTCTAAGGAAATCAAAATAGTATTGTGCATATCATAGAATGCATGGGCATCATATAGAACATTTTTTGGATTTGAATAAGAAAATACAAAATATAATTGATAGTGATGATCTTATAAATCACACATCACTTAAGAAACTCACTTACCTCATGAGTGCATCTCCTAAAGCACAAGTTGAAAAACTAGAACTAGTATCTAAGTGGTTACCAAAGGATAATTCATAGCAATTAAAGGTTCAAAAGGAAAAAATATAATAAGAAAAGGTTCAACAAGTTAAGTTATAAAAAGCAAGATCACAAAAAGAACAAGATCAAAATGAGAAATTACAAAGGAAAATTTTTGGAAACCAAAGGTTACAAAAGTTATAGCAAGTAAAAGTGATGTTATTACAAGAGAAGTTGTAAAATCAAAGTCAATATAAGCAAAAAAACATTCTTAAAATGGGGTTTCTAACAAAAGAATCTCCAAAGCATGAAATACTTGCAAAATATATAGTCTCAAGTGTGGTCCCAAAGGAATTGACTAACAAGCATTCATATTCTCTAGATCCTTTGATACCTAATCCCCTCATATATGGTAAGTAATTTACCAATGTGGTGATCAATCACACTATTGAAATGAATGTTTATAACATGACACTCTTACAATTTATTGGATATGATAAGTAACATTTGGGTAAGAGTAATCTATCTATATAATTTATTGGATCCATTGAGTTACCTTGTACAGTCGGGCCAAAAACATGTTCAATGGTATTTCACATATGTTCTAGCTTGGCACAATATAACATTGAATTAGGAAGATCATGGATGATAGAAATGGGGGAAACAATGGATAAATATGCCAACCATGTCACATTTACACATGAAAGTGCAATGATCATACTTTTAAGAGAATATAGAGTTTCTTCAAATTAAAAAAAAACAAACATAGTGCATACTTTCAACTACCATACAAACAAATACAAGTAATGACTTATCACTAAAGGCACATGACACAATACACATTACAAAGGAGAAATTAGAAAGGTCAATACTGTAATAAGGGGCAGTTATTTATTCATATCAAGATACAATAAAAGACATTATTTATATTTCATAAGTTTAAAATTTAAATGATGATTATAATAATCTAGATTGGTATGATCTTAATGATACTGAATATACCAAATATGAAAATGGCAATGCTACAGAACCTACACAGCTGCATGATACTCTTCATTTGTAAGAGATTGCCATTCCTTTATTTAAAGTAGGATCTATTAATGGTAACACTCTTAAGGGAGTCATTGGTTAGTATCATTGTCTTCATTTATCAATTTATATATATGCTAAAATATATAAAAATAATAAAATACTATAGAAAATAACAAAAATTATGACTTATGCATGCTTATATGTACATTGTCATATATTAGTTTAGTTGTGCACATTATTATATATATATGTTTAGCCAATTTTATATCATACATACTTCACTAGTGTATATAAGTGACTACAAATTACACATTGTAGACATCCAATTCCTAACACCATTATGTTGAAATTGTCAATCTTACTTGAAATTTGTGAAAATGCGTGATTTGGGCCAAAATCACTAAAATGCACTAAATGGTTCAAGCTTGTCATATATAAATGTCAATTTAGGATAATGTATCCCTAAATGGGGTAATGTATTTTATGTGATTATTAACTTTTCTCAAATCATTTCAAGTCAAAATCATGAAAACGCAATTTGACGCTCTGAGCCACTGAATTCTTTTAATTCAAAAGCACACAATACATGCATGTGTTATTTCATGTCAATAATGTCCTAAATGGGGTATCGGTCTGTACATAACTAACACCTTCTTCTAATTCCACTCCAGTCAAATTATGACCCAAAAACTTGACATTCTGACTAGTTTGATTAATAGTGTGCAACTAATTTCCAAAGAATTGCATCAAATTTGATTAATCTCACTTAGTCAAATTAATCTTAATCAAGAGCTTAAGTAGAAAATCCATGGAAGTTACTAAATATTTCTTAATTGGAAATTGATTTCTAATATTTACATGATCAGGTGACATCATCCATCGGGTGGCATCTATGAGCCATAAATGCAATAAATATCAGGTTTAAGGCCTCCCATGCCTCTTTAATGCCCCTTCCTTCCAAATATTGACAAGGGTATTTATGATTTAAGTCTCAAAAATTGAATTAATTCATGCCCACACATCTTGATATCAAGATGGCCAATCATGGTTAACTATGATCAAATTCAAAATTCTATAAATAGGAGGGTTAGGATCACCATTTTTAAGCTCTTTTGGTTTAAACTTATTATGCAAAATTCTCTCCACAAGTCATCTTTGTGTAGTCTTATTATGATTAATTTGCAATAGGATATCTTCACTATAGGCATAATTTTTATCAAATATCATGAGCCTAGTTTCATTGGTGCACTTGAGATGATGGAGGAGTAAGCTACTCATTATTGCTAAAGACTTGAACACCAAATCAAGGGGAAAATCATGTTTTGAGCCATATTTGGAGGTGGGAATCTCTTGAGAAGGTTTGATGTATATTCTTTCTTTTAATAGCCCTTAATCATCATTTGTAAACCTTGTCAAAGGATTTGGCTTAGTTAATTATGTTCTTATGCATTTTCTTGAGTTTTCTTGACCAATGTTTGATCTAAATTACTTTGGATTCCATATCTACATCTTGGCATGCTCGGTGGGACAATGCATCCTATACAAGCAAGGAGACTACTTTGATATTTTTAGATTTGCTAAAAAGTGATTTAAAATCTTTAAAAAATAAGTTTTGACATTATTTTTCCTTGTGTTTTTGTGCTTTTATTGACACATAATTTACATAGTGACTGGTATCAATTCTCTATAACTAGCATTGGTCCTATCTAACCAACATCGGTCCCTGTGTAGGGCAGAACACAACATAAAATTTTAGTTTTTAAGTTTTTTTTTAAGTTGCAAGTTTTCATTTGTGAATTTAAAACTTATTAGGTCTGTGTTTAATCAGTGTGTTGTAGGATCTAGAGGTTTTTGGAGATTTTGTACTAATTTGGACTAACTAATATCTTTTGACAAAATGTTTTTTGCCTAAGGGTTCATAAGTAACTAGCATAAGTTTGCTATCGACCAGTATCATTTCTATTCTAACCACCATCAGTTTTATTATAATTGACATCAGTCACTGTGGACCAACATCAGTCTCTGTGTAACAAAAATAAAGAAACCCGAGAGCAAGTTTTCAAGTCTTGCTTTTCTTATTGATAATTTTGTTTCAAAGCAAAAGTTAACCCTCTAAAAATTGTAGGTCTTACATTGGAAATAAGCACAAGTTTGAAAATTGTTTAAGTCTTGAATTTCTCATTTGGTGTTTAAAACAAATTTAGAGGTTTTATACTTAGTTTATTTTGTGAAAGTTTTATAAGTTTCCAACTAAGGCCAAGGGGCAAAAAAATTCACAAACACTTACATTTAGTGCATAAAAGTAAACAATTGTTTGTTTTATGCTAGATATTTTATACTTGTTTATTTTTCATAAATAAAGGATGTGTGTATGCTCTCCCCTGATCCCTTTTAGGGAACTTGGGTGACCAAAAGTGCTATTTTCTTGAAAAGTGTGCCTTTTCCAAGGTGTGAAAATAGTTTTGTTTAGCTCTCCCAAAAACCCATATGGTTTGGGTGATCTAAACACAACCTTTAAAGTATTTTCACTTGGTCATTTATTTTATGCAACTTGTCTTATGAGCAGGAATTCATAGCCTCCTCATGAGTTCTTTAGGGAAGTTTTGACCCAAGAATTCATCTCTCAGCATTATTTCAACCCCACTCCATGGTGGAGTATATAAATTAGGGCATGTATACTATGATTACTAGGGGGATGAATGACTAGCCTCTTCAATTGTAATGAAGACCCGAGTCAAGTCTGGATAACTATATGTTTTTACTAAGAAGTACACAGATGGAATCACTATGCAAAGGAATATACCCTTACATAGTAAGTTAACTGATATGAACTCAATTAATATGAGGCATCTATAGTGTTAACCACACTTGAGACCATCTAGATGATCTAAATTTTAATTTTAAAACAACCCCACTTATTGCAAACATATTGTTGATGCAGGGCAAGTAGTTCGAAGTTCCATGTCATTGTACAATATCTTGGGAGAAATGGGGGTGTAAAAACCTTACTACTTCATGTGATTTTATTTTTGGATTAAAAATTAAAATCCTCCCAAGAGCACGTATATAGAGGGAATTCAGTGATATGAAGTAACCTTGTTAGTTTAGCGATTTGGACATTATACTTAGTTATATTTTATCACTTTTCCTTTACTTTCTTGGTCTTATTGAGTCTAAAACTTATTTTTAAACCAAAACACATAACCAAACATATTTTTTGTCCACCATTTTATTTGAATGAGGCATTATGCTGACCAAATCAAAATCATCTTTTGCCTTGTTCAAATCCTCATTTGAAACATTGTGTTTATTTTATCTAAACAACATTGTTATATTGTCCATTTGGATCTAAACCATTTTGAAAAAATCTTTAAGTCCATTTTTAATTCAAAATCAAAATCTCAACTTTCTAAGTTCTAGGCTAAGGTGTTAATCGATTTGTCATTTTCACTTGATTTGAGTTAACTTGGGTATGATTTTATATTTAGGTTAAAGGCCATTTTATAGACACATCATCATTTGATCATTGTGAAATTAGGTTATCTTATGTATCATTCACACTCTAAGTTCTAGAACCAATTCTACTTAGTTTTACCATGTGGCGGAATTATGTTGCCCATTTGGTTTTAGTTTTATACTTAGGAGTTCTTGTGTGTTTTCACAACTTGCACTTCTTAGTTTACATTGTTACTTTCCTCATCATAAAGACGCTCTTCTAATTTTATAGTCACAACTTCTCAAAGTTGTCCCTATATTTGATGGTATTGACATATCTTTAAACCTACATTTGGTGTACTAGTTTACACTATAGGTTTTAGAGTTATCATAACCTCTTCCAATTTCATGATTTCAACCCAATTGAGTAAATTCATAACCATTTATTCTAATTGTGTGGTATTATGCCACCTTATTTTTATTATAGTCTATTTTACCTTGTCACTTGTTTGGAGAAAATCAAAGCACACCTTGTTAACATTTACAAAACATTTTCCAAATCTTTCCAAATGTAGATAACACTCTTTCAAAACATGATGCAAAGGTATACTCATAAAGGGGTCTTTTGGGGCCCCATTTATGAGGAAGAGCATTTTTATGATGGGCACGAACACTTCATCATATTTGAGGATATCTCCCTCTTTGGGCCTAGCCTTTGAAAGCCAATCCAATCCATGTTGATTTGTGTGCATCATCCCCATCCTTCCCCTTCAATTTGCATGCCACGCTTGAAGGTTACCATTCTAGGTTATCCTCCTTCGATTTCCATGTCACACTCAAAGGTTGCCATTCTGGGTTATCCTCCTTCAGCTTGTGTGAGCAATCAATCTCTGCAACATGTAAAGGTTACCATTTTATCCTATTCTCCTTTGGATTGCACAAACAAATAAGCTTTGTAATGCCTCAAGGTTACCATTCTAGGCCCATTATCTATATTTATTGAACCTATTGTTGAGTAACCTCCATTTGATGAACCAGTCTTTGTTGATCCCTTCTTCAATAGCCTAGTTTTTAGAGAGCCCATTATTGAATTGCAAACCATTATTCATCTTGTGTCAATGGTTCCCCACTTTAGAAATTGTGTGCCAATCTTCAAGCCACAATAAGAACCATTATCTCTTCAAGAACCATCTTATGAGGATCAAAATATGTTCCAAGTTAATATTTTATAGTAAATTATAAATTAAGACCAAGATGTTATTGTCGAAACACCCATTAATGATGAGTTAACCTGTGATGAATCACCCATTGATACTTTACCTATAGTCGAGGAGTCTCATGTTGATGAGCCAATCTTTGTTGAGTCACTTCTTAATGATTCTAACCACCTTTAGGCAATCATTACCTTGACCATTATCCTATTTTTATAGAGCCCCATCCCTTAGACAAGTTAGTCTCTAAGGAGTTGTCTCTTGATATTTTCTACTCATTGAGGAGTCTCATTTTGACAAGCCAATTTTCGTCGAGTCACCTCGAGAGCGGTTCCCTCTCTTTAAAGGTCTTCACCTAGATGAGCCAATCTATGTTGAACCCTTCCTAGATGAATCAATTTTTATAGAGCCTATTATACCATTACTTATCCAATACCAAATTTTCAATAAAACAACATTATAGAAACATCCACGATATATTAAGAATCAGAATTAGAGTCAAGTTACCTTTCTGAATTGACATCAGGTTTAGCATCAAAATTAGAATCACTATCAATCTCAACATCATATTTAGAGTCCCTTGACTCAAAATCAGAGTATAATCATGGTTGTTACAACATTTTTTACACTTACTTTGTGGATCAATTTGATTATCTTTGTGATCATTCTATGGTTTTTGAGGATGATTACTTCAATATCGACATAAGTTCTCCTTGTATCTTCTATGAGGATTGTGTTGCCTTTCATCATTCCATTACCACCACCAAACATATCCATTATATTAACATTCTACCTCCCACAAGTGTCGATTGGGATTGATAGAATCATACTTTTTTGAACTGCATCCATGATGACATATCGATTGCAGAATCTCAAGGGGACCAAGACCACATTCATGCAGAAAAAGAGCAATCTCCTAGTGAAACCTTTTTGGAGGCATTAAGGGATGATCAAATTTCAAACTTAGAATATTTTAGTGAAACCTTTTTGAAGGTGATAAAAGACAATCAAAGTCAAATGTTCACATTCCTTAGGGAAACCTTCTTAGAGAGGCTATGGGATAATCAAAACAAATTAATTGGTGAAAACCTCTTTCAGGCGCCAATAGATAAGTACAATATTTCTTCACTATTTGATGAAGACATTATCAAAGAACAAATCAGTATAGTTTTTAATCTACAACATAATAAGACGATAGCTATTCTCAATACTAAATAACAAAAAAAATTGGTGGTCCTATCAAGAGCATATTCAAAAGTCTTTGGCTTCACCACAACCAAAATTATGTCGAATCCAAGATCACCAACATTATGTGTGCCTAAAAATCTTGATCTTCATTTGATTCCAAATCATTATACATTCCATTATAGTCCACATTTATATTACCAACTTATACCATTCATCTTGTGCCTAACATTATTTACCATAACTGGCTGCACTTTCCTTTGTAGAGGCTATGAAGACATATTATCTCGATGTTTGGAGGAAATATAATCAATGACCAACAAGGCTCAACAACATTATTAGCATCCAAATCTACAATAGGTTCTTAATAGAACAACTATTCAGGTGAGGTGTTAGTTAGCATTTTTTATGATTATCCTAGTTGTCTTATATGTTGACTAGGACATGCATCTCCATGTTAGCAAGAACATCTATTTATAAAGGGTGTGGGCTAGTAATTTTTATGATTGATTATTCAGGTTATCTCACATGATATTCAGGATGAGCATCTCCGCATCAACAGGAGTAGCAAAAAAAAATTCCATTTGCCATTTACCCTTTGATTTCCCTTGCCTTGTATCTTGGGGGCACCCTTATAGACCATTTAATTTTAGGCATTTTATATCATTATGTCCCATTTACCATGCCATTCGAACTATATTGACTTGAGGTCCTTTAGGACTATGTAGACAATGCTCAATTTCTATTGAGGATAGTTTGGTCATCTTATCCACGCTCTCACCATTTTGTAAACATTTTTAAAATTTGAACATTTTTTTCATTTTAAAAGCAAACTAAGCCACACTCTTACCATTTTGCAAGCCAATTATCACTTAGGGACAACCCTATTTCCATTATAGCCAAGTGTCATCTTATTATTTTCTTTATGTCATGCCTTATACCATTTTATTATGCCATGCCTTTACTATTGACCAAGGCTTGTTCTTAGTTATCCTACCCAACCCCCTTTTGATCTTGGTTCTTTTGGTTTGTCCTACACTTTTCGCGAGGGGATTATGATCTAGTTTCAGGAGTTTTAGAATTCTGTGTTTAAATGATGATTTATGGAAGTAGTATGATAGTTGATCTGGCAAGTTATCTTTCATTTACATTTTATCTAGTGTCATTGATTATAACTACCTATGGGCAAATCAATGTTTTATTTGGTACCACTGATTATAACTACCTATAGGTATATCAATATTATGATGTTGTTTTCTAATTATAACCGCCTATGGGACAATTAATAATAATGTCTTTTTATCATGTATTATCATATTGCCTTGCCATTACTATTATCATTTACCTTGTCATTTGCCTTTATTTGTGAACTTGTTATGACCTGGTCAATTTTTCATCACCTTTTGTGTTGGTAGAATTACTATGACATGAGGTCCTAATAGGATTGTGTAGGCCATGCTCGATTCATGTTGAGGTCAACTCAGTGCCTCTTTACCATATGCTCTCTTCGATTTATGAGTATGGGTCATTACAGCTGGCTTTAGCTGTTATTGGAACTTATACTCTTAGATGCACATCTCCTTGACTAGTTGGTTCCATGTACCATTTTTTATATCCATGATCCCCATTGCAATCAGTTTAGCTATGGTTTGAAATCTTACCTATAGATGTGCATCTCTTCGGCTAGTTAGTTCCCTAGGCCTTTTGTGAATAGTTTATTTATGTTCCTTATTCCAAAAGCAAAAAAACATTAGAAAATGATCGACAAAACATGCAAAAACATTGTCTTGCACTATGTCTTTTATTTTTAACCCCATGCCCTCGCCATGTTGTAAACTCTCATTTGAATGCTCTTGCCATTTTGTGAGTCCATTTTCCTTATTTCCTCTACAACATCAATCATGTTTTCTTGTCATCATGTTTCTTCTATCCCATTTCCTAGGAGAACTACATTTGACCTAAAGTTCATGTTAGATATTGCATCCATAGAACTATGTAAGTAGCATACACTTGTCTTTTACACCTGGAGTCAGCTCGACCATTCCCTTCTTCTTCTTTTCTTCTCCCCATTTTGTCTTATTGTCTCCCTACCATCTGGGGGAAACTTTGTGTCTTTTGTTCTTGTTACATTGTTGTAAAAAGTAACACCTCTACTATACATTCCTGAATGATTGTTTTCTACTTGCACTAACATTGTGACTAACTCTTATTTGTGTGTGTTTATTTGATGGTTATTATTGTTTTGATTGCTTCCATGTCTCTCTTTTATTTTGTTCATATTTTGTTCTTTTTTGTTCCTTTGTTGTTTCTTCTTGGTTATTTTTGGTCTTTTATATTGTTATTATCTATTGTTCTTTTATTTTGTTTTCCAAGTACATCTTGATAGTACGCATGGATCTTGATTATTCATATCTTGCTTTAATGTTGTTTATTAAGTTGTTCTTGTTTTTCTTTTTATACATTCTTGTTCCTGCTTAAGTCTTGATTGTTCATATCTGGATTTTAAGTTAGGTTACATTTTTATATTTGTTTTGTTTTTTTTTTGTATAAATTTAAATAGTTGTAACTTTAATCTTGGTAGTTATTATCATTATCTTTAGTTATAAATATTTACATTTGAACCAACTCATCATAATTGAAATGCAAAGTCATTATAGGTTACTCATACTAATGATGCATAATTTCATTTTGTTATATTAAGTACCAAGTGCTTTAGATCCAAGTCTCAAAATTAATGCAGCTCTGAAGATCAGCTCTTAATACACCAATGAAACTAAACACCAATGGTTTATACACCAGACTCTATGAAATACGTGTAAGTCTTGGCATATGTTATAAGTATTATCAAACGGTGGTTTGTTTCTCTTCTATTATTTCTTTCCTCATTCCATTTTATCCTACTTCTAAGTGAACTACATTGGCTTGAAGTCCATCTAGACTATGTAGGTAGTGCTTGGATACATGATGTATCTTGGGTAAGCTTGGCTACCTTCTTTTTTCTCTTCATCCCATTCATCATTTTGTGCATCCTTATATGCTTTATTTTTTATGGCTTTTTCAGTCATTAGACCATGACATCTATATCTGTGCATGTTCATATTTAATTTATGCATTAGGTTATATCCTTGAGGTATGCTTACCAATTTTCCCTATTGAGGCACAATATTAAGACCAATTGCCAAATCAAATCAGCCCTACTTAGGCAAAATTACTTATCCGTGATCAAAATCAACTCTATTGGACCAACATTGCTTTATCAACCGATCAAATCCACTCTGTTGGGGCATATTATTATTTCCTTTTTCTATAGCACCACTCTTATATTTCTTATAATTCCAAGGTTTATAGACTTTTGCCCTCATTCTAGCAATTTCAAAGTGTGCAACTTATCTCAGGATCGATCATTCCCTAAATGCACAACTTGCACCTTTTTTTAAGTGTGTTCAAAGTGTGTCACTTATATTTTTTGATTGTATCCTTCCCACTTTCCCTCACCTTGGGTCCCATTATATTCTAATTATATTTTGATCATTGAGAATCAATGTGTGCAACATTAGCTCAATATGGATTTAATCTCATCTATGAGTTACTTTCACTCTCTTTCTCTCTCTTTTCGAGATTTCATCCCTTTCTTTCATCCTCATATGTCCTCTCAAGGGGGAATCATGGGTCATTTCATTTCAACTTCTTCTTGGCAACTCTTTTATTTCAAAATACATTACTTCATCTTAAATGTCTCGCTACACCTTCTCAAATAGGGGCAAAAATAGACATCTAATTCCTAACACCATTGTGTTGAAATTATCAATCTTACTCAAAATTTGTGAAAATGCATAGTTTGGGCCAAAATCACTAAAATGTGCTAATTTGATCTTGTCATATACAAGTGCTGATTTAGGCTAATGTATCCATAAATGGGGCAATGTATTTTATGTGATTATTGACTTTTCTCAAATCATTTCGAGTCAAAATGATGAAAACATAATTTGACACTCTAAACCACTAAATTCTTCTAATTTATAAGCAAATGATACATGCATGTGTTATTTCATGTTGACAATGTCCTAAATGGGGTATTGGTCCATATGCAACAAACACCTTCTTCTAATTCCACTCTAGTCAAACTACAACCCAATAACTTGACATTTTGACCAATTTGATTAATAGTGTGCAACCAATTTCCAAAGAATTTCATAAAATTTGATTAATCTCACTTAGGCAAATTAATCCAAATCAAGACCTTAAATAGAAAATCCATGGAAGTTATTGAAGATTTCCTAATTGGAAATTGATTTCTAATATTTGCATCACCAAGTGACATCTGTGGGGTGGAATCTATAAGCCATAAATGTAACAAATATCAAGTTTAAGTCCTCCCATGCCCCTTTAATACCCATTCCTTCCAAATATTGATGAGGGTATTTATGATTTAAGTATCCAAAATTGAATTAATTCATGACTAAATATCTTGATTTCAAGATGGATAGTCATGGTTGATTCTGATCAAATTCAAAAATCTATAAATAGGAGGGCCAAGACCACCATTTTTAAGCTCATTTGGTTTAAACTTATTATGCATAATTCTCTCCACAAGTCATATTTGTGTAGTGTTAGTATGATTAATTTATAATAGGATAGCTTTACTATAGGCATAACATTGATCAAATATCATGAGCCTAGTTTCATTGGTTCACTTGAGATGATGGAGGAGCAAGTTACTCATCATTGCTAAAGACTTGAGCACCAAATCAAGAAGGAAATCATGTTTTGAGCCCATTTGGAGGTGGGAAGCTCTTGGGAAGGTTTGATGTATATTCTTTCTTTCAATAGATCTTAATCATCATTTGCAAACCTCATCAAATGAGTTAGCTTAGTTAGTTATGTTTTTCTACATTTTCTTAAGTTTTCTTGACTAATTCTTGATCTAACTCACTTTGGATTCCATCTCTACACACATGACATCATTCTCAAAACAAGTTATATGTGTTTTTACTATTATACACTCGAAAACTATATTTAGATAGGAGCATTATGGAGGATGGGAGCATAATGCTCTAGTGTCCCTCACTTCACTCTTGTCTCGATGAGCTTAAACTGCCACTACTCAGTTTCATAATTCACACAAGCTTCCTAAAACATGTACACTCATCAACTAACTCACTAGGGGCATGGTAAACACATGTTTTATCGTTCTTGGCCCACCTTATCTTACTCACATGCTCAATACTTTAAATTATATTACATCTTATAATATTTTGCACTCATGAACATGGTGATATACTATTACATATCTTAGTTACTAAATATTGCTTAGATTACAACTTAGCTCTTGTTGATCAGAATACATAATCATGCATGTTTTTTATATTGTTTCTCCTAACTTCATATCTTGTATGAGCTTCTTTGTTTGCTTTGAGGACATTTGAATATGTAATTTCCAAGTGGCTTTAAGCCTTTATATCTCTAATTATATGTGTGTTAAGACATTTGAACATGTCCTTGTGTGTGTCTTTTATCTGTCTGTAGATATTTCAACGTGTCCTTATGTGTGGCTCTAAGCCTCCATTATTTCTTTGTATGTGTATGAGGGAATTTGAACATGCCTTTGTATGTGTCTTCTGTGTGAGTGAGTGACATTTCAACATCCCTTATTTATTGCCCCTTGGTCTTATATTACATGTTTTATGTGTTGTGCATGTACTCTTTGATTGTGTGTGTCATGCCTATGACACTTTGCTTACTTCTTTGCTTAGATTTGGATGATATGAAGGACATCATGTACCCAACCCATTTTAATGCCATGATAGATATCATGCATTCCTCCCTAGGTAGTTCCATTCAGTGTTATATACTCAATCGATCGAATTATCTACATGCTTCATTGTCACATTTATCTATACACACTATGAATGTTTATTTTCACATGCATCTTACATTATTACTACTCTCAATTTACATACACAATGATGTTATGCTCTTCCATGATGTCTTACTACTCAAATCTACATTTTTTACACCATAACAACCTACTACATAACCTTTTCTTTTGAGTTAGGTTATTACGTAGAGTCAACAACTCACCTAAAAAGAAGGGGAATTCATAAAGGTTTGTTTGAGAGATTTGACCTTCCCAAATCAACACACAGACATGATTTTATAGTGGTTACACAGTTGACACAATTTCAGGCTCAAAAAACACACAGAAAGTCAATTTTTACAAGAGTGACACATTAGACAGGAGAGAGTTACTCTAATGTCCTTCCCAGTGTTTTGTCTAAATGCCTAAAAAAAGGCATTTCCATAATTTCTTAGAATCTCAGTTTACTCATAATTACTCGATAGTTTCATAGTTTTAGTTTCTAGAATTACTCATAATCACACAGTTTATCTAAGATTTACTCAATTTGGGGGCAATCATGTGTGACATGTTCTAATTTGGCACATAGGTTTCTTCTTAGAACCACAATTATTTTAATTGGTCTTAAAATCTATATGCACCAAATATTATTTTGGGGCATGTGCAAGGCACATTTCTTCCTCATTGCACAAATTTCATATGTGGAATGACAATTCATGTTATTATCCATGTTGTATACTTTAGACCTAGATTATACTCAGTATTTGTACCAATTTTGCACTAGAATTAAACTTTATTCCATATACAGTGGTTGGTTTACTTTTTGCACTAGTATCTACACCATTTTTTACACCAATATTTACACTAGATATATATATCATGATTCATACAGGGATTCCAAGCTACACCACTACTCTAGGATGATGAGGATGGATTCAAGCACACTTGATTTTTTTATCACACCCACTTATTGATGAATATTAAGGCATGCACAATCTTACAAGCTATTCAATGTTAATACAAATGCACAACACACTAAAGTCACCAGTTTTTACACTAGAAAAGGCACAATGGTTCATGTAATCAATCAAGTGTATTCATTCCTTGTCAATCTCTAGATTTTTGTCTTTAACTTTTTGATATTCATCTTAAGTAAGGACTGATATTACATATGTTTCACTACAGGTCTTACATGGAGCACAGTTCAACATTATGGCCTACATCTAGGATTCCTTCCCATTCTTTTTCCTTTTACTCTAGTACTTTTACTTTGTTTCATTACTAGAATAAAAGGGGGGGAAATATAGACACGTAAAATTAATTTTTAAGCTGAAACCATGCCTTTGTGACCACTCTTTTACACAGTTAGCTTTAGACCTATCCTAGGGCCAGTTTTGATCACTTTCAAACACATTACACAATATTCTAAGCTTATAAATGACCCTTAAATGAACTTAGACCTATCTTTATCAAACTTAGACACATTTTAGGCCATTCCTAACACTCAACATGATGAAATTACCCACTATATAAGAGTGCCCTATGGGACTATAGTGTATCACTCTAGTGTCCTTACACCCTTTCCTATCTTCCCACCAAATAACAGTTAATTTGCCAAATTAAAATTTATAAGAAGGTTAGCCCATGTCCCTAGTGATCCCCATTCAAAGGATTTTCAATGATATAACTATATAAACACTTTTCAAACCATTTTACAAAATGAGAGGCTTCCACATTGAAAACACAAGAATCACTCTTACACATTGAGAGTAGAATAACTATTTCTCCAAATACTGATTGCATACAACCCTAGTAGCCCATAGATTAAGTCTGAATACATTTTACAAGTCACAAGTCATAGTTAAGGCATTTAATCACATTAGTATTGCACCAACATATAGCACATTACACCAATCATTCACTCACCACCCTATCAAGGGAGAACAATATGAAGTTTGATCCCTCTTTGGAGTATTGGTATGTAGGTAGCACTCAAGATATGGGGTGTTGAGGTCTCACCCAACTTAAAATGATGACGCCTTTTTCCCCATTGATTCACATTTTTCTTCACATGACAAGGAGCTAGGGTTTTGAAAGAAAAATCGATACACATTGGTCTTTGTAAATGATTGTAAGCTCCCGTACCAAACACATGGTTTATAAACAAAGTCATAGGGAACATAGAAACCCTAATTTCCTCACTACAAGTGGACAAGACTACCCTAGGTTGGATAATATTTCCACCCCTCTAGTGTCCTCTTCCTAGTGTTGTTGTCTAGGCCCATATTCAATTTTATATTCTTGATTCCAGTCACTAGACCTATCTACACAACAAGTTTTAGACCCTGATTCCTCTCAGAGGAATAATTTCTAGATAAGTTTTTGTTTTCTCCTTACACTTTGTTATTTTTAATAACTTTTTAAAATATAGTATTTTCAAATTAGTGAATGTTATCATTATTATATTATTATCCTAATTTTGCACAATAGTGTTATCATCCAGGGTTTTCGCATAAATCCCAATTTTTATTAAACACTTATACATAGTATTATGATCAGTAATGGTGTTAGTGAGAATGTATGTACCATGACATTACTTGTACATTTGGGTTATACACATGATTATTTATACCCTTTGACTAAACTGGTCAGAGCATTCGATGGGACATCACAACACATTATTGGTGAGATTGATTTACCTTTACAGGTTGCTCTGGCATATGTGGTTATTACCTTTTCAATTATACCATATACAAGAGTCCTCGATCTATTATTGGGATGAACTTGGAAACATAAACTCTATGCATTACCTTCCACAGTACATGGGTATATCAAATACATTCATACCAACATGGTAGTCACATGTTCTAGAATTCCTTATGAATATCCACTTAAACAATAGAAGCTTATTCCCAGACAAATTATTATACGACATGCTAAGGTTAATCATATGTGAAAGGGTAAGCAATAGGCAATCCATTTTCTTAGGTGGCTCATACTTGAGAGATCATTGCACCAGAGATACACAATGGATTCCATATAATCCTCATCTACACCTACATGGTCTACCTAATTTTTAAGAGCAAATAAACATGTTCCAATTATAGTTGCACAAAATAAACCACATAGAACTAACCAATGGGTTCCACAAACCCCTACTTATATTACTTATTCATGGCCATAGAGTCTTATAAGACATACATTGAATACCACATATTCTATAATTCTAGATATGACAACATTCTACATTCTAGTATCACTAGTTTGATGTATTATATTCTAAGTTTAGAGCTATCTATGAGCATCCCTTAGATGGGATCATAGGTTAGCCTTTTCCTTTCAAAAAATTGAAAAAAACTCAAATATTTGATAAAATACAAAAACATTTAAATAAAGTCAAAAAATCAAAAATATTTAGGATTCACATGTTTACTACCTCCTTGGTATCTATGTTGTTTTCTTTATGTTAGTAGATAACATATCATTTATTTTCTATACACATATATGTTTCACACGTATTTGAGTGTGACACAGGGATATACCAGACCCATGATACTTGTACATACAAATGTTGGACCTTTCCTCTTCCCACATGGCATACTACATTTGGAGTATTTGCTTATTAGATCACAATTGATATAAGTTACATTACTTTATGATCATTTCTACATTATCATGATGAGATTATATATTAACTCTTACACGTGCCTATACTCATGTTTACATATTTCACTATGTACTTGATATGTTATGTTACACGACATTTTTTCTAACATGTATATGTAGGGACTAATATAATATGCTTATATTGGTTGATTATACTTCATTTGTTCACATTGTCACTCCCTTGAGCATTTTTTACTTGCTTGTGATTGTCTTACTTGTGAAACATTTGAATATGTTCCTTACTTGTTAGCTCATATTCCACTAAATGTTATTTTATTTTTCTATTTGGAAATTTAAATATGTCATTCCTTTAAGTATGTGACATTTGAATGTGCCCCTTGTTTGCAGTCTCCTTAAATCCCTTTTGTGTGACATTGAGTGCTCTTGTGTGTGTGCTTAATTATTTATTGAGCTTGTATTATTACTTTCTAGATGTTACCATGATACATATCATGCATATTAGGACTTGTTGTGACCACATGCTATGAGCTTCATTGATATATCTACTTAGACATGTTATTCATATATGTTACATGATTCATACACAAATTATATAGTTATCTTATCCTTTTAAGGTAAATTAACTACCACATTCCATTTCCTTCACGTAAAAAGGGGGCATATTATCAAGGGAATTTCATAGATATATTACCTCTAAACTTATACAATTCTCATAATTTCTAAAATTTCATTATAGTTACATGATTCAGATATACACTTAGGTTAGAATCCTATACATTGCACCAATTTTTACAGATTTGGGAAAACATTTTTCAAATTTTGATAGATATTATACAAAATTATAGATCAGAGGTTACATTTTAATAGATACTTCATTTGGAGACAAATTAGAGGTGCATATGCCGTCAAAGTGCACCAAAAATTATAAATTTATATTCAAACTTATTTACCAAAAAGTACTATTTTCACAATGAAACACCATTTTGAGCCTTTTCTATCTATAGAAATTGGATCCTTTTAGTAGTGTGGTTGAGTTTCAATAGCCTCAATGGCCTAACACTACATCCATTCTATAGGTTGAGTTAGTTATAATAATTAACTTGGTTTTTATTATACTGTCACTTGAGTTGTATGATCGAGATTCAATGATCTCAATGGTCATGTCACAACTCACCCTTACATCAGATTGGGGGCATAATTACCTTCTAATCCACCTCTTAAAATTTCCAAGATTTAGTTTAAACCTCTCTTAGCTCCAATGCTTCATAAGTAAACATCTTTACCAAGTCAAAATACCAAGGGGTAACATAGTTGCATCGACACGCATGTGTACTCATTCCTTACTCTTTTTCTTTTCAAGCATTTCAATTATTTCAAATATTAAATTATATGCACTGATTTATAATGTAACATACTCTTGGTTATATCTCATACACCAATAAAACACTCAAAATGGGCTCAATCAAAGGCAAGGTGTGTTATACACACCTAGGTACACATTTATTTCCTTTAACTTAGTAATTTCATCCCAATGCATTACTATATTAAGGCGGGATAAATGTAAATACTAAAATATGATTTATGTAGCATCATAATCTTATATACTTGACAAATACTTATCAGGTCTCTACCCTTCAGTTCCAAACCTTGCTATCGAAAGGCTCACATTCACCATCTCATTGTTCCTAACTATTTATCTTATAGTCTGACCATGTCATTTATGATGACCTAGATCTCCTACATCATATATAAATCCTATTACCGGATATATCATTCACTATCAATTTCAAATCCTCAGCAACTTCCTATCCTATTGAACACTTAAGTCCTATATAAGAACACTTACATCAATGCAAGTGTCAAGTCCTCAAAAGTCATCTAATTTTTATATTCTTTCAAATTCTATGGATTGACCCATTTGTTTTATTTAACCCTGCCATGATATATTTCCAAAACATGTGGTATAAATACAAGGCTAAGCCTACTCATTATTCATTTAGAAAATACCAAGTAAACACCTATTTAAATTCACTCAATTGATTGCACAACTAAGTTATATTGTCTTATTCTTCCTTATTTTTATATCAATTATATGAGAATTCATATTACAAGTTTGAAGCACTGAAAGAATAACCCATGAGTAATATTTTTCAAGTTAAAATTTAGATCATTGCATGCCCTTACACATAATATATTTCACCCTTGTGTCCACACAAGCCAAAACTTAAAGGAGAACTACATATGTCTTAGGCCCTCCTTGGATTATTGGTTGTAAGCAGCACTCATTAACATAGAGCTCCTTAAGGTTAGCTCGACATCGTGAACCCATTAACCCATTTTTGGAAAGGTACAAAGACTTTAGGTGAAGAGCTAGGGTTTTATCCATAAACAATCATCGACAATCTATATGTGTGAATAAAACATATCATTAGAAAAGTGAAAGAAAACCTAGAAGGTTTTAGGTGGTTACTTTACAATACAATGAATATTTTGTATCAAAAAGTTTTGTTATGATCAGAATGCCTATGTCAATGCAAGTGTCCCAAGGTTGACGTAAGTGCCCAAGACTATAGAAATAATATTTCCATGACTGGATCCTGATCTTGTCCCTACCTTTTTCCACCTATACACTTCTTAGAACTACCTGTGCATTTATAGATAAGGTAAGTATTGTCTCTTCTTTGTGTTTATGCAATCAAACTACTATTTTAAATGTAGTTTCTATATTTAGCATAACTCAACATTTTAATTCATAATATTCATTTATTTGAGTTTTTTAATTAATTAGCTTGCTCTAGAGTAGTTTTAATCATCCTTATGTATAGTGTATTCTATATTTTAACCCAAAACAATACATCAATATTAAAAAGGGTTAAACACATATCGTCTTGAGTATGTAAAATGTAAGCCATTCAACACATATCATGGTATAATTGAACATCGAGATAATGATTGGTATACATTGCATGAAAAGATATCACAACTTGTAGATAAACTAATTATCACATTTGAAAAAGTGGACAATAGGGAAACAAAATTAGCTCCTACATTTTCCTTTATGAATACAATAGTATCTAAAAAAGAAAAAATGGTCATTCAATCACTCATCAATAGTACACATGAAGTAGATATCATTGTTGATAATACACAACAACATAATACATGTATAATGAAATTTATTCGAAGTATGACATATAATAAACAAGATTTAAAGCATACACGTGGATCTAATATTTGACATATTGTTTCATGAATCACATTGGGACTCAATATAACAAACATATTATTGATTGTATAACATACTATTCCACAAGGAAATGCAGTTGTGAGACAACATTGGAAAAATGAATGTAATAGTGAATAAAGATAATACCAAATTATATCTTATAATCAAAGGTGACTTGTTAATATTCCAAAGCAATATAATAATTTTAAAGGACACTATGGTCCATGATAAAGATACATCTTGAATTATACAAACATGGATACCAAAGCAAAAACACCAAACTTATACAAGAGATATGAAAATGTAATGCATATTTCAAAGATATCAAAAGAGCGTCAACAACATCAATCATAAGTATCATGAGTAACTAATATAGGTGTGTCTCCCTCTAAGAATATAGAACCACATATACAGTATCAAAAGGCAGTAATAAACAACAATCAATACAATTTACAATTTATATTTCCATCAGGGTGGTCATCTCATTATAGAACTCTTAATTAAGTTAACTACATGCATGTGTCACAAATTAGACATACAGTATCATTAACACATTTCACTTAAAATATCATAATCAAATATATCAATATACTAAGTACTAACATCATCACATGAATTCAATTATCAAATGCATCCATTCTAAAAAAACATATGTAATATAATGTTCACACAAGCATAATGAAAGAACAAATACATCATATTCTCTCTCTCTCTCTCTCTCTCTCTCTCTCTCTCTCTCTCTCTCTCTCTCTCTCTCTCTCTCTCTCTCTCTCTCATATTCATATATATATATATATATATATATATATATATATATATATATATATATATATATATATCCTTTTGTGTGTGTGTGTGTGTTTAAATATGATACAAGTATAACATTTCCAAAGTCACTCAATAATTAGCTTGTGGCATTGTACATCTCCAACTCCCTTAATGTATCTCTCAATTAATAAGGGACCATGTGGTGATGAGGCCCCACTATCAGATAGTCATGATTTTGAAAAGGATCGAATCCTCCTCTCATGATCCTCATATACAACTACTTGTGTTTGTAACATAGTGTGCTCATGTTGTAACTATACATACTTGACCAATATACATTGGGCTAGATCTATTGTTGGAGTAGGAGGGGTCATATGATGTGTCCTGATCTCTACCCTAAATTGGTTGCACTCAATGATCACAATATATCACTCAACTCTTAAGTCATCATGCTTTGCTACAACTATAATGTATGTTGCAGTAGCTATCACATCTTGATAAAAAAGGGGAACATGCTCACCTATAATATATCTCACATGCTTTAATAATATCTTGAGAGTAACATCAATAGGCACATGTTGCGTCAAAACTCATAGGGATGTATCTATAATGGTTGTCTAGTACTTATCATCCCCTATAAAACAAATAATACATGATATCAATATCAAAGTAATTAAAACTATGCAAAAACTCTTAATATACATATAAATACTCACAAGAGGAGCATGAAGAGTGGCAACTACTGCTCTACTTGTAGACACCTAAAAGTGGCCACCAATGGCTTCATATCAAACTTTAGAGTGATTCTTACCAACCTTTGCAAATCAAACCTAAGAATCACTAAACGTCTCAATATTTGGCTTCATAACATGTTATTTGGCCTATAAACCAATTAAATGGGACAAATTCACACATCAAATTAATTCAAATCTTGAAAAATGCTAAAATCCCTGAACAAAATTAATTAAAATGCAAAACCTAATCAAATGCCTAATTGAATCATCTATCAGCAATTAAATGAATTATCAAAAAGTAAATTCAAAAATCAAAGAATATCCTAAGAATTCATAATTACATTTTTATGAGTTTTCAAATATCCAAAAATATCTCAACATGCATATTCATTGTTAATCATGACCATTTGACACCTTTTAACTCTATTGGGGTTAATTAACTCACTAAGGTTAGGTTTGAACCCATTCCAAGCTCTAACTACACTCTGACTCACCTTGGGTTGGGGTTAGTTGCTAAACTTATAAATACAAGCATTTGCCTCTCATTTAAGAGAGCTTGGACATAATAGTGTTATAATGTTGGTTTTATGACAGTATTGGAAATAATAGAGTTATAATGCCAAAATTGTGAATCACAAGCCATGAATCTACATCAAGCAATCATGAGCCAAACCATGGTGCCAAGGGGAGAAGAAGCCACACAACTCCATTTGCTAAAGACCTCTTGAGAATAAGCAGAGCAAGCCAATAAAGAAATCTCTTGGAGCATTCAAGGAAGGTAATAAAGGTTGTTTTTCTTGCATCTTATTTGTGATTTGTCAATTAGTTTTCTTCACTAAGTTCTCTCCCTATGATCTAGGCAAGATAGTGTTATGCATATTAGTATGTTTCCTTTCATTTTAATTTCATTGTGAAGCTAACACATGATCTAACCACCCTTATTAGATTCCTTGATCACACCACCTGCATCTCCTACACCATGTGCCTTAGGGTTACCCTCTACTACAATAGGAAATAAAATGGGCCACCCACCATCATGTGTATGTTGATGTATAACTAGCATCATCTGCATCTAGAATCTAGATCACATGATCCATCTATACCAATGAAATAGTTTCCAAGTAGGCAAAACTCGGTCAAACTCTATCCCCCTTGCATATAAGAGTTCTCACATATCACATTCATGCATGAGGTGTTGGGGGCACATCTTGTATAATGCCAAATTAGCATTTCACATGATCAAAATGAAATTGCTTATACACATCTGACCACTAATAATGATTCTAATAGCTCACTTGAATATGCTTGATTTGCACCCTATCCTCATTCCACCCTTCAAATCCCTATAGGGTCTTTACATAATAACATCTATAGATATCTTATCTAATATCCAATGACATTCCATCTCCTCATAACACATGTTGTGTTAACGCACCTCTTAGCATACATTTATGAAAGTACCCATCCACCATGAGGCAACCTTATAGGATGTATCACATTAATATTCGTGTAGGCCCAAAAATGTAATGGGGTAGCCAAACGTAATCCTCCTCTAAAGCCCATTTGAGTGAACTGATGTAAATGTCTATATAAGTGGACCAACATAGTATGACCCCAATAATACATAGTGTCATGGTCTTCTATATCATAAGGTAAATTTTAAGAACCCTTATCAGAAATCCCCTTGGATTTCATGGGTGAATCTATAGATATCTATTTCACAGGCATGGTAAATTTATAGGTGTGTTGGATAATCCAACAAAAGGAGATGTGAAACGCACAACACTAATTCATTTTTTGTTTTTTGTACAATTGATTGATTGCATAGTAAAACTAGATGATAATCATTACCCATTAGTTACATTATGCATCAAACAAAAAATGGTTGTTGACTAGTTGCATTCTACAACTGACTAATAATGGCTATCAATTGGTTATACTATGTAATCAGTGGGCAATGGTTATTAATTGGTTGTGTTATGTAATCAATCAGTAATGATTGCCAACTAGTTGTGCTATGAAACTGGTTAGTAATGATGATCATCTGGTTACATCCTATAATTGATCGATAGCCAAATTGGTTGGGTGCAAAGTGCAATTGGCTGATGGTAATTATCAATTGATTACATGGTGCAACCAGTCATCAATCAGATCAACTGACTGTGTAATACAACTAGTTAATTTAAAGGTCATTCAGTTACATATATAACTAGTTGTCTTAGGTGTCGAATGGTGACATTTGACACCGCTTATAAATATCCCCTTTGCCCTCATTTTTACATTCTTACATGAGTGTTTTCTCATTTTATTTTCTCTCGTATTTTCTATAACAACACATTTATGACATCAACAAGCTATAACTATGACATAGATTCCACACATAAATATGTTTTCAAGAATTTTCTATGTTATGATATTTTAAAACTACTACAATAGCTAGATACATACAATGATTGGATTCCCAAGTGTAATTTTAGAGGCATTGTTTACATGCCTCATTATGAAACAAACACAATCTTGCTGAAATCTCTCATGTCTTAGTATGACAATAATGGGACAAGGTTTAATGTCAGAATCAACTCAAAATTAATTTCCTTTGGTACCTCTCCTTCAGATATCCAAAATTTTATAGGGCTTTGACACAACAAATCCAACCTTATCATTACAAAAGTGATGTTAACTGATGTCGACAAAAAATATTTAGAGTCTACCTACAACTTACAAATCAGTCTAACTGATATTTATAATATTATTATTCAAATTTCAAATTCAATGTTTTGTAATTTGTCATCACTTTTCACTAATGTACTAATTGCATGTATTTTGCTTTCATTGCAGATCGTCAAATTAAAATAGGGCTCCAAGTTGAAAAATATCAAACATATTTCTAAAAGGCATTGTTCAATTTTTCCAAGCCATAATAGTCTTATAGGGAAGACCAGTAGACATTTCTTGTTGGGTTGTTGTCTACATTATTCATACTTTTGTGGATTTAAAATTTGTCTGGTGCACATTTATATCTAGTAGGATTAGATTAGAATTGAATTATACTTATTACAATTCGAGTTCTACAATTTCTTATTCCAATTTTCTTTTGGACTTGTACTATGAGGCGTTGTATGACCTATATAACATTAATTCGAACTGTGTTTCATCTAAAAATGAGCAAAAATTCTTTGTATGTTGATGATCAAGAGGTTAGTTTAGTACTCAAATGAATCCCTTGAATGTTTTACTTTATAAGTTCTTACAAATTTAAAACGTAATATTTCTTTGCTTGTTACAGTTAAGACTTTGTGTATTTAGCATAAGAAGACAAACTACATGAAAAGGACATCATGCTCTTAAGGGATCTAGAGATTTTGAGTCTATAGAATCATCATTTCATTTGTTTTAAATTTCCAAATGTCTGAGGACTTCCTTAGAATCATCTCCACTTACAGGTTTTTCTACTTCCAAATTTCAATGATAAATGATACATTGTGAATTTTTTTTTCTATTTCTTTAATTTTTACAATTGACTTTGAAGCCATTGACCTTGAACTTGATGGCACTCAAAAAAACCCTATATTTCAAGTGCCACAATCTTCTCAACCACTTTTCAAGGTTTGTTACTTTTTAACTTTTAGTTATTGAGTTGATGTTTCTTAAATTAGAGATTTTATTGACTGAATGATTGCCTCTTGCAGTTGAAACCATAATTTTGATTCTGAATTAGATGTATAGAGCTAAGGATATACTCTCTCCAACTCCACATACTAACTATTAAATTTCAAATTAGTATTAAATTTTATTTTTTTAATATACCATTTTAAATAAATATATATTTTTTGTAGGGCACCCTCAATCTATGAGGAAAAGTATGCCACCACCACTACCACCCACCCAAATTTTCACAAGGGAAAAAAATATGTCATTTCTTGCACAAAATAGAGGAACACTACAATTGTTAGGTTCTAAGTTCCCCAATTTCTCTCTCGGTGATGTGTCTAACGCACAGCGAGTAACATTTTTACAACAGATTGATCTTGATGAGAATTTATTGGGATTGAAAGTGGGGACCTCGCTGCTAGTGTTTTTAATTCACGTGATTTTTTTCAAGTTCTAAGTATACCTACTCAAGAAGGACCTTCTACCTCTTCACCCCCTAGCCCACCCACTACTGACAATTTAGAGTTTTCAAAAGATGACATTCTTTATTTTCCATTAAATTATTTATACTCACAAAATGTAATTGCTAATCTTAAGGAGGGTGTTCTCGATGAGTTGAATGCTATAAAATTAAGGGAGTTAAGGGCAAAAGCATTGATCAAATAGATAAATGTCCGTTATCACAACTGCTACCAAAGAATCAATTTATTTTCATTAGTTCAACACGAACCCACAAAGATCAATGCTTTATTCAATCAAGCTAAATATGAGTCAATTTCAATTATTAATGATTAAAATGACAATATTTTGGGTATTATGTTAAATAGGTTAGAGAATTTAAATGTGGAAGCCCAAAATTACTTTAACAAATGGGCAAGAAACATAAACCTTGTCATTATTGCCAATACGGAGAAGGAAAAATATTTGGTAAGTTGTCATCATTTTTAGCAAACATATTCTAATTATTATAATTTTATCTAATTGTATTTCAATTTTAATTGTATGCAAACTATGAAAACCCGAAAAACAAAGCCCATGTCCTCAATGTGCATTTGAAAAATGTTCGAAAAAATTTAAATGTTGCTATTACATTCAAGGAAAAGTTTGTCATGTTAAATAAATAGAAAAACACACTAAAAATAATAATTAAAGAGTACGACTTGGACCCTAAATTTTTATTGAAGTAGAAAATAGATGCAAATCTAAGTCTACTTTCAACAAGAGATGCAACTAATGAGGAAAGAGAGAATCTTGTTAATGTTAATTCTCCTACAGAGGATCTTTTATAGGTAGGAATTTTAAAGGACAACATAGAAGGGGAGGCAGGGATTTCAAAGGACGATAGTGAGAAAGTGGAGGAAGGGTCCGTTAAAAAAAAATTATGATGTTTTAAACAATAACTTATTATGTTTCAAGATACAATGTTATGTTTCAAACAACAATTTCAAATAATAATGTTAAGTTTCAATTTTTAAACAATAATTTATTATGTTTCAAATACTCTTATTTTACTGAGTTACGATTCATTTCAAATCTTACATTCATTATATGATTAAATAAATTCATGTGGCATCTTGACTATACTAAATAGTGTTGTATATTTTGAGTTCATGTAGTTCAAACAACATGGTGTCATTTTAATTATGTTCATCACTGAGTTGAATGTAAATATTTTTTGATATGGATTTGGACTAAGCATCAGTTTTATTGTGATGTGATTTCATCTTGTTTAATTATGATCATGTGAATTTTTGTGTTGTTTTTCAATCTTAGCTACATTTCTTACTTGTTTATAGCATTATATTTAGCATTAATCGTGCTTGTAGATAATGGAATTTTTTTTGTTATGCCTTTGATCATTCAATTTGTTACAAGTTCATTTTTTTAGGAAGTGAACATGTTTTGATTGTATGAAATCATTATGGATGTGGAGTCTAGGTAATAATTATGTTTTGCTTCATTGGTCAAAGAAAAGTTTATTGATTTCTTTGACATGGACTGAATAAAACATTTAGTTCTAAGTTGAACTCAATTTTGATTATTTTTTTCCATGATGATTTAATCATCATTAATGATGAAAGTATTTCTTGAGTTGTTATTCAAAACTTGAATCTTAATCCATTTAAAATTATTGATATGCAGCTATAATGATGTAGGGGTTCAATAAGGTTTTTTTTCTTCTTAATTAGGTCTTCTTGTTCAATAGGCTTGTAGACTTATTTTATCTTGGTATTTGACTCAATTAACTAATATTGTTATTTCAATAGGTTCTTGAAGTCATATCAATGTTAATTTTCTTGTTATGAGGTTTTTAGTGTCTCAAATATTAATTTAGGGTTACTTGACAGCAAAAAAATAATGAATGAAAAGTCAATGGAAATTCCAACTAAGATACTTGTTTCAAATCTTACATTCATTATATGATTAAATAAATTCATGTGGCATCTTGACTATACTAAATAGTGTTGTATATTTTGAGTTCATGTAGTTTAAACAACATGGTGTCATTTTAATTATGTTCATAACTGAGTTGAATGTAAATATTTTTTGATATGGATTTGGACTAAGCATCAGTTTTAATGTGATGTGATTTCATCTTGTTTAATGTGATGTGATTTCATCTTGTTTAATTACGATCATGTGAATTTATGTGTTGTTTTTCAATCTTAGCTACATTTCTTACTTGTTTATAGCATTATATTTAGCATTAATCGTGCTTGTAGATAATGGAAATTTTTTTGTTATGCCTTTGATCATTCAATTTGTTACGAGTTTATTTTTTTAGGAAGTGAACATGTTTTGATTGTATGAAATCATTATGGATGTGGAGTCTAGGTAATAATTATGGTTTGCTTCGTTGGTCAATGAAAAGTTTATTGATTTCTTTGACATGGACTGAATAAAACATTTAGTTCTGAGTTGAACTCAATTTTGATTATTTTTTTCCGTGATGATTTAATCCAATTTAATGATGAAAGTATTTCTTGAGTTGTTATTCAAAACTTGAATCTTGATCCATTTAAAATTATTGATATGCAGCTATAATGATGTAGGGGTTCAATAAGGTTTTTTTTCTTCTCAATTAGGTCTTCTTGTTCAATAGGCTTGTAGACTTATTTTATCTTGGTATTTGACTCAATTAACTAATATTGTTATTTCAATAGGTTCTTGAAGTCATATCAATGTTAATTTTCTTGTTATGAGGTTTTTAGTGTCTCAAATATTAATTTAGGGTTACTTGACAGCGAAAAAATAATGAATGAAAAGTCAATGGAAATTCCAACTAAGATACCTATTTCAAATCTTACATTCATTATATGATTAAATAAATTCATGTGGCATCTTGACTATACTAAATAGTGTTGTATATTTTGAGTTCATGTAGTTCAAACAACATGGTGTCATTTTAATTATGTTCATAACTGAGTTGAATGTAAATATTTTTTTATATGGATTTGGACTAAGCATCAGTTTTATTGTGATGTGATTTCATCTTGTTTAATTATGATCATGTGAATTTTTGTGTTGTTTTTCAATCTTAGCTACATTTCTTACTTGTTTATAGCATTATATTTAGCGTTAATCGTGCTTGTAGATAATGGAAATTTTTTTGTTATGCCTTTGATCATTCAATTTGTTACGAGTTCATTTTTTTAGGAAGTGAACATGTTTTGATTGTATGAAATCATTATGGATGTGGAGTCTAGGTAATAATTATGTTTTGCTTCATTGGTCAAAGAAAAGTTTATTGATTTCTTTGACATGGACTGAATAAAACATTTAGTTCTAAGTTGAACTCAATTTTGATTATTTTTTTCCATGATGATTTAATCATCATTAATGATGAAAGTATTTCTTGAGTTGTTATTCAAAACTTGAATCTTGATCCATTTAAAATTATTGATATCAAGCTATAATGATGTAGGGGTTCAATAAGGTTTTTTTTCTTCTCAATTAGGTCTTCTTGTTCAATAGGCTTGTAGACTTATTTTATCTTGGTATTTGACTCAATTAACTAATATTGTTATTTCAATAGGTTCTTAAAGTCATATCAATGTTAATTTTCTTGTTATGAGGTTTTTAGTGTCTCAAATATTAATTTAGGGTTACTTGACAGCGAAAAAATAATGAATGAAAAGTCAATGGAAATTCCAACTAAGATACCTGTTTCAAATCTTACATTCATTATATGATAAATAAATTCATGTGGCATCTTGACTATACTAAATAGTGTTGTATATTTTGAGTTCATGTAGTTCAAACAACATGGTGTCATTTTAATTATGTTCATAACTGAGTTGAATGTAAATATTTTTTGATATGGATTTGGACTAAGCATCAGTTTTAATGTGATGTGATTTCATCTTGTTTAATGTGATGTGATTTCATCTTGTTTAATTACGATCATGTGAATTTTTGTGTTGTTTTTCAATCTTAGCTACATTTCTTACTTGTTTATAGCATTATATTTAGCATTAATCGTGCTTGTAGATAATGGAAATTTTTTTGTTATGCCTTTGATCATTCAATTTGTTACGAGTTCATTTTTTTAGGAAGTGAACATGTTTTGATTGTCTGAAATCATTATGGATGTGGAGTCTAGGTAATAATTATGGTTTGCTTCGTTGGTCAATGAAAAGTTTATTGATTTCTTTGACATGGACTGAATAAAACATTTAGTTCTGAGTTGAACTCAATTTTGATTATTTTTTTCCATGATGATTTAATCCAATTTAATGATGAAATTATTTCTTGAGTTGTTATTCAAAACTTGAATCTTGATCCATTTAAAATTATTGATATGCAGTTATAATGATGTAGGGGTTCAATAAGGTTTTTTTTCTTCTCAATTAGGTCTTCTTGTTCAATACGCTTGTAGACTTATTTTATCTTGGTATTTGACTCAATTAAGTAATATTGTGATTTCAATAGGTTCTTGAATTCATATTTCTTGTTATGAGGTTTTTAGTGTCTCAAATATTAATTTGGGGTTACTTGACAGTGAAAAAATAATGAATGAAAAGTCAATGGAAATTCCAACTAAGATACCTATTTTAAATTTTTAGGGATTGGATTAAACTCTCCCCATGTCTACCTTACCTTGATAATGAATTTAGTGCCCAAATAACACATGAAAATTTAATAAAACACATTTCATCTTGACTGTCATAAACCAGTTCTATGTATTCATACCCATGCTATGCTATATGCATTATTTTCTTCTTATTCTCTTTTGTTATGTTACTAGTATTCATCATCTTAAGCTATAATTTAAGGTACAAACTATTAATACTATGTTAAAATATCAAATTTATATTATATCAAAAGTAATAAAAATATATATTTAATAATACCATCTTAAAAAATACATAGAAAATTTGACCTATTTGAAGAACCAATTATATAAAGGGAAAGTTGCATGGACAATGGATTAAGGTCTAGAAAACATCTATTAAGCAAATTACAATGCTATCAACAATTTGTATGAATAAAATATTTCAAATTTTTTACAATAGCAAAAAAGATATGAAATTGGATTTTAGAGAATGATAATTACAATAAATATCAACCTAAAACTTGGGTAGCTAAAACAATCATTGACAAACTTACTCATCATAAGTGAGATTGCATTTGTTGTGTTAGTGTCATATTCAATGTCAATATCTACATCATCTCTATTGGTTTCTATATTACTAATGCCTCTTCTTTCAGTAAGAGAACTCCATGTTGCAAGAGATCTTTCATAAGGAAACATGTCCACAATATAATATGAAACATGCAATCTCAAACAAGTCTCTATATTTGTATCTAATTTATCACTAAGTTTTTACTTAATTAAAGATAATGCACAAAATACTCTTTAATCTTCTACTGGGCCCAAAATCATTGTTTGACAAAGTTCATATAATCAAAAGTATTCATTAATAATTTCCTACAAAATGTTATTAGGATAAAAAAAATTCCATACTCGTGTAATTGCACCATTTTCTATTGGTTTACTTAGACACCGATATTGATCAATCATTGTAATTTTGAAATGTGTTGACTCAGACGTCAGAAATTCCTTTCATAAAATACATTTAATTTCAATTCCATTAACCTCTACATATTTACTTTAATGCTTAGTAAGAGAACCCATGTATTTTTGAAATAAATTACTCATCAGTTGTTGATCATTATCATTGTTCCAAAAAATGAGATTCACAACTACCATGATCTCCAAAAAATCATCCCTTTTGAAAACAATCTCTAATCTCAGCAAAAAAAAATTTACAAAATTCTACACAATTTCATCCACATTTTAGATATAATAATATTGAATAGAAGACGTATTACAGGCAGTTCTTCCATTTTAACTCCCATAAAATCAAGTCTTCTATAAAAAGTGTGTTGTCCCCTAAAAATATCACTCATTTTTGGGACAACATTTGAACTATTTTGGTCCTACAGACCAAAATCCTCTCTCCCCTTCTCAAAAATTGTTCTCAGCATTCAAATTCTTCATTATTCAAGCTTTTTCAAAAATATATGGACTTTGCAGGCTTAAATCTACGGACTGAGGTCTACGGACTTCGCAAGAAGGAATCTACGGACTCATTTCTATGGACTCCGCCAATTCTATGGACTCTGCAAGCTTAAATCTACAAACTCTATAGATATGTTTCTACAGACTCAACATTCTTGAAATCAACAGGTTCAAAGGCTTCTACAGGTGAGTTCAATCAAAAGAACAAGTTTCCAACACTTTGTCATTTTCAGGATTGGTTCAATGCCTTGGTTCAACCAAAAGAGTTCATCGGGAAGCTTCTATACAGTGTTTGAATCATTGAACCATTGAACTGTTGAACCTTGAACCATTTTGGTTCAACGGGTTCAATGGGTTCAAAGGTTCAACATCATCAGCAAGAGTTAAGCGCATTTGTCAAGGTTCAAAGTTTAACGGGTTCAATGGTTCAATAGGTTCAATAGGTTCAATGGCCATATAGTTCAATGCATTTGGTTCAAGAGATAAAAAAAGACTTATTCAAAAAGATGGCTTCAAACGCAAGATTGAACCATTGAATAGTTGAACCAAAGTTGGTTCAATCGGTCGATTCAATCAGTAGGTTCAAGGGGTTGCCCTAAAGCCAAAGGAAAAAGTGCCCTTACAGAGGGCAGTGAACCAAACCGAGTGCCCTTACAGAGGGCAGTGAACCAAACTGAGTGCCCTTGCGGAGGGCAGTGAACCGAACCAAGTGCCCTTGCAGAGGGCAGTGAATCAAGCCAATTGCCCTTGCGGAGGGCAACGAGCAAAATCAGACAAAGAAAATTCCTTCAAAAAAGTGAACTAAGGACAAACAACCCTTGCGAAGGGCAGGCGAGGAATAGATAGACCGTTGCAAAAGTCTGAAGGATATTTCTAGGCTTGAATAGTCCTTATGGAGGGCACAGTTCTCTTTCGGGAAAAGAATGTAGAAAATTGACTAAGGCAAAATGATTAAGGCATTTCCTCTGGACAAAATGTCTGAAGGAATTCCTTTCAACTATTGTTTGAAGAAATAAACCCGAAGCAAAGACAAAAGCCCACCGAAAGAAAACTCGATGGAAAGTAGAGGCAAAGCAAAGGAAGATTTCCTTCAAACAAATTGTCCAAAATAATTCCTTTGGACTGTTTGTCTGAAGGAAAAGTCTGCCAAAAAAGGCAAAACTTGTCGAGGAAATAAAAGCCCGAAGGCCGCCTGAAAGATCCCAAAGGTTAGGTACCCTTGCGAGAGGCTCTCGCCAAGGAAAGTAGACCATTTCTCAAGACCCCGAAGGGCAAGTTCCCTCCGAGAAAGATCAAACCTCAAATTACAGTGGAACATGCCACGTGTCCCTCATAAAGTTACAGTGAAATGCACCACGTGTCCTTCATAAAGTTGTAGCAAAATGCACCATGTGTCCCTTATAAAATTACAGCAGAAGCTACCAAGTGTCATCTTTCGAGACACAATTTCTAATAAGTTTAAAAGCTATGGAACGTGCCACATGTTCTATTATGACTCAGCAGAAGTCACCACGTGTCAACATCCATAGTTTCTTCCTTTTATTTTGTAAGGAATATGGTGGGCCCCGAGCGAGGTGTTAAGGTCAAGCAGAACGCGACAAGTGTCTGCGTTCACGTAGTTCCAAAAGAGTCATGAATGTTTCTACAGTGCTTTTATAAGCTCAGTAGATGCTGCCACGTGTCCTCACTTATTTCTCAGTGGATGTTGCCATGTGTCCTCGCATGTTTCACAGTGGAACACACCACGTATCAACTTGTTAAAAGCAGCAAAAAGCGGCCAAAGCAAACAAAAAAGACACGAAGGAAGTGCTAAGGAGGATGACAAGCCCACAGCCATCAAATTCAAGGCAACCAAGTAGCTGTTGGCTTTTAAATGATAATGAACCTAAACACGTCAAATTTGTGACAATGAAATAACTATTGATCCTTGCAGGTTTAAGCACATACCCTGTGAACAATTTTAGTGACCGGCCAAAGAGATAGCCCAAGAGCTCAGATCGCACAAAAAAGGGCCAAATACAGTGAAGAAAGGGGAAACGATGAAGAAGGATCAAAAATATTCATGCATGGGATATGTTTCTAGAAGGTGAAGCAGTCCACCAGGTGGACATCAGAGAGAGTGAACATTCAATGGCACGGCCTATTTTTCTGCATTGAGTAGAGCAAACAACTATGCACACATAAGGAAACACATCAAGCAACCCACATTAAAAACTGACGCTCGATTCCAGCATAACCCATGGATAAAATTTAAAATGCATTAAAGGCATTAAATGCATTGTAAGCCATTTTTGTGAAATAAAGTGCCCAAGTCTTTTTGGGAGCACTATATATTGGACTCTCTCTTATTGTTTTATGGATCTCTCTCTGTTATCAAGAACAAAACTCTACCCAAAATTGAAAGGCATTACTGAGACTTTGAGCTCAGATTGTTGATCATATTTTGTTATTTGAATAAGAAAACAAGCGACTTTTTAGACTTTGTGTTGGAATAGCTTGGTTATTGGGGAAATTGTTATTATGTCTATTTCCTTAATACATTTTTTGTCCATTTAATTGAATAAGCAAAATTAGTGAAAATAATTATAAAGGTGTCCTCAAGCCAACTATGGAGAGACTTTGTGCCCTCACAATTGCCTTTAGTGTGTTTTCTTTCTATTCCTGTGTAAAGGATCTTGGGATGACTTTGTGCCCTCATTGTCCTTCATATTTCACTCTTTGGCAGTTGAGGTGGAGACTTTGTGCTACATTTCATCCTGTTGTGTTATTGCACCCTATTACAGTTACTTGTCACCATCGAAAATGTTCCTTTTGTCTGTTGAACAGCACTTCTGAAAGAAGAGGAGTGCTTTCTGTCATTTCATCAAGATTTCTCCTTTGATTTGTGAACATCATCTCTGAAAAAAGAGAGATGGATGGTTTATCCTACCCCTGAGTGTCATTTTTTGCTTATATATATAGTATATAACTCTTGCATATTTCTAGGGAACCTCCCCTTGATGAGAGGAGAGATTTGTCCCCTTTTGATGTAGTAAACCTGCACATCTGGACAACCAATTTCCCTATGTTGTGGTTGAAGAGACCTATTTTGCTCATCAGTTAGCTGATTGACAAAATATTCACCCAACAAAGTGTGTATTAGTATCTCCTTGCCATTAACGACGACACAAAAATGATCATTGATATTGAATTTCAAATAGCTTTCAAGATTCTTAAAATCTATCAAAGTTATCAACTCCTAAAAAAATTCATTCAACTTGTATAATATATCTAGAGATTAATATACTTGTTTTCTCAATCATATGAAGTCAAATATATATATGGATCTCTCCTAAGCATGTTTCATTAAACAATCGATTTCCTTCAATATTGGGAGAATTCTGCATAATTTCAGTAATGTTTCCAAATCTATTAATTGACACAATAAATGTTTTACCTTATCAACTTCCCTATGGTATTTATACATTAAATTTATTAATGTTGGATATTCTTCAAAAAAATTACATGCTTCATACATAGAAATCCATCTTATATCAACATCTTTCAACAGTTTTTTACCATCAGTCACTCCTATTGTAAATTTTTGGAACTCCAAAAATCTTTTTGGACTGCTTGACATATAAGCATGCAAGTCATGAATGAACACTTCCACTTTTGTGACATTATCAAATGTGCTAGCAATTTTATATGTAAGATTCATTCTATGAGCCATTTAATGAATTAGAAACATAAATGGGGCAACTATTATTTGAATTCAAAAACAAAGACCATTCTATGCCCCTATATTACTAATGCACCATTAGCCCCGACACACACTAACTCGGCAGTTATTGCATAATCATTCATTCTAGATTTATCTCTCAAATTTGATACAACCAATTTGTGAAGGTTTCAACATTAAAATTTTCAACCATTTTATGAATAATTGATAGATGAGGTTTCCTTGAATAGTTCTCAAAAGTATAAAGCTACATGCAAACCCATGATGTGTTGTCAACTATTGTGACCTCATCAATGGACAGTGATATAAATAGTGAATTTTGAACTTTTTTCTTTTAAATCGTCATCAACCATTGCTAGACATTTTTCCATATCCCAAGCACTATTATCTGATCAATGTGATTTTGTAATATGAAAAAATTCATTATGTTAAAACAAAATCTTATAATCTAAAAAAATAGAAATAGGTTTGCCCTTTTTAAAAATGCGGTATACAGTAGAGAATTATATATATTTAGCCTTGAGATTGGACTGCATAACTTTTCCAAATTGAGCTTTGTTTGTTCCACCTTTCTCAACAAGATGTTTTTGACATTTCTAATCATTTTCATACTCATATTTATATCTTACATGCATGTATTCTTCTACATTTTGTGTTCCTTTCTTAGTTTCCAACTATATATTGTACATTTACATTTTGTTGGAGTGTCATTACCATTTTCAGACCCTACAAGTTTAATGAAGGGATATTTTACTACCCAATCAACCTTAAAAGACCTTCCAATTATCCATCTACTTCTCTTCCTTCGCAAAGATTTCTAAGTGGAATTTTCAACTGAAGTTGGTGTTTGATGAGAACCAAAAATATCTCATGGTACTTGAATTTCATCATCATTATCATCCAGAACTAGAACAACATCTTTGAATGGTGGCATGTCATCATCAATAAAATCTTTAGGTGGTGACATGTTATTGTGATTAGTTATTTCTTGTGAAATACAAACATTATTAGTGGGGATTTCTACATGTAAAAGGGTTTTGATATTATTATTGACACTTAAAATCAATTTTAGTACAAATTTAAAATAATATTTTCTTGATAAGTATTTGTATTTTGAGTGTATGGTGATTACATGGACTTTTTTTGGCTCTCTAAAATAAGATAATATGCTCAATTTTTTTGATAATTGGCCTATCCTTTTACCATTACCACTAGATGTCATTTTATCATGTAAAAAATAGCAAGAATTTATGTGATTGAATATCATGAGCAATGCAACTAGTCAATTTCAACATGATGCAATTGAATGGTTATTAGAGGGATGCAATTGATCGAGGATGACTAGGATGTAACTATTCATTTGTAGTATGAATGCAACTGGTCAATTGTAGAAATGATCCAACTATTTGATGGTAGTGCAAATGCAGTCGATCAGTTGCAAGGATGATGCAATAGGTCGTTGGTATGAAGGATACAATTATTCAGTTTCACCTATTCCACAACTAATTCTTCTTTGTCGATCGATTATGTGAATGTTGTTTTTAGATAGTTGTTAATATGGTACAACCAAATGTTTGCCTTTATCGAATGATTTCTTGTTAGATTCATCAGCAGATTGCCTTTGTCAAAAATATAATTGGAAGGTTACCCATGAAATCATATTTACTATATGTAGAAGGTGAATTGGATGGTTAACCATGTAATTATTGTAAATGTTTGGTGATCTGACCCATAAAATAATTCACATTCTGATTTTGTAGGTGACATGGTCCTATGTAATAGCCCTCCAAAATCACCAAAACAAAATTCCCAAAAACCAAATATTCATGAATTAACAAATATTTACCACTAAAATATGCCCTATTATATCCTATACAAACCTATACATCTGGTAGGAAATAAATACATCACCACCATCCAGTATAATGAAAGATTCTTATAATGCATATAAAAACTTCCACACACATGGAACATTTGCCAATAAAATCATGATATCATTGGGACCATAACAAACACTTTAAGCATGACCAATCATATACTAGTGTGTTTGTGTTATACGAGTTGGCTCACCACCACCATGTAAGGTCACCCATCTACCAATAACTGACAATGACAAAATCCTCCAAACATCCTCTAATGTCATAATCATCTCCTCTATAGGGAACCAACAAATGTAATTGTTTGAATGTCAATGCTTGGCCAATGTTGTCATCATGTGCATATCATAGTGCATCCTAGACAACCACCCATGATGTCTAAGCCTAGCTACATAAAGTGTATCCCTCTGACTGTCACTCAACAAGAACACATGTATAGTCTCCATCATGTGACCACAGCGAAACTCCTGAGCCCACATATCAACCTATAATAATAAATACACAAAATATGAGTTATCAATCTAATGCAAATATGGTAAAAAAATCAATTCAAAATAGTTACTAATGTATTAATTTTCTCACGAAAAAGCCTGCACTAGAAATGATAAGTTTGTGGATAGGTCCATGGTCAAACAAATAGTTTCACAAACAAGTCTAGGCATGGTTTGGATAGGACCATTGTAGATCAGATGTGATTGATAAAGTTCAAAAATACAACTAAAATACATAAAATTTAATAGAATTCAAAAATTTACATGTGTCAAAAAAATGGGTTTTTAGATACTAGGGGTGGAGCCACTTCAAAATTTAGGATAGCCTCGACTTGATCAAATCTCACAAGCCTGAGCTCTCTCTTTTGCAACATTTTCTCTCACTCAGACCTAAAGAATCATAGATTATCAATATGAAAATGAATTACAATTTTTTGTTTTAACCAATCCATTTATATGGGTTGACTTTTATTTTCAAAAACAAAACATTGTAACTAATTCCTCTCAAACTTGTACATGTGATATTTCTAAACATATATATTGAAATCACTCTCTGTGAGTTACTTTGGAACACACACAATGTGCTCTTCCACATGGTAATATTTCTATCACACTAATCAATCTTTCTAAAAATCAAAAAATTAATGCTTACTTGCCTATACACAAAGTTTCCCACATATTATTTGTCATCTTGAAATTATTTCATTCTATCTATTGACTTTGGCAATCTTTCATACAAAATACTCATCGAATCAAAATGGTTCTCATAATAATGGTCAAAATGCTAATATGTGAAAACAGTCAAAAGTCAACCAAAATATAATAAAACAAATTATAATTTGCTTAAATGTATTTTAACACTATATCATATTCTTTCAATATGACATATTTGATACTCTCATCCCTCACATCAAAAGGGGGGCATACATCGGGCTTATCACAAAAAATAATCTGGGACATATAACATTACAACACATAATTTAGAAGGGTTCAAAACACCCACACAATATAGATTTGTAAAAGGGGTCTAACAAATTCTTGACAGATTATACCTACAGGTAAATTTTCTAGGAGCACACTCCATACAAGTGCACTCAATCATATTAGAGATAAAATATAAATTTTAAAGTTTTAAAGGTAATGTAAAATCAGATTCTATGATACAATATATGTTTCAAACGTTCACAGAATAGGTTCAAAGTTTCAAAGTAATTCAGAAATCAAACACGTGATAGATATGGGCACATTGATACATAAAAATGGAGGCATATGACATGCATATGGACTCACTTTTCAAAGATTCAAATACAAATTTATACACATATGAATGCATATGCACAAGTTTATTCAAGACATTTACAAAATCAAAGCTATAGGTTGAAAATATAGATACAATCGAGCATATAGGTGCATGGAATTCTATATCATTAGCATAAATTTAGGGGGCATGATACTTGTTCATGCATAGTTTCAAATTTCAAAAAGTATGCATACATTTTCAAATTTCAAAGTTACATTTCAGAAGGCATGATACTTGTCGTTTACATTTTCAAAGTTCAAAGCTACACTTTTAAAGGCAAATGGTTATTATTTCAATTTGAATCTACAAGTAATGCGTTCATGATGGGGGCATGAATATTGTTCATTTTCTTTTGATAGTGTAAATAGAACTTAGAACCATCTACAGTGGTGTGATTCAATCTGTTATAGGTAATGTAAGTTTCAGTCTAATGATGTTAATGGTCTTAGCATTACTTCTAGCGAACCCATGGTGTGGTTATATTTTCTATTATGAGTGATGTACATTTGAGTATAGTCACACTTAATCACCTTGGCATCACTTCTAACGAACCCATCATGGTTTCACCTTCTTGAGGATTAGTACATTGGGCACTTATCCTTAATCATGATAGTTGGAATACACATCTTCCTAACTCACTGGCTTTATTAGTTATTAAAAATTTGAGAATTGATCACTCACAATTAGTTGATGATTTAATGGTAAGTAACTATTTTTCTGCTCCTAACTTATAGTGCATCTGAGGATATGTGTGGCCGACTTGTGGCTTACATACATTCATATTATCTTATTACATTTTTCAATGTTCTTAGTATGGTCGGATTGTGGAATACCCATGGCTAAGTCGAGTATATATATGAGGCAGTGGCTAATATTTTATCATCAATTACAAATTATATTTGTATTGCATTCTTGTGGAGGTTGCCCCCTCAAAGTGGCTCAATCATAATATTCAAGTATTTTGCTCTTTCACCAACAATTATTGTGGATTTGCTTATTTAATTATTAATTATGTGATATATAATTCTATGATTGTGAATCATCTAAGTAATTTCATTACAAGTGGTATCAGAGCTTTGATTTGGGCAAGTTATTACGGTACAATTTTTTTTCCAGACTCGACGTCCTTAGCACTAAAAGGTTGAAAAAACATAACTTGTGATCTAGGACAAATTGGATTTTTTCATCATCATAGCTTTGTTCATGAGGGTTTTTTACAAAAAATAAAAAATTACGAGTAAAAAAAGTATAGAATTTTTTTTACCTTGTGCAAATTAGCAATTTTTAGATTCATCTCTGTGAGACGATCACAATAGTATATTCTACTTGTACACTTTTTTGGGCCAAATTGTTTCACCCTTGTGCACATTAGCAGTCATTAGATTCATTTTGGTGAGGCAATTATAGCAGTATCATTTGCCGATATAATTTTTTAAGGGTCATAACCCTCCTACATTTTGTGCATGGAGGGGCCTAACACTCTTGGTCGTAAGAAAGCAAAATAAATGCCTAAAACTCCTCATAAATATGAGAGTCAAAAACTTATTATCTAAATATTTCAGAGACAGATCAATAACTTAAGTCAGAGTTACAAGGTGTAGAAAGATTATCTTTATGTAGTTAAAGGGGACCTCACAAGGTTGAGAAGTGACCTTAACGGCTTGCAAGATCAATTACAATAAATTATTCAACAATTGGCCAACTTTTCAACTTAGTAAATCCAAAATAACCTTCCACCACTCCAGTTTGGTTATCCTCCTCTAAACAATCATGATGCCAACCATGGTACAAAGTCATTGTTGCCAAAAGTGGACCTATGTAAGTTTGATGGTGATGATCCACTCACATGGCTTACTCAAATTGAATATTAATCTAATTTACATCAGACTCCCCATTCACAAAAGGTGGTCATGGCCTCTCTGTATCTGGAACCTGAGTAGTTCATTTAGTATCGTTGCTTGTGTGCTCAAAAGAAAAAGAAGCGTATCCTAGTTTTATGGTCAATATTTTCTAAAGAGTTATAGCTCTACTATCACATTAATGTCTCCAAAAACTACTTCAACCAACTAGCCAAGTTGCACCAAATTAAGACTACAACTGATTACATTCATCAATTTTAGAATTTATCCTTACATATGGAGACATCACTGATGAAAATCTGACTGACCTATTTTTGGTTGGTCTCAAAGATAGCATCCAATTGAAGGTTTCCATGTTTCATCCTAGTAATGTATCTAAAACCATACCAAGGGCATGTCTAGTTAAGGAAAAAGACTTGATCAAATGAAAACCTTTGACTAATGTTCATGAACGCACCTTCCCAGCACCATCATTTTTGTAACCTAACCAATCGACACCTCAAAAAATTGAAGAAAAACATTCAAAAGGTCTATGTTTTGGCCACAATAGCAAATAGAGCAAATGACATTGATGTGTTGAAAATAATTTATTTTACATTGAAGGTGCCAATGAGGAAGAAGAAGATGATGAGGATTCAAGGGCAGGTTTCAAAGAACTTGAGGATGAATTTTAAGATTCTCAACCTACTATTTTTTGTCATGTAATTTTAAGCATTAGTAATCATAAAACTCTTAAGGTGGTGGGTTTCCTGAAGAAACAGAAGGTGATTGTGTTAATTGACTATGGGAGTACACATAAATTCATCAATGGTAAGTTGGCTACTCATTTGAATTATTTCATTTACCCAACTCTATAATTTTAGGGCATGATTAAAGATGGTGGTACCATAAATTGTTATAGAAAATGCCATAGCATTAAGCTTGTTATGGGAGATTACTTGTTAGATTCTCCTATGTTTTTTATTCTCATGAGAGGAGATGACATTATTTTGGGAGTGCATTGACTCACCACTTTGGGCACTATTGAGATGAATTTCCAATAACTATTTATGAGGTTCCATTCATAAGGCATGACCTTTGAACTCCAAGGATTACGGGCTAAATCTCCACAATTGGTTAGTTCCCATCACATGACAAATAGTCTCAAAAAAGGTGTTGACGGATTTTTGGCACACTTATTTTCCATAGATGTTCAACCAACCAAGGAGTCTACACATCTTTATTTGCAAAGGGTGTTGGATGACCATTCTATTATTTTTGGTAACATGCCAAAAAGACTTCCTCTAAGCTGTGCACATGATCATGCCATCATGATCATTTCAAGAAATACACCACCCAACATTAGGGCCTACAAGTATCCCTATGCCCAAAAGGATAAAATTGAAAACATGGTACAGGAGATGTTAGAGGTAGGAATCATCCAACATAGTCAAAACAAATATTTTTCCCTTATGCTCATGATGTGGAAGAAGGATGACACTTGGAAGATGTGCCCAGACCACAAATAACTCAACAAGTACAACATAAAAGACAAGTTTTCTATTCCAATAATTGATGATTTGCTAAATGAATTGCATGGTGAAATTTATTTTACCAAGTTAGGCCTTTGTTCTAGGTAGCATCAGATTTAAATTTGTAATGAGGACATACCTAAAACAACTTTTAAAACTCATGAAGGCCATTATGAATTTATGGTCATGCCTTTTAGCCTCACAAATACACCATATACATTTTAGAGTTTGATGAATATTGTTTTTAGGCCATTTTTGAAAAAATTTATATTGGTTTTTTTGGATGATATCTCATCTACAACAAAAATTGGGATAACCATTTAAAACATGTGAAATAGGTACTTTCAGTTCTAGAACAACATCAAATTTATGCCAAACCTTTCAAATGTGATTTTGGTGTCCAAGAGGTGGAGTACTTGGGTCATATTGTTTCACATGAAGGAGTGAAAGTTGACCCTAAAAAATTTCAAACGATGATGGAGTGGCAAGTTCCCAAGACCCACAAGAGCTTATGAGGAATTTTGGGGCTAACTGGTTATTATCACAAGTTTTTCAAAAATTATGGTAGCATTACAACCCCACTCACCTCTTTGTTGAATAAATACTCCTTCTAGTAGTCTAATTCAGCTACCAAGGCATTTGAACAATTGAAAATGATTATGTGTGCAACTTCAGTTTTGGCTACTCTAGATTTTTCAAAAACTTTTGTTGTGGAGTGTGACACATTAGGATATGGCATGGGAGTTGTACTCATGCAAGAAGGTAGACTACTAACATTTTAAATTTTCTAATGGAAGGGAAAAAATACGCTCAAACCAATCTATGAGAAAGAGATGATGGCTATTTTTCATGCAGTCAAGCAATGGAGACCTTATCTGATGGGTTGTCACTTTCAAGTAAAGATTGATCATAAAAGCCTCAAATATGTTTTAGAACAATGATTATCCTTTGAATAACAATAAAAATGGGTTACTAAAATATTAGGCTATGAATTTAAAATAGTCTATAAGAAAGAAAAAGAGAATGTGGTGGCAGATGCACTATCCCAGAGGGATGAATTAGTTGAGGCATTGTTATGTGCAATGACTATTTGGCATATAGATTGGCTTGAGGAAGCAAGATCAATCTGGAACAATGATAGTGCTACACATGATTAAAAATATTCAATAGGGTTCTAGTGGAGCTAAAAAATTTACATGGAAGGGGAATGCATTATGATATAAAGATAAATTATACTTTTTTTGTAAGCATTCTCTCATAAAAAATTAAATCCTTTAGGAACTTCATGCATCTCCACTAAGAGGTCACTTAGGATTTTTGAAAACATATTATAGAATCAAGCAATATTTTTTGGGGGAAGGAATCAAGGGGGAAGTCCATAAATATGTGTCTAAATGCATGATATGTCAACAGAGCAAAGGTGAAACCATTAAGACCCCATGTCTTTTGTAGCCTTTATCCATCCTAAACGAGTGTTGTGAGGAGGTTTCTATGGATTTCATTACTGGGTTACCATGATTTGAAGGTAAAAATGTTATCATGGTAGTTGTGGTTCGACTCACCAAGTATGCTCATTTTGTTTCTTATCATAACCATTTATTGCCAATAAAGTAGCTTTTATTTTTCTCAATATAGTTTAGAAATTACATGATACTCCAAAGATAATTATAATGATCGAGATCCCATATGTATTAGTAATTTCTAGACTAAATTATTTTGGATAAATAGAGGTAGTCAATAAATGTCTTGAAGGATATCTTAGTTTTTTTTGTTTTTGACAAAAATGACAAATGGGTTCATTGGCTACCACTTGCCAAATGGTGGTATAACATTATTCAAAAATGTCTCCCTTTGTGGCATTGCATGGGTATCAACCTCAATCCATCACTTCTTCCATGATGGTGCATCCCAAAGTTTGAGCTATTGAGAAACACATTCACCATCAACATAAAGTACTAGTGAGTTTGTGAGAGAATTTAGCAATGACACAAAATAGAATGAAACAACAAGTAGATCAACACCGCAGTGAGAGGTATTTTGACATAGGTGATTTCATATTTGTGCATTTGCATCCATACAAGAAGATGTCTTTGAAGCAACATAAAAATAATAACAAGCTATCACCTAAGTATTATGGCCCTTATCAGATCTTCCAGAAAATTAGTAGTGTGGCTTACAAACTAGAATTGCCCCATCCACTTGCATACATCCATTTTTCCATGTATCTTGCATGAAGAAGGTAATTGGACATAGAGTTTCCACTCAAATTTAGTTACCAAAATTGGATGAAGAAGGTTGAGTTGTTTTATAGCCTAAGAGGTCCTTCACATGCACACTAAATAATTATAAACTAGAGAGATTAAGGAGTATTTGAACAAATGGAAGAACCTGCATTCTGAAGATGCAACATGGAAGGATGAAACATTCCTACAGAATCATCCCAGTTTGATTCAACATTGAGGATAACATTATTTTTAAATGGAAGGGAATGTTACGCCCTTAATCTATAGTGCGTCTAGGGATATGTGTGTCTAAATTGTGGCTTACATACCTTCATATTATCTCAATGTTCTTAGTACAGTCAGCCCATGGAATAACCTTGGCTAAGTTAAGTATATATAGGAGGTAGTGGTTAGTATTTAATCATCATATCATAAATTATGTTCTTATTGCATTGTTGTGGAGGTTTCCCCTCAAAGTGGCTCAATCATAATATTTAAATAGTTTACTCTTTCACCAATTATTGTTGTGGATATGCTTATTTTGTTCTTAATTCTACAATATATAATTCTATTGTTGTGAATCATCTAAGTAATTTCATTGCATCTAACGAACCCATCATGGTTTCACCTTCTTAGGGATTAGTACATTGGGTACTTCTCCTCATTCACCAGAGTTGAAATGCACATCTTCCCAACTCATGGGCTTGATTAGTTATTCAAAAATTGAGAATTGATCACTCTCAATTTGTTGTGATTCAATAACAAACAACTATTTTTTCTAAGTACTTCCACAAGGGGGCACATTTTCTCCAACCTCTTATCTATGGATACAATATTAGAGATAGATTAGTTACTCGAGTCAATATGGTCATTGGTTTAGTAACCCAATGACATATTTATTCTCCCATTACCACTTGAGGGATTGTTCATCTCCATGGTAGGGAAATGAACACTGAAGGCATCCTGTCTCCACTCTGTACAACACAAGCATTCTCCATAGGTGACATAATATTGCATGCATATAGGTGTATTATTTTCTTGCTCTTTACCTTTTCAGTATATCAAATTGAGGTTTTGGACTTCATAAATGGATATTGACTACTACATGTGTTATTGTAGGTTTTGTTGTTGAGTATCATGCACAATTAAGATTATAAGCCACAAGACAAAGTGCATCATACACACTCAGATTTTATTCTTTCCATTGCTCTAGAAATTTCATTACTAGACTAAAAGGGGAGGGGGATAGGGGGTGGGCAAATATAGACACCTAGATCTAGTACAAGCCCATCTTTAATGTCATTTATTATAACTTTGCATGTACAAACTATTGATGATGCATAAGGTATTTATTGACACATTTTACATGGGTCTTCTTTATTCTAGTTCGTGCATTCATCTATTTGTTATTCATCTTTCCATTTTTTCATAAGGATCCCAATTTTGATCTTTTGTCTTTCTGGACAAGTCTATTGTTTTCGGACAGAGATAGACCCATAGACCTATCCACAAGGAGTAAACTTGTCCAAGTGTAATTTGTGGAGTTTTTTTCAAGTCACATTTTGTTTAAATCTTATTTTTGTTTGTTATGTCTTATTTTGGGTTGGATTTTGCATGTCCATAGGTTCTCAAATTCTAAATCAAATTATTTTTATATACAAGGTTAAGTTCTAAGGCATTAAGGATGACACTCCTCACTTTTAAAAGTTATTCAAAGATTTCCTTGTTTAATCCATATATTTTCTAAAGCTAGATTCAAGGTTTTCAAAGATATAATTCACATTTGCATGCTTATACCAAGGGCAAAATAGGAAAAAGAGCATATAGACTTGCATCCATAATTTTATACATGCAGGTAAGCGAGAGAATTGCATTTAAGTTTGAGCACTCTTCGTAGTATTGGCAATGTTAGTGCTTAGTCATTCAATGGGGATTGACCAAGGTTAGTCTAACTCAATCCCTTTTACTCAACAACCACTATTTGATATCAATTTGGTTTGTATGTAGGAAATTAGGGTTTGTCATTGCAGGTATCTTCATGTGGTATTCCTATTTTAAAATTATATCAACAACCTTAATTAATATAGGGGTAGGTGGTGCAAAAACTAATTTTTTGTCATAATCAATGTGGACAAGTTTGCAACAAATAAACATAAGCAACCTGTGCTGCTATCTACCTATAGTGATCTTGTCAAGGAATATTTTTGGATTTTGTTTCTAAACTATCATTGTCAGAATTATGGCTTTTTTGTCTTCTCTTGTACGTCATTAGTCACAATCAACTAGAACAAGTCTGTGGTCAACAAACACAAGTGGCTTGCATTGTTGTCCAAATAACATGAACTTGATTAGAAATAGTTTCAGATCCTATTACTGATCCTAAGCATGCACAGTCATATCTTTTGTTGATTTTCACTTTCAGATATCTAGAGGATTTTGATTCTAAACTATCATTGTTAGAATTATGGTTTCTTTGTCTTCTCTTGTAAGTCATTAGTCACAATCAACTAGAACAAGTCTACAGTCAATAAACACAAGTGGCCTGCATTGTTGTCCAAATAACATGAACTTGACTAGAAATAGTTTCATGTCCTATTATTGATCCTAAGCATGCACAACCATATCTTTTGTTGATTTCCACTTTTAGATATCTAGAATAGTCAACATAAATTTTGATTTGAAATAAGTACATTTCTTCTTAGTGTTTTCTAAAAATAATAGTTTTCCATATTCATCAATTCCCAATATTACAATTGTTAATTATTGTACAACTTTAGCATTTTGATATCTATTAAGTTTTACACCTATTAGTACAACACATTTTCATTATTTTATAAAAAACAAGGTAAAACAATTACTTCACCTTATTTATTTTAATATTAATCGGCCACCCCAATATAGCCTCCTAGTGTATGCTCCTGATCTCTCAAAAAATGAGATAAATAATGACATTCTATTGATATTTACAAAGCTTATCTCTAGTCCACATGGTATCAAACTAAAGAGTTGCTTACCTTAAAACTTCAGAATTACTCAAATTATATCTTCATTTTAGTGATGGGTTCATCCAACCCTTAAGACACACAAAACTACAATTAACTTACAGCTTGTAGGTTCCCCTTTCTCAACTCAGAGTTCTCTCCCATTAACTTCGCATTGGGACAAACCACCGTATCACTTGAGAGCATCATAGTTGTCATATTTTATCTTTAGAGTTTGAGATTGAGGACCATTTTATTTTTAGATGTTATCCTTATTATGAGATAAGGGGATGGTTCTTTTTTCTCTTTAGAGAATCTCTTGGCTCTATCTAGACATTCATGGCTTGCAGGGACTAGACATGCTTAGCCCTCTTACTTCGGGAGATTTCCAACCTTCCCCAACAAATTTTTAGACATAAGTCCCCAAAGGGGTTTGCACCAAGGTAATTGTTGTCAACTGGGAGTTATACCCAGATTGAAAACGTGCTGAAATGGCTAATCCTCACTCTAGTTGAAATAATGGGATTTTCTCACAAGGGTGGGTGCCTCAATGATGAGAAAAATCTCCAGAGAAGGCTGGTTCTTGTAAGATGTATATATGAAGATCTCAACTTATATGCTACAAATTGATTGGGGAAAAGGGGAGAAAGAACTTGAAAGAAAATCCTAGCTAAAATAGTGATACACCTAATTTGCTTGATCCACTCAAATTGAGCTTCTAAGAACAATGATTCGGATAAGGAAGAGGCAAAACTTCAACTCCAATTGATCAATACACATAAGTATTTCATGAAAAGGTTATATCTAATGATCTAGGCTTGAGGGAAACCTAGAAAGAAGCCTGATGAAAGGCACTAAATAGCCACTAATATCCACTGTAAACTCAACAAAAGACATTTAAACATAGAATGTGACCTGCATAAATGACTTGCTAGTAACTAGGTACGAATCCAAATTTGATAGGGAAGAAAGAAAATCTATCACTTAGGCAAATCTATAATAATAGTACACTATACCAACTACTGGAAATTGAAAAAACATAATCCTCTTCTCATTGATTCTGAAAAAGGTTACAACATAATCTTTGGAAGAAATTTTCTTGCCAAAATAGGGATGATTTTAATCTAAGGCTAAAAATAAACTTATATAAAAATACAATAGCCAAGAGACGACATTGAAAATATGAGAGGAAGTTAAATCTTCATTAGCCCAAGTCCAAATTACGTTGCATGAGCCTTCCAAATTTGTCTTTTCCATGTCTTTTGTCTTGCATAAAGACTCCTTGGCATTGAAATGGATGGTGGATAAGCTTAGGCTATTCTTTATTTAGGCATCATGCATGGAATGTTCTAGATGATAGGTTAATTTTGACAAGTCAAACTCTTATCATGCAAAAATGCTACGTCCACCTCCAAATTCGGAACCCTTTATGAGCTGTTGGAATGTTTGAAGAGTCGAGTTGACTAAGAGTATGTATGAAATCCATGCCACGCTAACATTAGAACTCCAATTGAAATGTTGGAAGTTGAGTTGGAACATTTGAAAGCACGAGTTTGACCAAGAGATGAGATTGACTTGAAAAACTAATCAACTGAAGCTTTGACCAGTCAATCAAAAATAGCCTTTGCTTGCATGGATTTTGCTCTTATTTTGGTTTGCTTGTTTGTGTCTATTTTCTATGGACTTTTATTTTCTATCCAAGTCAAATTATTCCTTCAGGATTCTATCTTGCCTTTGTTTTGTTCCTCTTTATTTCAAAAATTTCATTTCTTGCCCTTCGGACTTTATTCCTTCAAAATTTTATGTTGTCTCCCATGGCTTTGTCATTTCCTTTTCTCCGAATTTCTTGTCAAGCCCCTTGGATTATTATGTTTGCAATTTTTCTGGAGGAATCCTTCAGACAAAAAGTTTGAACGAATTCCTTCAGACTTTTTATCCAAAGGATGTCCTCCCACAAACTTCCTTTTGCCTCTGCTTAAATTTTCTTCAAAGTTTTTGGTTTCAACTTCCGTAGATAAAAAGTCCATGGGATTTGTCCCTTGTCTTCCAAAAATAACAGCCCTTCAGGTTTTTGTCATGATCCTTTCTCAAAGGGCAGGTGCCCTTTGGGCTTTTTGTAAAGCCCTTTGAAAACCATGAGACAAACCTTCCCGAAGGGTACCCTACCCTTCGGGTTTTTTGCAAACGTCTTTCTCAAAGTTGAAGTGAACCTTCAAGTTTTTGTCAATGACCCTTTCGAAGGGTACCTTGCCCTTTAGGTTTTTTAAACAACCCCTTGGACTTTTTGGAGGATACCTTAGCTTTTTGGAGGGCACCCAACTTTTTTTGAAACGTACCTTCCGAAGGGTACATTGCCCTTCGAGTTTTTTTGGAAGTATCCTTCGAATATTTTAACTTTTCTTTTGAAAATTTTTGAAGGAATTCCCTCAGGGTTTTTTCCAAAGTCTATTTGTTTGTTCTTCAATGTCTGCAACTTAGAACTCTTCATTGACACCTACTTTGGATTCTTCATTGCTTGTTACTTATAAAAAGAGATAAGTCATTCACCCTAAGAAACCCGAAATGCACTATCCTGAGTAATTCAAGTTTCTCAACCCAGATTACTTTTGTTGATAAAACTTTGATAAGCAAAGCACTTCTCAAAACCTGATTTGCACTGTCAAGAGTAATTCAGATTTTCCAACCTGAATTACTTCTGCTAAGGGCTTTCAACTGTTGATTACTCATAAAGTGAAATAAGTTGTGTCTCTTGTAAAACTTGAAGACTTCTCCTTTTAAAAACTTGAAGTCTTCTACTGTGTAAAACCCAGAGTCTTGCTTGAATGCACACCCTCTCACACTTAGGCAAAATTTTGGTATGTAGGCCAAAAAATGGCAAACATTTCTGGTGACTTGCAGGGAAGCATATGCTTGAGAACTCAAACCATATAAATACTATTTGAACTCCCAAAATAATGATAAACTTGGTTTTTGACTAGAAATTTCTTCTAATCATGGCTGAAGTAACCTTTCTCCTTCAAAAATAAGAAGGGAAACACATGAAAGCAGGAAAACTAACTAAGAAACAAATGTGCAAACAAGCACCTATTAGAACAAAACTGAAAGAAACCACTGTGCTTGAATAGAACTTGGAGGAAAGCAAAATAAATAAGGAACCTAGCTAAACATGATAAAGCATGATCTGCCTAGATCAAATGGAAAATTCCTTAACTCACTCCTTCTAAGAGATGGTACAAGTTGCAAAGCAAGATGCTTATTTATGATAACCTTTGATGAGGTATTTTCCTTATCCACCAACTGTATTAGCATCTTCTCAAATGAGTCATCAATAAACCAATCACCAACAAAGACAAACTCATCAAGTACCTCCTGATCTTTTTCACATTGCTTGTCATCTACCACCTTGTCGAGTGATATCTCATCTATGTATGGTTCTTGAGTGACCACATCCTTCTTATCAACTGCTGGAAGTTCATCCAACTCTTCAAGGAGCTTTGAGTAGGCAACCCAATCTACACTTTGATATTAAATAGGTGATTCTTGATCAATTTTTTTGTAAATGTGTCCTTTAATAGACAACATATCCATACAAAGTTCTTCAATCTCTTGAAGAGATTCAAGGTACAACTACCAATCCTCCTTTTGTTCCTCATTTTGATCTATAGAATCAACTTGAAAGCTATACGGATCCTTCTCAATAAGAGATACTTGTAACTCATGTATGACTTTAATTTGTACCATCTCCTCTTAAAATTCCACTGCATCAAAATCAGTTTTCTCACTCTCAACTATAATTGGATGCTCAACTACAACCTCAAGTGAAGTATCAATAGGAAATTCTTCCTCAAACACACCTAAAGCATCCTCTACACACTCTGCAAGAACTTGACCTATAGTTGCAACCTCTTTCTCAATCCTCCAAAGAACAAGTTCCCCCTGAGGAAGGGGGATCGTGGGAGGGTGATGAAATTCATTTGTTTGAGAGGAAAAATGAAGTATTGGAGGTTGATCATGATCATATTTTGGAATCTTGGAGGGTAATGAAATTATCTAGGGAGTTTTAGAGAGGAGGAAAAGAGAAACTCTTAAAGACCTCTGTATTTTGTTCCTTCCACTTGGTCATTACCTCATCAAAGTTTGAAACCTACTTGTCTTCATGGATAACTTGAGCTTGAGGGATGATCGGTGAGGAAAGGGGACTAGAGGAAGGTCTAGTCTCATGAATAGGCTCTTGAATACAATTAGGAAGCTCCCTTGTCACACAATGGGCATGATTAAGAACTTCATGAGAATAAGAAGCACAAGAACCCTTTGTAGACAATTGGTTTAACTCGATTTTATACCTCTTCCAAGCCTCCATCTTTTCCAATACAAGAATACACAGCCCATTTATATCTTTTGGATCATTAGACACATTTTGAAATAAACCATTCACTTCTTCATATTGAGAGTTAGAATAAACCTTTCTTGCATATGCTAGTATTTTAAGCTCTATTTCATTCATTCTTTCTTGAAGGCAAGGCTGCTCATATGCAACATCGTAGCCATATGGGAAAGATGAAATCTGGTCTTGAGACTGATATGGCTCACAAGGAAGGTAAGATTCATGTTCTTGATAATAAGGATCATGAGAAACTCGATAAGGTTCAACATAGCTTTGATAATACTCTTGATAAGGTTGATTAGGCTCATAAAAAGGCTTGTAAATATCATGACAAGGTTGGTATGATCCATCATTGGGATAATAAGGAAACATAGCATAGGAATTCTCTTCATACACAACCATCAAAATTCATTCATGATAATGCAATAAAAATAGACTTACATGGAAACCATCCCTGAACTATTAGAAGTAATTGCTTGAGCTTGGAATCACCAAATACTTCTTAAAGAACACTATTGCAATTGTAATTTCATCAAGACCAGCTTCATTAGGTCCCATTCAGCGTGCTAAAAATTGTTGTCAACTTGGAGTTGCACCCTGATCAAAGACGTGCTGAAATGGCTAATCCTCACTCTAGTTGAAATAATGGGATCTTCTCATGAGGGTGGGTGCCTCAATGATAAGAAGAACCTCCAGAGAAGGTTGGTTCCTATAAGATGTATCTATAAGGATCTTAACTTCTACTCTATAAACTACCTGGGGAAAAGGGGAGAAAGAACTTGAAAGAAAATCCTAGTTAAAATGGTGATACACCTAATTTTCTTGATCCACTCAAATGAGCTTTTAAAAACACTAATTTAGATAAGGAAGAGGCAAAAATTCAACTCTAATTGATTAATACACATACGTATTTCATGAAAAGGTTTATCTAATGATTTAAGCTTGAGGGAAACGTAGAAATAGACCTGATGAAAGGCACTAAACAACCACTAATATCCATTGTAAACTCAACAAAAGATATTTAAACATAGAACGTGACTTGCATAAATAACCAACTAGTAATTAGGTACCAATCTAGATTTGATAAGGAAGAAAGAAAATCTATCACTTAGGCAAATCTATAACAATAGTACACTATACTAGCTACTAGAAATTGAAAAACACAGTTCTCTTCTTATTGATTTTGAAAAAGGTTACATCATAGTCTTTGGAAGAAATTTTCTTGCCAAAAGAGGGATGATTTTAATCTAAGGCTGAAAGCCAACTTATAGAAAAATATAATAGCCAAGAGATGGCATTGAAAATAGGAGAGGAAGTTAACTCTTCATTAGCCCAAGTCCAAATTACGTTGTATTAGCCTTTCAAATTTGTCTTTTCCATGTCTTTTGTCTTGCATGAAGACTCCTTGTGTCAGGATCCTATAGCTCTGATACCACTTGTCAGGATCTAGAACACAACACTATCAGGATCCTCCTTAGAGTATAATTGATTACCTTTGTATAAGCAACTAAACACGGAATTAAACCAGAAATAATATGTAACTAGAAATCATAAATAGCACAGAATATGAGAAACAATACAATCTGTATTAACACTCTTCCAAAAGGAAATACAATGAAGAAATCTCACTCTTCCCACACCTCTTGGGCGTACAGTAATTCTCCCTCAAGAGTTCTCTCTCTCAATCAATTAAAACCAACTCAAACACAGAGTTGTTCCCTCCACCAGTCAGTGACAATCAACCTAATGGTTGTTGTTGCCTACTTTCAGTCCACCAAGTAGATTTCCTTGATTTTGCATCCTTGCAGATCTAATTGGTCTTGCTTACACCATGTGTTGTAGATTTTCTTGATCTTGCTAGCCCACAGATCTAACTGAGCTTGCACACACACACTCGCAGATCTACTTGATCTTGCTACCCCGCAGATCAACTGACCTTGCTTACCTATATATCTTCCTGATCTTGCAACCTGCAGATCAACTGATCTTACACCCCTTGAGACAACCAACCCAATTGTTGTTCTTGCCTTCAAGTTGAGGATCTAATCCTTCTTAGTCCTTCATTACAATACAGTCCCATGGGTATCTTAAATAGATCCCAAACCAAACAATAATTAGAAACACATACTCAAGACTAAAATTAGTCTTTACATGCAAACTAGTTGTTCTCTTAAAATTAACAATTCTAATTCTGGAAACGCCGCCTGGAAACGCACAGGTGACCGACATCAGTTCCTATTTGACCGATGCCAGCCGACCATAATCGATGCCGATTACTGTGTAGCTGAAGATGACCGATGTCAGTTGGCCTGACTGATGTCGGTTACTCTGTAACTCAGCAACCTCCACCATTTACATCAGTGAAGTTTTTAGGTCCACAACTTAACAATCTCCCACTTGGAGATAAATAGCTGCACCTGTACCTGTACATCTTCTAATTTGTTTTTGGCTTGTATCTCCATTTTCAAGTTCAATCTTGAAGACCAACAAAAGTTGAATGAAGATTTAACTTCTCCTTTGTTCCCGGCTTTGTTAACATTTTTGCAGGGTTCTTATCCTTGCTAGCCACCGTGATTGCAACAACCTTCTGCAACTCTGATATCCAGCTAACCGTTGTTCCACCAACAGTGAACACATATCCTGTGGTGCTTCTCCTGTCATCCAAGTCACCTACCATATCCAAATCTACATACCCATGTAGAGAAATGCTTGACCTTACATAGCATAAATACTTGCTGCTAGTCCCTCTTAGATATCTAAGAATCCACTAAACTGCTTTCCAATGCTCATTTCCTGGATTGGCCATAAACTTGCTAACAACTCCCACTGCTTGAGTAATATCAAGTCTAGTACATACCATGTACCCAACCTCATCATGTGATTGAAGACACTATTCTAAGCTCAGCTTGAACTGTCCAACCATAGGTGTGCTTACCAATTTTGCATCCTGCATATCAAACCTCTCCACTACCTTATTCATATAATCCTCTTGAGATAAAATCAACCTGTGATTTTCCATGTCTCTAGAAATACTCATGCCAAGGATTTTCTTTGCTCCTCCTAAATCTTTCCTGGCACATGTCTGAGCTACTTTTACCTTTAGCTCAGTAATTCCCTGCATGTGTGACCCTACAACAAGCATATACTCTACATACAGTAACAGGATAATGTAGCTATCATTATCCAACCTGGTAAAATAAACACAATGGTCACATTGACATTGACTAAAGCCATGCTTTGTCATAAACCTGTCAAACCTCAAATACCACTATCCTGGAGCTTGCTCAAGACCATATAACCTAGCCTTCTGTCTCACCTGTCTATTCTCTCATTTTTTTAACCTGTAAATCCATTCATCTTTTAGTCCTTTCTTTCCAGCTGGCAACTCTACCAAATCCCACATTTGGTTCTCTTCCAAGGAATCAATTTTCTCATTCATGCCATGCTCCCATTATTTTCTGGATTCTACCTGCATTGCCTCATCAAAACTTTCTGGTTCTCCACCATCAGTGAGCAACACGTAGTATAAAGAAGGAGAATAATGAATTAGATGTTTACTTACCCTTTCAGTACTTATGGGCATTTGAGACTCATTTATAGCTTGTTGTCCACCCAAATTCTCTGTCAGTGACCGATCCTCATCAACTCTCAGTTTGCACCTGACCGACGTCAGTTCCACCTAACCGACCTAACCGACGTCAGTTCTTACCTGACCGACGTCAGTTCCCACCTGATCACCGACGTCGATCTCTGTGTTTTCCTGTGAGTGGTGATTTTTACTTGTGAGCTCATTTTAGATCATAACCTTGTCCAAACCAACACTACCCTGCTCAGAATTATTCAACGTCTTGAGCTGATCACTGTCCATCACCTTCTCCTTGAAAACCAAGGCTTTCCAGTTCTTTAATGTGTCAAAAACATCAGGTTTTCCTCTTTATGCAATAAACCCAATCCTTTCTTGTAGCATCGAAAACATAATACTGTGATCCTCCAATAAAAGCTCCTTGAGCTGGTCCCCACACACTTGCGTGAACAAGCTCCAATCTGTGCTTCTTCTTTATTGACCTAGTTGTGAGAAACCTCACTTTCACCTGTTTCCCAAACATACAATGCTTACAAAAATCTCGATCTATGCTTTTCAAATCTGAACTCTTACCTTTTGACTTAAGAACATCCATTCCCTTCTCACTCATGTGACCAAGCCTATAGAGCCACATCTTTGCATCTACATCTGAAGTAGATAAACCAGAAGGAGAATCAGTAATACAAGTAGATAGATAAAGTGTACCTACTTTCTTACCTCTTGCTAAAACAAGTGCACCCTTGGAAACTTTCTAAGATTCCTCTGTGAGAGTTACTATGCAACCCTCATCACCCAACTTTCCTACATAAATCAAATTCTGCTTCAGGACTGGGACATGCATGACATCCTTCAACACCCATGTGTTGCCATTCTGCAATTTCAGCTGCACTTCCCCTTTGCCAACCATTTGACATGGCTCACCATCCCCTAAATAAACTTTTCCAAAGTCTCCATGGACATAATCATGGAAAAATTCTCTATTTGGGGTTGCATGGAAAGAGGCACCAAAATCTAAGACCTGAGATTCTACTTTATCCAAGGAACATATAAGAGCATCCCGTGCAACAATACCTACATCATTTGCTTCTTTATTTCCTTCATGCTGATCTTCTACCAACCAACAATCTTTCTTTACATGCCCTTTCTTTCCACAATTCTAGTAGGTTATACCTCCATTTCTGGATTTGGATCTCCTGTCTATCTTTGACCTTGATTTCCCTTGCTTGCTCTTCTCTCTTTGCTTTCCCTTGCTTTCAACACTTAAAGCATTACCTGATGTTTTTTCTGTGCTTTTCCTGTAAATTTCTTCATTCAAGATTACACTAACAACATCATCAACTTTCAAGATATTTGAAGCAGACACAGTATTACTAACTGCCATTACCAAACTGTTCCAACTTTCAGGTAAAGAGCATAAGATTAAGAGAGCCTTAATTTCATCATCAAAAACTATTTTGACTGAATTTAACTTGTTTACTAAACCATGGAAATCACTAAGATGACTATATACTGATCCACCTTCCTGCATTTGCAAATTAAATAATTGCTTCATAAGAAATACCTTATTCGAAGCTGAGGGTTTTTCATATAAATTTGTCAAAGATTCCATTAACTCTACCGTTGTCTTTGCTTTTGATAAGTTGGAAATCATAGACGATGCCAGGCTCAACCTTATAGATCCAAAAGCCTTTCGATCAAGAATATTTCATTCTTCATATTTCATATCTGTGGGCTTTCTTGAAACCCCACCCAATGGTAAGTACATATCTTTCTAATACAGATCATCTTCTATCTGCATCCTCCATAATTGATAATTCTTGCCATTGAATTTCTCCATTCTTAGTGTACTTTTTTCTGTCATTGCTTTACTCCCACTCAATCAGAAACCCCTGAGAGTGACCTGTAATCAACAAACACTAACCTGCTCCGAACCAGGCTCTGATACCAACTGTCAGGATCCTGTAGCTCTGATACCACATGTCAGGATCTAGAACACAACACTGTTAGGATCCTCCTTAGAGCACAATTGATTACCTTTGTATAAGCAACTAAACACGAAATTAAATCAGAAGTAATATGTAACTAGAAATCAGAAATAACACAGAATATGAAAAACAATACAATTTGTATTAACAATCTTCCATAAGGAAATACAATGAAAAAATCTCACTCTTTCCACACCTCTTGGGTGTACAGTAATTCTCCCTCAAGAGTTCTCTCTCTCAATCAATTACAACCAACTCAAACACAAAGTTGTTCCCTCCACCAGTCAGTGACAATCAACCCAATGGTTGTTGTTGCCTACTTCCAGTCCACCAAGTAGATCTCCTTGATCTTGCACCCTTGCAGATCTAATTGGTCTTGCTTACACCATGTGTTGCAGATCTTCTTGATCTTGCTACCCCACAGATCTAACTGAGCTTGCACACACACATCCACAAATCTACTTGATCTTGCTACCCCGCAGATCAACTAACCTTGCTTACCTGTAGATCTTCCTGATCTTGCAACCTGCAGATCAACTGATCTTACACCCCTTGAGACAACTAACCCAATTGTTGTTCTTGCCTTCAAGTTGAGGATCTAATCCTTCTTAGTCCTTCATTATAATACAGCCCCATGGGTCTCTTAAATAAATCCCAAACCAAACAATAATTAGAAACGCAGACTCAAGACTAAAATTAGTCTTTACATGCAAACTAGCTGTTCTCCTAAAATTAGCAATTCTAATTCTGGAAATGCACAAGCGACTGACGTCAGTTCCTGTCTGACCGATGCCAGCCAACCATTATCGATGCCAGTTACTGTGTAGCTGAAGATGACCGACGTCGGTTGGCCTGACCGATGTCGGTTACTCTGTAACTCAGCAACCTCCACCATTTGCATCAGTGAAGTTTTTAGCTCCACAACTTAACACCTTGGTGTTGAAATGGATGGTGGCTAAGCTTAGGTTATTCTTTATTTAGGCATCATGCATGGAATGTTATGGATGGTAGGTTAATTTTGACAAGTTAAACTCTTATCATGCAAAAATGCTACGCCCACCTCCAAATTTGGAACCCTTCATGGGTTGCTGGAATGTTTGAAGAGTTGAGTTGACCAAGAGTATGCATGAAATCCACACCACGCTAAAATTAGAACTCTAATTGATATGTTGGAAGTTGAGTTGGAACGTTTGAAAGCACGAGTTTGATGAAGAGATGAGCTTGACTTTAGAAACTAGTCAACTGAAGCTTTGACCAATCAACCAAAAATAACCTTTTCTTGCAAGGATTTTGCTCTTATTTTGGTATGCTTGTTCGTGTCTATTTTATATAGACTTCTATTTTCTGTCCAAGTCTAATTATTCCTTTGAAATTCTATCTTGCCTTTGTTTTGTTCCTATTTATTTTGGAATTTTCATTTCCTGCCCTTTAGACTTTATTCCTTCAGAATTTTATGTTATCTCCCATGGCTTTGTCATTTCCTTTTCTATGGATTTCTTGTCAAGCCCCTCAGATTATTATGTTTGCAATTTTTTCAAAGGAATCATTTAGACAAAAAGTCCAAAAGAATTCCTTCGGACTTTTTGTCTGAAGGATCTCCTCCCACAAACTTCCTTTTGCCTTTGCTTATATTTTCTTCAGGGTTTTTGGTTTCAACTTCCCATGGACTTTGTCCCCTTGTCTTCCAAATAGAACAACCCTTCAATTTTTTATCATGATCCTTGTAAAGCCCTTTGAAAACCACAAGACAAACCTTCTTGAAGGGTACCCCACCCTTCAGGTTTTTTGTAAACGTCTTTCCCAAAGTTGAAGATAACCTTCCCTAAGGGTACCTTACCCTTCGAGTTTTTGTCAATGACCCTTTTGAATGGTACCATGCCCTTTGGGTTTTTTAAATAGCCCCTTGGACTTTTTGGAGGACACCTGGGCTTTTTGGAGGGCACCCAGGTTTTTTGGAAACGTCCCTTCCGAAGGGTATGTTAAGTTGTGGAGCTAAAAGCTTCACTGATGCAGACATGGAGGAGGGTGCAGAAGGGTTGTTGAGTGTCACAGACACCGGCGTCGGTCAGGCCAACCGACGTTGGCAGGACAAGGCAGGAGAGAAACCGACTTTGGTCAGAGATCGATCGACGTCGACGACCCCCAGGCGGACAGGGACCGGCGTCGGTCGCCTGTGTGGTTCGACTGCGAGTTTATTACGGGCAGTTGGTTGACGAACCAAGTGTTTGCATGCTTAGTGCTAATTATAGACTGAGAGCTGTGGATCTAATTATTGTACTAGGTGTCTAATTATTATTTAGATGAGATCTATATAATAGACTCATGGTTGTATTGTAAAGTAGTGCTAGGGAGTAAGAGAGCATAATTATAAGCTCCTTCGGTGTGTGAGGTAGAGCAATGGTGCATTCCTCCTAGTGCCACAGTACCAGGTGTGTGGGTGCTGGATTGGAGAGTCAGCTAGATTCTTCAGGTATGTATGATCTTGGTCATCAGGTGAGCATGGCCCTTATAGAAGATCTACACGGTAAGTAAGATCGTTGATCTGCAGGTGTGTGTGTGTGTGCAAGGTCAAGGTTCACAGGTGTGCAGAACCAATATTGATCTATAGGTTGGAGATCAGATAGGACAACAACACAACAGGGAGCAGGATCAGGCAGGATCTACTTGGAGTACGGTGTGTACTCATTGGTATGTACGTGGAGTACATGGAGAGCTAAGAGGAAGGCAAGGTAGTTCCTTCCATAAGTATGGTTTGTTGAAATTGCAGGTTGTTGCAGGTTCATGGGAGATCTACTTGAAGTACTTTGAGTACTTGTGGAGTGCGTGGAGCATAGGTGTAAGGTGAACACCAACTCTGTGTTTGAGTTGGGTGTTGGGACCTAGTATAGAGAGCTTTGAGGAGAGAATTACTATTCACTTGAGGTGTGGGAAACCTCTGAAGAGGTGGTGGAGAAGAAGTGGCATCTTCTTTATTGTATTCTTTTCTGTAAGAGTTATTAATACAAGTTGTGTATTATCTCTCATATTCTGTGTTATTCTGAATTCTAGTTACTTGTTGAATCTGGTTAATTTCTGCATATTAAGTTGCTTGGTTTGATAATCAACTGTGTGCTTCTAGTGTTTCGTATCCCAACAAGTGGTATCAGAGCCAGGTGGCAAGAAGCAGGTTTTGTGTTTGGTTATAGGTCACTCTCAGGGGTTTTTGATTGAGTGGGAGCAGAGCAATGGCAGATGAAAGTAAGCTAAGAATGGAGGAGTTGAAAAGCACAGATGGTCACTTAAGGTCCCATGGAAAGAAAGAGCAGGTAAAAGAATATTGTTGGTTTGTGGAAGATCAGCAAGAAGGAACTGAAGAAGCAGATGTTGCAGGTGATGTGGCACAGGATGCTCTGAGAGGTTTCTTGGATAAAGTTGAATCTTGTTTTACAGATTCGGTTGCCTCTTTCCATGCAGCCCCAGGTAGAGGAGCTGGTGAGCCTTGCCAAAGAATTGGCAAAGGGAAAGTGAAGCTGAAATTGCAGGCGGCCAACACACAGGTGTTGATGAAGGTCATGCAGGTCCCAGGTTTGGAGATATGGCTAATTTCTTTAGAAAGATTGGGTGATGAGAGATGCACAAGAACTCTCACAGCGGGTGCACTTGAATTAGCTGGTGGTAAGAAAACATGTACTCTTTATCTACTTGTTTATATTACTGATTCTTCTTCTATTGCGGAGACGTGGATTTGTAGGCTTGGTCACATGAGCAGGAAGGAGATGCATGTTCTTAAATGGAAGACAGATATATTTGATAGGCTTAAGAACTGGAAAGCCTTGGTGTTCTTGGAGGAGATGGCAGACAAAAACCAGTGGATGGTGCTGGATACTTCTGAGCAGGGCAGTTTGGACATGGAGATTGATTCAAAGGAGCTCGTGGGTAAAAAGTCATCACTCACAGGCAAACACAGATACCGACGTCGGTCAAGAGGAACTGGCGTCAAACAGACAGGTGCCGATGTCGGTCATGTGCAGACCAAAGCCGGTGATGTCGAGCAGGGTAAGACCGACGTTGGTCAAAAGGACCAACGTCGGCAATAGGTAAGACCGACGTCGGTCAGGAGGACCGACGTCGACAACAGGGACACCGACGTTGGCAGGTTGGTAGTCACAGACAGACGCATGGGAACCGACGTCGGTCGGATGCTGACTGTGGAGTGATCGAGGTCGGCCACTATAACGGATTTTGGGTGGACAACATGCTGTCAAGGAGTCTCAAACACCCATACGGAGGACTGAAGATGTAAGTAGGCCCTCAAATTCGTTGTTCTTCTTTATACTCGTTGCTGATTGTAGAGCAGGAAGGATCCAAGAAACAGGTGGGAGCATGGTAGGGATATGATGCATAACCAAATGGGAGTTTTTGTAGGGTTGCCAACCGGTGCGAAAGCACATAGATGAATGGATTCCTTAGTTGAAGAATAGAGTGAACGAACACGTGAGACGGAAGACCAGGCATATGGTCTTGAGGAGCTGCAGGACAGTGGTACAGGTTTTGACAGGGGGATGACAGAGCATGACTCTAGTCAATGTCAGTGTAACTACTATGGTTTGTCTTACTAGGTGGATGATGAGTCGCGACATCATTCTGTTGCTGTATGTGGATGGTATATCTGCTAGCAGGGTTTGTACATATAGGGTTTTGCTGAGCTAAGGGTAAGATTAGTTCAGTGGCATGTCAGGAGGAGTTTGGAGCAGCAAAATTCTTTGACATGGGAGGCATGGAGATCACAGGTTGATTTTGTCTCCAGTGGGAGCTGATGTGAATCAGGTGTTGGCAAGGTTCATTACGCAGGATGCAGAGCTGGAGCACACTAAGGGCTGGACAGGTATAGTGTCCGAAATCACATGAGGTCTGGTATAGACTTGAGTATTCCCATGCAGTGGGAGCTGTCAGAGAGTTAGGAGCCAATTCGGGGAAGTGGGTTCTCAGGAATTTGAGAGGGACCAGCAGCAGGTATACATGCAGGGTCACTTCACTACATGTGTTTGTAGGTTCGGATGTGGCAGGGTACTCGGATGACAGGTGGTGCACCACGGGATGTGTGGTGGTTAGTCTTCAAGTGGGAGCTTGAAGAGGAATACAAACCAGGAAACAGATTAGACAGAGTACAGGTATAGGTACAGTGCAACTGTTTATCTCCAAGTGGGAGATTGTTAAGTTGTGGAGCTAAAAGCTTCACTGATGCAGACATGGAGGAGGGTGCAGAAGGGTTGCTGAGTGTCACAGACACCGGCGTCGGTCAGGCCAACTGACATCGGCAGGACAAGGCAGGAGAGCAACCGACGTCGGTCAGAGATCGGCCGGCGTCGGCGACCCCCAGGCAGACAGGGACCGGCGTTGGTCGCCTGTGTGGTTCGACTGCGAGTTTATTACGGGCAGTTGGTTGACGAACCAAGTGTTTGCATGCTTAGTGCTAATTATAGACTGAGAGCTACGGATCTAATTATTGTACTAGGTGTTTAATTATTGTTTGGATGAGATCTATATAATAGACTCATGGTTGTATTGTAAAGTAGTGTTAGGGAGTAAGAGAGCATAATTATAAGCTCCTTCGGTGTGTGAGGTAGAGCAATGGTGCGTTCCTCCTAGTGCCACAATACCACGTGTGTGGGTGCTGGATTGGAGAGTCAGCTGGATTCTTCAGGTATGTATGATCTTGGTCATCAGGTGAGCATGACCCTTATAGAAGATCTACATGGTAAGTAAGATCGTTGATCTGCAGGTGTGTGTGTGTGTGCAAGGTCAAGGTTCACAGGTGTGCAAAACCAGTATTGATCTGTAGGTTGGAGATTAGATATGACAGCAACACAACAAGGAGCAGGATCAGGCAGGATCTACTTGGAGTACGGTGTGTACTCATTGGTATGTACGTGGAGTACATGGAGAGCTAAGAGGAAGGCAAGGCAGTTCCTTCCATAAGTATGGTCTGTTGAAATTGCAGGTTGTTGCAGGTTCATGGGAGATCTACTTGAAGTACTTTGAGTACTTGTGGAGTGCGTGGAGCACAGGTGTAAGGTGAACACCAACTCTGTGTTTGAGTTGGGTGTTGGGACCTAGTAGAGAGAGCTTTGAGGAGAGAATTACTGTTCACTTGAGGTGTGGGAAACCTCTGAAGAGGTGGTGGAGAAGAAGTGGCATCTTCTTTATTGTATTCTTTTCTGTAAGAGTTATTAATACAAGTTGTGTATTATCTCTCATATTCTGTGTTATTCTGAATTCTAGTTACTTGTTGAATCTGGTTAATTTCCGCATATTAAGTTGCTTGGTTTGATAATCAACTGTGTGCTTCTGGTGTTTCGTATCCCAACAGGGTACATTGCCCTTCGAATTTTTTTGGAAGTGTCCTTTGAATATTTTGACTTGTCTCTTGAAATTTTATGAAAGAATTCCTTTGGATAAATTGTTCGAAGGAATTCCTTCGGGCTTTTTGTCTGAAGTCTATTTGCTTGTTCTTTAATGTCTACAACTTCAGACTCTTCATTGGCACCTACTTCGTATTCTTCATTGCCTGTTACTTATAAAAAGAGATAAGTCATTCACCCCGAGAAACCCGAAATGCACTATCCTAAGTAATTTGGGTTTCTCAACCCGGATTACTTCTGATGATAAAACTTTCATATGCAAAGCACTTCTCAAAACCTGATTTGCACTGTCAAGAGTAATTTGGGTTTTCCAACCCGGATTACTTCTGATGAGGGGTTTCAATTGCTGATTACTCACAAAGTGACATAAGTTGTGTCTCTTGTAAAACCCGAAGACTTCTCCTTCCAAAAACCCAAAGACTTCTGCTGTGTAAAACCCAAAGTCTTGCTTGAATGCACACCCTCTCACACTTAGGCAAAATTTTGGTATGTAGGCCAAAAAATGGCCAACAGTAATTACATCATACTTTTAACTATCTCACATTATTACTAGGAAGAGGCCCTGCGTCCATCTTCTAAATTTATATGGTAGACCAACGAGACGCTGTAAACTCAATGATTTACATGATCTCACACTCATCACACACTTCATATTTGTGAGTATCATAAGTGTTTCTTTAGAACAACAGGGTTCATCTTACTATACAAGACCCTCATCTTTTTGATCTTCTTCATAATATCTTATTATATCAAACCATTACTTTCTATTTACTCATTTTAAATATAATTTTCTTTTTTATATTCTTTAAGACGTATGACTATACTTCTTCTATCTTCTTCACATTATATGTTTTGTAATACCATTAACCAATCTTGACCTTTAATGGATATTAATATATAAATTAAATTAAATTCATTCCTTGCATTACGCTTTCCTCTGGAGCCTATTTTAATTGTATGGCCATCTTATATTAAGTTTTTAAGAATAAATTAATATATTGGCCTTATTACTCCATGACTTTTATATAAAAGACGCTTCTCTCACATAGCGAAAGGGGAAAGAAAGCGTGGGAGCAAAGAAAGCAAAGCTCTGTCAGTGAATGCATCGCAGATCAAATCGGCATCGGCAAACCCCATCAGGCTCTGCCTTGTAGGACTCACTGTGTTTATTAATAAATCGATAATAATAATCGTATACACAGAAGGTCAGGTCACTGAAATTTTGCGTGCTGTTTTTAGGGTTTCAACGAAGGTTGATTGAGGTTGTATGAAAATGGCTACGGCAATGAGTGAAGATAACATATTTGAAGGCGAGGACGAGCTTTCTTCCATGACTACTGAAGAGCTCATCAGAGGAGCTCGTCTGCTTGACAATGAGAACCGTATTCTTAAGGTATCTTTATTGCTTTTAAAACCTCCATCAAATCAAATATAACGCTCTTGATACTCATTCTTTTTTCATTTGTTTATTTATGTTGTATGAAGGATGAAGTACAAAGAACAACGCTGGAGTTAGATGCCACCAAAGAGAAGATAAAGGAGAATCAGGAAAAGATTAAATTAAACAAGCAGCTTCCCTATTTGGTTGGTAATATCGTTGAGGTATGGTTTTGCAGTCATTTCTTCTATTAGGTTAATTTACTGCAACTACACTTAGGTAAGAGTTGGGAAAAAACTTTATTTTTTCTGAGTAACATACTTATTCTTTTGAATCCAAGGCCCAAAATAGAACAAAAGATGGAGAAAAATGAAAATTTGAAATCAAAAGTAATCGAATCCCCTTTATAACCCTCCTGACTACCTTCCGTGTCCCTCTCACGTGATTGTCCAGCTTCAAGTCAACACAAACGCTATCCAGCATCCGTAAGCTCCCTTTTCCTTTTAAACTGATCACAATTCCGAACAGCGAGTGTATTTGCAATAATAAACTTTTGCTGCTCAGAAACAGAACTACTAACTTCCACATATTATCACAATAGTTGTAGCTCCCTTTAACTATGTGCCAGGAGCAGCAGAGGCACCCCACAAGAAAGATACAAATGAGACGAACTAATTTGAAATCATAAAGAGCCGTGGACATTCCACATTCAAAGCACAATGCTATGAAAAGAAACAGCCTCGATGCTGCAAACCATAGTAACTGCATATGCCGAATTTAATCGTAGAAGTTTGAAATTCACCGAATGACAAGAAAATCTTTGAAATTCGTTCAAATTCATGATTAAATTTGTGATTAAATTCAGAATTTAGTATCCAACATACTTTTCATACTTTGTTTAGTTCAATCAATTTAGGATAAATTTTGGAGTCTGAAATTTTGGACAGATTTTGTTTTATTTGAAAATGACATGAAAAACCGGAGTTTGATTTTCCTTGTATGTTTTTGTTTTGAGTCAATGTAGAATTTAGGAAAGCGGATTATCATTAAATCATTTTGAACAAAACATTAATAACTTTAATGAGATACTTGGTGGAAACTTGAAAGTTATTTTGACATATTTATTTATATGAAATGTGATCTGTTTTAATGGTGGATTGGTATATTTTAAAAAATAAGTATATTTCTATCAGCCAAATTTAATCACTAATTTTATCTCAAATTTTTTAGTTCCAATTTTTTTCATCGGCGAATTCGAATGCAGTGACTATGCTGCAAACTTTAAACTATTTTCTCTCCCTTTGTTAAACCTCCACTCTGCCTACTAACTTAAATTTTAACTTGCAAAAGTTGTGTGTAAACATGAGATGACATGTTACACAGACTTAATAAACTGTAGCTTTCTCAATTTCATCTTTCTCAGATGTGCTGTATGTGCCCAGTCAGAGTGTAGATCAAGCAAGTTTCAGCCATTCAATTTCTTCCTGTAGCATTCTATCTACGATTATCTGTTATAAGGCACAGAACTGAAACTGTGGTATCTAATAGATCAAAGAGGTGATGCACTTGTCCATTACAGTCCAAAATGTAAACAATTACTATAGCTAACTCTTGATATAGTCGTCAGGCTTTCCACTTATAGGCTGCTTGGTAGGAGGTTTAGAGTGTACTAAAGTAACATTATTCTCTCAGGAATCAAGCAAATAATAGATGGCTGAATGAGAAACTATTTTTAGATAATATCCACCAACAGATTTTAGAAGATTACTGCACAGAGTTTTTTCTGTGACTGCACACATGGATCTTGTGAAGGCTTCACAGGAATGCAAGATTAAGCTATACACAAGAGTCTGTATATAAAAATCAAAGTGTCAACATATCTATCTTGCAGAGCCTTTCAAAAGTAAGATAGTAAAATATCAGTTCAACACAGGGAATCTAGAGAAAGCTAACTAAACAGGGAAATGAGAGTCACTAAAACTTGCCTTCCTCCCCTTCCTCCCCTTCCTCCTTATCATTGACGGATTTGTTACCATCCAAGTCATCCAAAGCTTGGGCATTCTTGCAAAGATGAGGTGGAGTATTTAATTTTGCAATCTTGTGTTATCAATCTTAGAAAGTCATTAGCGAGGTGGTCAGTCCAAACAATTTCAGGGCTACCCATTTTGACCATCATATTCACCCCCTTGTTAGCTGCTAGGTCAGCCACTTTATTGCCATTTTGCTGAATGTGAAGGAGATAGAGTCGAAATACCTTTGCATTCACACAGCCTACTGAACCATCGTGTCACTTTTCCAAGAAGCGGCCTAACCTTTATTCAAGGCCTGGATTAGAATATTCAAGTCTCCTTTGATAATTAGTTTTCGCCATAGCCTTAAGTTTCAAGTTCAACCATATTATTTGTGTTCTTGCCTGCATACAAAGTGTAAATAAGGATAGATTTCCCTGCATGATTTCTAAAGACACCTCCCTTTCTTGATGGGCTGGGCCTGAATTCCTTTTATCTGTACATTTAAAATTAGCTTTATTTTTCCTTCCTTTAGTGTGGTCCATCTTGCCTTAGATTTACACCCATTCCTCTCTCCCTTATCATCGGGGTTTCTTGAAATCCTTTTACTGCCAATTGTCAATTTCATCCATTTGATTTTTCAATTTGTCACCGTTGCTGCCTCAGTTTCTGGGAAGTCTTCTGTCCCATCCATCCATGCAAAGGCTATCTCAGAAATTGCTGCTTCTATTTTTTTTCAAAGTGTCTCTGCATCCGTTGCCTTATCTTGGAAGATCCTGCAGTTTCTTTCTAACCCACGATTCCATAGGATTAGAGAAGAAGTGGCCCAGATTGGATTCAGAGTCTTGCTATTGGTTTTGAAGGACCAGCTCTGAAAGAGATTGAGCACTGAGCGTGTGGCTAGCTGTTATCCACACAAGGTTCCATTTCCGAAAATAATAACGCAATGCCTTCCAAGCATAAGGCCAGTGAATGAAAGTATGGTTACTAATTTTTTCTTCTTTCAAACATGGTGTACATCTGGAGGGTCTAGTTGTTGGTGTATACCCATGCGTTCACAATAGACATGGGTTTTAATTGTTTTTTCCTAAGTTAGACATTTGGCATTTATGCATTTCAGTTAAGCTAGAGTAAGCCCTAGTTATCTATTTGCACGTGACTTGAGGTAGTTAGGTACACTAATATTACCTAAGTGAGCTTTCCATTTTGTTAGACAATTGGTTGTCACTCCCACTTCCACCTCTTCTGTTAGAAATAGAGGGTGGATATGCACACCATGTAACTAGGTTAATGAGGTTGTTGAATATTATTCACATAATAGTATAGTCCTTTTATATTTTTTGTCAATTTCATCTTTGTCTCGAATCTGAGCTATTGTGGAAAGTTTCTAGGCAATGGTGATCCTTGGTGAATTTGACCGATTGTGTTTAGTTTCCACATGGTATCAGTGCTGCCGGGTGAATTCTATATGCCCTGTCCTTTCTATTGCTGCTTCACACCTACATGGAGCAGCCACCAGGGTATGTTCTGAACTCTTCACCTACATGCATGAGTTGAAGATCACTCTATGGACTCAAATAGGCCCCTTGTTTTGGTATGAGAAGATGGACAGGTTCTTGCTCGACTCAGTACTTTCCCAATGCCATCAATATCCAACAATATACACAAAGAGGATTGATGGTGAACTCCTCATACTTGTACTTTATGTTGATGATTAGACCACTGTCAGTTCTGTTTGATTCAGAATGTGAAGTCAAGCCTTGTGCCTTCTTCATTACTTCCTTGGTCTTCAGGTGACTCAATAATCTGAGACTGGGATCAATCTTTCTCAGCTTAAGTATGCCTTGGGTGAATTTGATTGATTGGGTTTCAAATTTCCAAATGCACGAACCCCCTTTTCATGAGTTTCTTATAAGAGAGTTACTCTTCCTAGCCGCCAAGCAAGCAAAAGCACAGATTGCACAACCGGTGAGTACTCACTTTTTACTCAGGTACTCATCGGAAAAGCCCTGAAACGAATAACTGCTGCTCAAACTAGCCATATTCTTTTTGATCACCGGTTTTTGCCTGCAAGCGTGTACTTGCCGAGTACTTGCCTTGTACACGCAAGTAATCGGGAGTACCTGGCAAGTACTCACCTGCAAGTAGTAGGATGACAGATTTGGATCCATCAATTTTGACCAAGTTGCACCTATGACAATAGGGCAGGAATGGAAAACTTATAGAATGCAAGACAATCTCTTTTACTACTACACTAGAACAATACAAAAGTAGAGTAAAGCTTGAGAAGTCTTTACCCACAAAGCCAAAGCTATTCTGGCTTCCCGGGGTTAACTTTCTAGGTCCAACCCAAGACCAAGTCTTTTATTGCTCAGAATGTTACATACTACCATATCACCAGCGCAGGTATGGAACGTTATGGCATTATGCAACTGTAGTTTCTATAAAATTTATGTTTTTTTGATAAATTTAAGTATTTTTTGCCTTTGTCAGTTATTCCCAGTTATTCGACCACCCCTGCTGAATACTCTCCGGTTATTCAAAATTTCCCCTTGGCGAGTACTCGCCGGTTACGGGTATGTAATATGTATACTATGAGCAAAAGTATTACTTATCCAGAATTTTCCAGCTGCTGGGTAAGGGGAAGAAGTAGCCATGTCTGCTGAGAATTTCTGCAAACTCTCAAGCTATAGGGGTGCAAACTTCTTTCAGGGCACCAAGCAAAAGTTCTTCTTTTCTTCCAGACCACTTTAGAGGAAATATTTTTGGATTCCTGAAATACTTGCTGCTACATTAGCTGGGACTTTGAAGAGTGACATCATATAAGTAGGGATTGCTTGAAGGGAGGCTCTTATTAGCTGTACCCGCCACCCCATAGACTGTCATTTACCTTTCCAAGATGCTAGTTTGGATTGAATTCTATCAATGACAGGTTTCCATGCCTCCTTTTTGGCCTTCCCAGTTAAAAGGGGCATCCCCTAAAAGGAGCTTCAAATGCCCACCAATTACAGATTCCAAGATATCAATTATAATCTGCTATTCCTGGGGTGTTTAGAGAAAATAATACGAATATAGATTTTTTACCGTGCTGCAATCTCTCATAGTTGTCTGATAAGTTTCAACTTTCTAGATTTTTCAACTTTAGGCTCTAAAATGTATCATACACCAATTGACGGTGGGAGATGTCTTCTATGCCAGAAAAGACTCGAAGCCCCTTCACTGATCCTTCTGAAACTGCTTTTCGCAATCCCTTTGCCTAGGGTGTCTGCCATTAAAATAAAAAGGCAGGGGAAATAGTGTCACATTGCTTAAGGTCTTGAGAGGGCGTGAAGAAGCCTGCCAGGATCCTATTGTGGAGAACTGAAAACGAGGCCAAGGAGATACAACTTCTGATTCATTCCCTCTAGTCTTTTGAGAAGCCAAACCTTTCCAGCACTTGACAAAGGAATTCCTAGTTAACTTGGTCATAAGCCTTATTCACGTCCAGCTTGATTACCATACCACTTTTCTTCCTAAGTGTGAGTGAGTGAAGAAGTTCATGTGCAACTAAGAGACCATCCACAATCTGCCTTCCAGTCACAAAACCTCCTTATTCTTCAGAGATAAGCTTTGGAAGAATAGTTTCTAATCTGATTTCCATAATCTTCGTGACAAACTTATATCTAGAGTTACCTAATGCAACAGGCTTGAAAGAATCAATTTTTTTTGCATCCTCCTTTGGGATAAAGGCCAGAAAAAGCAGCATTACAATCTTTGGCTATTGATCTCTTTCTTCTAGATTTCTCTACTGCTGCTTGTGACACCTTTACCAACTACATGCCAATACTTCGCTTGGAAGCCATGTAGGGCTGGGGATTTATCTCCTCCCAGGAAGAAAACTTCTGGTCTTACTTCCTTCTCCTCTATGGGTCTCACAAGGAAATCATTGTCTGTCTTTGAAACCAATTTAGGGATTGTTTTGATCACCGGTTTTTGCGTGCAAGCGAGAACTCGGTGAGTACTTGCATGTACTCGCGAGTAATCCGGAGTACCCGGCAAGTACTCGCCTGCAAGTAGTAGGATGACAGATTTGGATAAATCAATTTTGACCAAGTTGCACCTATGACAATAGGGCAGGAATGGAAAATTTATAGAATGCAAGACAATCTCTTTTACTCCTACACTAGAACAATACAAAAGTAGAGTAAAGCTTGAGAGGTCTTTACCCACAAAGGCAAAGCTATTCTGGCTCCCCGGGGTTAACTGTCTAGGTGCAACCCAAGATCAAGTCTTTTCATTGCTCAAAATGTTACATCCTACCATGTCACCAGTGTAGGCATGGAACATTATGGCATTATGCAACTGTAGTTTCTATAAAATTTATGTTTTTTTTGATAAAATTAATTATTTTTTGCCTTTGTCTGTTATTCCCGGTTATTTGACCACCCCTGTTGAATACTCTTTGGTTATTCAAAATTTCCCCTTGGCGAGTACTTGCCGGTTACGGGTATGTATACTATGAGCAAAAGTATTACTTATATCCAGAATTTTCCAGCTGGGTAAGGGGAAGTAGTAGCCATGTCTGCTGAGAATTTCTGCAAACTCTCCAGCTATAGGAGTGCAAACTTCTTCCAGGTCACCGAGCAAAAGTTCTTTTCTTCCAGACCACTTTAGAGGAAAGATCTTTGGATTCCTGAAATACTTGCTCTATAAAATTTATGTTTTTTTGTTAAATTTAAGTATTTTTTACCTTTGTCAGTTATTCCTGGTTATTTGACCACCCCTGTTGAATACTCTCCGGTTATTCAAAATTTCCCCTTGGCGAGTACTCGCCGGTTACGGGTACGTATACTTTGAGCAAAAGTATTACTTATCCAGAATTTTCCAGCTGGGTAAGGGGAAGTAGTAGCCATGTCTGCTGAGATTTTCTGCAAACTCTCAAGCTATAGGAGTGCAAATTTCTTCCAGGCCATCGAGCAAAAATTCTTCTTTTCTTCCAGACCACTTTAGAGGAAAGATCTTTGGATTCCTGAAATACTTACTGCTGCATAAGCTGGGACTTTGAAGAGTGACATCATATAAGTAGGGATTGCTTGAAGGGAGGCTCTTATTAGCTGTACCCGCCACCCCATAGACTGCCATTTACCTTTCCAAGATGCTATTTTGGATTGAATTCTATCAATGACAGGTTTCCATACCTCCTTTTCAGCCTTCCCAGTTAAAAGGGGCATCCCCTAAAAGGAGCTTCAAACGCCCACCAATTACAGATTCTAAGATATCAATTATAATCGGCTATTCCCGGGGTGTTTAGAGAAAATAATACGAATATAGATTTTTTGATTTTTTACCGTGCTGCAATCTCTCATAGTTGTCTGATAAGTTTCAACTTTCTAGATTCTTCAACTTTAGCTCTAAAATGTATCATACACCAATTGATGGTGGGAGATGTCTTCTATGCCAGAAAAGACTCTAAGCCCCTTCACTTATCCTTCTGAAACTGCTTTTCGCAATCCCTTTGCCTAGGGTGTCTGCCATTAAAATAAAAAGGCAGGGGAAATAGGGTCACATTACTTAAGGTCTTGAGAGGGCGTGAAGAAGCCTGCCAGGACCTATTGTGGAGAACTGAAAACGAGGTTGGGGAGATACAACTTCTGATTCATTCCCTCTAGTCTTTTGAGAAGCCAAACCTTTCCAGCACTTGACAAAGGAAGTCTTAGTTAACTTGGTCATAAGCCTTATTCACGTCCAGCTTGATTACCATACCACTTTTCTTCCTAAGTGTGAGTGAGCGATGAAGTTCATGTGCAACTAAGAGACCATCCACAATCTGCCTTCCAGGCACAAAACCTCCTTATTCTTCAGAGATAAGCTTTGGAAGAATAGTTTCTAATCTGATTTCCATACTCTTCGTGACAAACTTATATCTAGAGTTACCTAATGCAACAGGCTTGAAAGAATCAATTTTTTTTGCATCCTCCTTTGGGATAAAGGCCAGAAAAAGCAGCATTACAATCTTTAGCTATTGATCTCTTTCTTCTAGATTTCTCTACTGCTGCTTGTGACACCTTTACCAACTGCATGCCAATACTTCTGAAAAAAACTTGCTTGGAAGCCATGTAGGGCTGGGGATTTATCTCCTCCCAGGAAGAAAACTTCTGGTCTTACTTCCTTCTCCTCGATGGGTCTCACAAGGAAATCATTGTCTGTCTCTGAAACCAATTTAGGGATTTTTTTTGATCACCGGTTTTTGCGTGCAAGCAAGTACTCGCCGGGTACCTGTGTGTATTCGCAAGTAATCCGGAGTACCCGGCAAGTACTCGCCTGCAAGTAGTAGGATGACAGTTTTGGAAATATCAATTTTGACCAAGTTGCACTTATGACAATAGGGCAGGAATGGAAAACTTATAGAATGCAAGACAATCTCTTTTACTCCTACACTAGAACAATACAAAAGTAGAGTAAAGCTTGAGAGGTCTTTACCCACAAAGGCAAAGCTATTCTGGCACCCCGGGCTTAACTTTCTAGGTCCAACCGAAGATCAAGTCTTTTCATTGCTCAAAACGTTACATCCTACCATATCACCAGTGTAGGCATGGAACATTATGGCATTATGCAACTGTAGTTTCTATAAAATTTATGTTTTTTTTGATAAATTTAAATATTTTTTGCCTTTGTCGGTTATTCCCAGTTATTTGACCACCCCTGTTGAATACTCTCCGGTTATTCAAAATTTCCCCTTGGCGAGTACTTGCCGGTTACGGGTATGTATACTATGAGCAAAAGTATTACTTATCCAGAATTTTCCAGCTGGGTAAGGGGAAGAAGTAGCCATGTTTGCTGAGAATTTCTGCAAACTCTCCAGCTATAGGAGTGCAAACTTCTCCCAGGCCACTGAGCAAAAGTTCTTTTCTTCCAGACCACTTTAGAGGAAATATCTTTGGATTCCTGAAATACTTGCTCTATAAAATTTATGTTTTTTTTGATAAATTTAAGTATTTTTTACCTTTGTCGGTTATTCCTGGTTATTTGACCACCCCTGTTGAATACTCTCTGGTTATTCAAAATTTCCCCTTGGCGAGTACTCGCCGGTTATGGCTATGTATACTATGAGCAAAAGTATTACTAATCCATAATTTTCCAGCTGGGTAAGTGGAAGTAATAGCCATGTCTGCTGAGAATTTCTGCAAACTCTCAAGCTATAGGAGTGCAAACCTCTTCCATGCCATCAAGCAAAAGTTCTTCTTTTCTTCCAGACCACTTTGGAGGAAAGATCTTTGGATTCCTGAAATACTTGCTGCTACATTAGCTGGGACTTTGAAGAGTGACATCATATAAGTAGGGATTGCTTGAAGGGAGGCTCTTATTAGCTGTACCCGCCACCCCATAGACTGCCATTTACCTTTCCAAGATGCTAGTTTGGATTGAATTCTATCAATGACAGGTTTCCATACCTCCTTTTCGGCCTTCCCAGTTAAAAGGGGCATCCCCTAAAAGGAACCTCAAACGTCCACCAATTACAGATTCCAAGATATCAATTATAACCTGCTATCCCCCGGGTGTTTAGAGAAAATAATACGAATATAGATTTTTTGATTTTTTACCGTGCTGCAATCTCTCATAGTTGTCTGATAAGTTTCAATTTTCTAGCTTCTTCAACTTTAGGCTCCAAAATGTATCATACACCAATTGATGGTGGGAGATGTCTTTTATGTCAGCAAAGACTCGAAGCCCCTTCACTGATCCTTCTGAAACTGCTTTTTGCAATCTCTTTGCCTAGGGTGTCTGCCATTAAAATAAAAAGGCAGGGGAAATAGGGTCACATTACTTGAGGTCTTGAGAGGGCGTGAAGAAACCTGCCAGGATCCTATTGTGGAGAACTGAAAACGAGGCCGAGGAGATACAACTTCTGATTCATTCCCTCTAGTCTTTTGAGAAGCCAAACCTTTCCAGCACTTGACAAAGGATTTCCTAGTTAACTTGGTCATAAGCCTTATTCACCACGTCCAGCTTGATTACCATACCACTTTTCTTCCTAAGTGTGAGTGAGCGAAGAAGTTCATGTGCAACTAAGAGACCATCCACAATCTGCCTTCCAGGCACAAAACCTCCTTATTCTTCAGAGATAAGCTTTGGAAGAATAGTTTCTAATCTGATTTCCATAATCTTCGTGACAAACTTATATCTAGAGTTACATAATGCAACAGGCTTGAAAGAATCAATTTTTTTTGCATCCTCCTTTGGGATAAAGGCCAGAAAAAACAGCATTACAATCTTTAGCTATTGATCTCTTTCTTCTAGATTTCTCTGTTTCTGCGTGTGACAACTTTACCAACTACATGCCAATACTTCTGAAAAAAACTTGCTTGGAAGCCATGTAGGGCTGGGGATTTATCTCCTCCCAGGAAGAAAACTTCTGGTCTTACTTCCTACTCCTCTATGGGTCTCACAAGGAAATCATTGTCCGTCTCTGAAACCAATTTAGGGATATTTTCCACGAGAGGAATTTGGGTCATCCTTCTATCTTTGTCCTCTTCTGTAAGGAGCTCCCAGAACAATCTGACTGCTGCTTCCTTGATTTCTTTGGGGCTTGAGACAATCTCTCCACTTGTTTTCGTAATTTTGCTAATCTTTTTCCTATTCGTCTAAACCATCGTTGACAAATGGAAGTCTTAGTGTTCCTATCCTCGTCCTTTAGCCAAGTGACTCTAGTTTTTTCCTCCATATGGTCTGTTCCATGCACAAAATTGTATTTTGTTCAGCCATCAATGCTTTCTCCATATCATATTCTTCTTCACTCCATATCATATACTTTTTCACCAGTTGCTTCTGCAGAATGTCATTTTGAATCCTTTTCAGCTCTTCCTCTATCTGTCTTAATTTTATATTGAGGTTACCAGCCTTATTTTTATTCCACTGCCTGGTCTCTGATATAACTCGTTTGAGTTTCTGAGACGTTAAGGAATTCTTGTTTCCTTTCACTTCATACCTCCACCACTCCTTGATCTTCTCTTCCAGAGAAGATTCCAGCATCCAGAAGGATTCAAATTTAAAACGAAAACTATGAGGCTTTGAGTCCTCTTCCAGGATTAACAAAATAAGGCAATGGTCAGATCCAGCAAACAAGACAATGTCAAAGCTATATCTTTTTCCTTTTTCCAGCCATTCCAGGGTAATTAGGAATCTATCCAATCTCTCAGAAATAAATTAATTATCTGTTTTGCGGTTTGACCATGTAACGGTTCCTTCTCTTGGTTCCACATCTAAGGTCATTCACTTGGCATAAATACTTGGAGTTCTGAGAGCTCTGGAAGTCACCTTTGATTTCTCCTTGTTTTTCTAATAGTTTTAGAATGGTGTTCAAATCACCTATCAAGATTTAGGGGATATAAAATAAATTACTCTTGCAGAACTTTAGTTCAGACCCCCATAACCTTCTTTCTTCAGGGCTTGTAGGGCCATATATCAATGCTTTCTCCATATCATATTTTTCTTCAGTCTATATCATATGCTTATTCACTAGCTACTCCTGCAGAAATGTCCCTTTGACTTCGTTTCATCTCTTCCTCTATCTATCTTCTTTTGATATTAAGGTTACCAACCTTTTTTATATTCCACTGCTTTATCTCTGATATAACCCTTTTCAGTTTCCGAGACAGTATGAAGTTTTTATTTCCTTTCACTTAATACGTCCACCACTCGATCTTTTCTTCCAGAGAAAATTCCTGCATCTAGAAGGATTCAAAATTAAAAGGCCAAGGCCAGGACTTACACAAAATAGGCCAATGGTCAGATCCAGCCAACAAGAGAAGCTAGATTCATCTTGATGCATATCCCAAAATTAGCGGTTAGCTCTTTCCCTGCTGTAGTCTCTACCATGTTTAAGTATTTATCAAGCCTGTTACCAATAGTCTGAAAGGTCTCTTTGTGCTAGAACTTTGGAGGGAGGCCATATAGCCAATCCCATATTGGAACATCTAAAATGAGTTCAGAGGTAGGGTTAAAGAAAGGGTTATGCAACCAACATATATAACACTGCATTTGTGAAAAACCACAGCTTTTCGGAAAACAACCTATCTGCGCTCTCTAATACTGGAAGATAGCCAAGAAAAAGCCTTTTGACATGATTCTAATTTCCGGTCTTATGCAGAAAAACCATTTTGCCCCATCCACCTTCTAACTTCTTTCCTTTTGGCCAATATTCTATAAATTTGCAGAATAAGGCACGACTATTCAGGTTACTTACCTCTTGAGTGTAGTGGTGCAAAGGATTGGGAGTCTCTGGCTCAGCATCACTAATATTGATAGTGAAATCCCTTGAGGCAATGGATCCCTCTGATTGTCTGTTGCTCCTTCGCTTCTCTGAGCCATTCACATTTGATTCTCCTCCATGCTCCTACTCTACCAAATTTTTATCATTGAGAAAACTATTCCTGCTGCTGTCTTTGATAATTTTGCTCATTCAGTCTTCTGCTTGAACTTTGCGAAGATCCATTTCACTACCCTGGGCTCCTATATGGAAACTAAATCAACTTCATCTGTATGCAGAACCTGCCAATATCTATAGCACTTGGTAAATTGAAATCACTTAGCTAAAGTGGCCCTGCCACTTCTTTCAGCATTTTTCTCTTGATAAACTGGTGAAATTCACATCCTTCAAGTAGCTTAGGATGCCATTCTGCTTAGAAACCCCATTCCAGGGGTATTTATTCAGTTAAAGTTTTCTTTGATTAGCACCCAGCCTCATCTGGTTTGTATTCTGTGTTTTCATTGTTGTATAAACATGGGGAGCATGCTCACTGGGGTGGTTCTTGAACCTGGGTCATCTTCATGCCATTTGCTTTGACCTATGGCTAGACTGTGGCCCTGTGGGACCAATTATTTTTAATAGCTCTATGCAATTATTTGTGTCGCATTGATTGTTCAACTTTGATGCAAAGGAGGGCAAAAAGTGGATTAAACATACCCATGTATTTTTTAGTAGAACTGCTTGCCATCATCTCTAATATCTATAATGGACATTGCTATTAATATGGTTTAATGAATTTGTAGATGCTTTACTGACTTTTGCGAGACAATGGCATTGATAGCCCATCTATTTTTTGTTTTAATTTCTTTAGATATTGGAGATGAACCCTGAGGAAGAGGCCGAAGAAGATGGTGCAAATGTTGATTTAGATTCTCAAAGGAAAGGCAAATGTGTTGTTCTGAAGACATCGACACGACAAGTAAGTGTTTTTAGCTGCTATTTACAGAATTGTATTTTTTCAGGCTAGAAATTTGTATATCATTGTGTATAGTACTCAATGAAAAGGTTGTTAGCATGAATTAGTTTTCAGATGTCTTTGTTCACCAAAGAGCAGAATGCCCTTGAATTTTTTGTATATTTATCAATTTAAATTAACTGATTACTAGCTGGTAAGTGATATCTACCTGCCTAAGGTCATTATCACTTGGACCTTTCCTTAAACACGAGCCTTTATGAAGTGCAGTGAGTGAGACTCATAATTTGTGAAGAATATAAACTCAGTCATTTCCATTGTTATGATTATTGTCTAAACTGAGTCCATTTCCTTCCCTTCATTCTGTTCCCTTTCAGACTGTACTGAGTTTTGATGCAGGGTTATATGGTATGCAAAACTCCAATATTGTCTGGTATGTTCTCTGATAAATGCTCATTTACCAATTGAACTGAAGGGAGAGGAAATGCAGAGCTATTACTATGCATACATATGCCAATCACTAATATAGAATGAGTGTGATACTTGTGGTATATGTGAAAGGGTTTGGATTGCATCCAGTCCATTTGCTTGATTCCTATTGGTTCTTATCTATGTTCAATCACCTAGACATCGTGTTGAAATGCAACTAGCTCATTGATGTTGACATGTAACAGAAGGATAGCCCATGGCACTTATCTTCATGTTAGAAACTATTATGCTATTCACCATTCCAAATACTCAGTGTCTAAATAGGCTCTTTGCTTATGCATCTGGATTTTTTCTGATTTATCTTGTCCATGTGATTTTCTCTTCCCTGCATTCATATTGCCCGTAACACGTGGGCATAACTCGCTGGCTAGGATATCTTTGATGAAGCTCAGCATATGCGAGTCATCTTAGATAGAGCTGTCAGGAGCTTATTTTCTAGGTTATCTTTAGTTTTCTGTCTTTCACTAGACATAGTTTGCAAACTAATAATCTGATTCAATAAACTGTCATTATCTTCATATCAGAGGCCTAAAGATAAAAGCTATATAAAAAGAGTCATACCGCCCATTATTAGGATGAAAACTAATAATCTGATCGAATATGATGTCCATTATCTTCATTGTTTTCAAATACATTGTTTTCCTGCAACCGAACATCATTCCAGTAGTGCCAAAATGGCAAGCTATAACGACATATAACGACATTATATGCTTGTCCTCTGGTAGCAGAACTCACTATGTCTGAGGGAATTCCATTGCCTCTCAGGCATCAAATTGTACTGCAACTCTGCCAGACTACCCCAACCTCCTCTGGAGGGTCTTCCATTGTTAGAGTGACTTTTGGTCTTGCAGAGGGCATTGCCTCTTCTTCACGTTGGAAAAGTAGGTTTTCTTGGCTTTTTTAGTAGGTTCTTTTGCAGCCTTTCAAACTGTTATCCCCCACATTGAAAAATTCCAATATATCATGTTCTGTTTGTCAAGGTCTGTTCCTCAAGAAACGATTGCAGAATGCCAGGCACCATCAAATTCAATGTTGATAGAGTTGAGTTCAAATGACACATACTGGGACTTCGATCCATGACTGGAGTCTTTGAGTCATTTTCTTTTTTCTATCGTAGTTAAATGCTCTACCTTACATTATTTTGTTTAGGCACCATCAGATTCGACGTTGATAGAGTTGAGTTCAAATGATACATATTGGGACTTTGATCATGGCTGGAGTCTTTGAGTCATTTTCTTTTTCTCTATCGTAGTTAAACGCTCTACCTTACATTATTTTGTTTCATCTTGAAGTAAGGGCATATCCAAGACCTTGTTCCTGTTGTTGTGCATGGCCCCACATTGTATGAATGAGTGGTTTGTACAGCAGGCCAGACACTTGCATAAGAAACCCAATGGATTTTCAGGTGTTCTTCTGGTTGTATACTAATTTTTCATAGTTGGAAAGGGGTCTCGTGTTCTCTGATGCTGATGATTGGGCACTTGGGGTTTCTGCCATACTAATGGGTTGCACAATGCAAATATGCCTGTCTGAATTAAAAAAGGCCCAAACAAAGTAAATTTCAAATTTAAAGCCAGCCTTGTGCAAAGCATAATTGTCTACTTTAGAAGTTGATGCCTAGCTAGAATTCAGGTTCCAGGGTTCCAATCGTTAAAATGCACGTGCTCCAACCTCCAAGTGTGAGTACCGAGTGCAGGGTTTCTCTATTTGGTCTATCAACCTAGTTTTGCAGGTAAAAAGGATGGAATGAGGCTGTTTCAGTCTTAGGTATGTCACTTTTTGGTCGCTTTTCACTCAACACTTCTAGTTTTAATGGTTCTATCATTTATGCTTTTTTTGTGAAATATAATCATTGGACTTTTGTGGGACAAATTTGCTAGTGAGAAACATCCTATAGAAATGTGGTCGTTTCTGTCGCGTCCCCTTTTCGAAATAATTAATAATGTAATAATAATTTATTAAGTTGTCCAAAAAGGTACTTTAAGTTATATCTTTGGAAAAGGACACTTGATTAATTATTATTGAATGAGACCAAAAGTAATTATTGGAGACATGGCCAAAAAGTAATTAATATCAGCTTTAGAGTCTCATTCTACTAGGGGGTCATAGTTCTAGGCAGAGTATGAGGGTTTCTATACATTCACAGACATTGGGCAGATTGTGGCAGTCCCAAGCATCAATGTAGCAATTCTTGGGCAAATCGTGGCGTCCAAAAAGGGAAGATTGCAGCTTTCAAGAGGGCAGAAATTCCATCGTGGAAGTCTACAGCCTGCCATACCAATAAAAGGATAGAATTGGAGGATTTTTCAAACATTAAATTGGTACTTTGATTTAATGCAATTTGTACTTTCCATAAGTATATTCAGATGGGTTTCCGTGTATTCACTTCATTGAAATAAAGAAGGGCACTTGTATGTGGTTAAAAATCCTATTGCACGTATTCGATTATTTATTATCTTGGAGAAAGACATATCTTGTGCCCCAGCTAATATTTTGTGATTATTTATGAAAGACATATATCTTGTGCCCCAGCTTTTATTTTGAGAGATCAATGAACAGATTCAGAGGGTTTTGAATTTATATCTTCTAAGGGAATTTATTTCTTATTTTATTCAAAAAGGGATATTTCAGTTTCTCAATAACCATTGTGTTTATGGAGAAACAGGTTTTTGGCCAGACATGTGAAACAGATAGTGAATATTCTGTGATTATTTATTATCTTGGTGAAAGACAAATCTTGTGCCCCAGCTAATATTCTGTGAAATTAACGAACAGATTTAGAGGGTTTTGAATTTATTTCTTCTAACGGAATTTATTTCTTATTTTATCCAGAAATGGATATTTCAGTTTCTCAATAAACATCTTGTGTTTATGGAGAAACAGGTTTTTGGCTAGACGTGTGAAACAGATAAAGTGTGGATTTATTGTTCTGCTTCCATTTCTGGTTCATCTCTGCCAGAAACAAGCCCCTTTCATGTTTCTGATAACATAATCTGTGATACTCTTGTAGAGAGTCTCATTTTGCTTCATGTGATATCCCATCCCAAATACCACTGTAATTGGTAAAGGCATAAAGTTTGCCTGTGTAAATTGGAAAGTGACTATTATTTTTGCTGAAAAATAACGAGAATACATTTCCTGATATAATGCAATTATGGTTGTTGGAAACCCATTCTTTAGTTCAAATTTAAAATGTAACATCCTTTTCTCGCCAATTCTTTAAATATTTGAAAGCTGCTTCATGCAATAATTTGTCGGCAGAATACTGTATGTGGATTTGATGATCAATATATATATTTGCTACTGCAATGTCCTTAAAGTTGCAATAGTCCATAATATTTTGAGTGATGCTAGACGTTTTTGTCTATTTCTATGATTGCAGACAATCTTCTTACCTGTGGTTGGGCTGGTAGATCCAGATAAACTCAAGCCTGGGGATCTAGTGGGAGTGAATAAAGATAGCTATTTAATACTTGACACTTTGCCATCAGAATATGATTCTCGGGTGAAGGCTATGGAAGTTGATGAAAAGCCTACTGAAGATTACAATGACATAGGGGGGCTTGAAAAACAGGTAATAAGCCACCTGATTCTGGAATGACAGGAATGTACTATCCTTTTTAATTTTACATTCTGTAAATCTTAAATGTGAACAATTCATTTGTTTAAACTCATCTCAATCTATTTGCAGTTAATCCCTACGCCAGGGTTTTTATTCATATTTGAATATTTTATCCTATTAATTTTCTCTTTGTGATTGTTCGATTTCTTAGACAATTTATATTGAGGATGGCTTTTTTTGCCAATATTTGTCATAAGTTTAAAGCTTTTTCCGAAACGTCTGAAGATAGATATATGCCTGGAGCTTCCCATAGAGCATGCTATGTATCAGTGATATATTTCGAAACTAGTAAGGAGTGGAATATATACAGTTTAGGTCTCTCTCTCTCTGTTTCACTCTCAGAATTCCTTTTGTGAAGAAGTAAATCACATAAAACTGATTCTGATAGAGTTCCTTTTTGAGAAACTAAATCACATAAAACTGATTCTGACAGAGTTCCTTTGTGAGGAAATAAATCACACCTGATTCTGATAAAGATCCTTTGTGAGGCAGTGAATCACATATAACAGTTCTAATGTACGACTATGTATCCATTCCATTTGATGAACTTTGCAGTTCATAATGGTAAAATGCTAAGAGATTTGGTTTGTAATTGTGCATATGTGATTTATTGTGTCCGTTAATCAGAAGAGCTCATGAATTGGCACCTCCATACAGATTACAGAGTTGGTTGAAGCAATTGTCCTGCCCATGACTCATAAGGAGAGTTTTCAGAAACTTGGTATTCGTCCACCAAAAGGTGTTTTACTTTATGGGCCACCAGGTACTGGCAAAACACTCATGGCACGTGCATGTGCGGCACAAACCAATGCAACATTTCTGAAACTTGCGGGTCCCCAATTGGTTCAGGTAGGGAAATGCAATCTTGTTAAAGAAATAGGTTTTTCCTGCCAATGGAGTAAGAAAATGACAATTTTGATATTTGTTGTGTACCAGTAATTTGATTTCTTACAATCATAATTGTATCTTGTATCTTTTTGAGCTTTGGAGTGGGTAAATATACATTACTTTGCCCTAGTGCCATATGTAATGATATATTAATATTTCTAGAGGATACGTCCTAATTTTATGGGCTTGTTATTGTTTGCAAGTTCAAAATGGGGCAGTCTATTTGTGCTCCCTGCCCCCCCTGCCCATTAAGTAGGAAAGGCATAGTTATCATCCAGAGATTGAACAATGCTAGAGAGAACAAATTCAATGACCTAGACAATAGATATTAGATACCATTAAAATCTAAGACAAATTTTGCCATTAACTGTTAGTTCAGACAAAATTCTGCCATTAACTTTTAGGCCAGAAGAAAGTAATTGACTTTGACTTGCAAATCTTGCACAACCAAAAAAAATCCTAGATAGATATAGATATGTATCTGCATATTAGTTGTATTGCCATTACCATAAATTTAGAGTAAACAGGAGGACTGTTAATAGCTGCATTGGCATTAAACAAAGTACAATATATGTATCCAAGCACTATGAACTGAAGCCTTGTTTTAAAACAACTTTTTTTTGTCTGAGCAGCATCACCTTGCCGGTCATTTTCATCATCATAACTGGGGGGCAAGGCAGGTGGCATGTGCTCATCAGGAAATGCCAATCCCTTCAATTTACACCGGTTTTCTAATCACCTTATCTAGAATATATGGATAAGCTTCGTGTATTTCCTGTGATGAAAAAATTGTATTGTAATGAGCAATCATAACGTGCTAAACATTTTTCTCTGGAGAATGAATACAATATCAGTTCTGTGCGGTAACAAGCAGAACGTTAAGGAAACGGATATCTCCTTTTTTATTTTTTAATGGAAACTTATGATGCAAATAATAATATCTATTATCTGTATTGCTGGTTAAGATTTCATTTTTGCTTGTATTCTTACAGATTTTAGAGCAATGGTTATTCGAATTAATGATATATCAGATGTCTTTGATGAATATATAACAGGAATGAGCCTCATGTATTATCTAGGAATCAGGATGATGTGCAAGCTCTTTGCTAGTAATTTTCTCTCTTCTTGATTGAAGAGAACGTTGACAACTCATACATGGTTGCCAGCTCAATTAAATGTGTTTTGTTTAAGTTCTATGTGGAAGAACTTTGGGAACCTCCTTAATGGACCAAGTTCTCTCAATCTCTTACAAATGGAGTTGGCCTGATTTAAACACTGTTTGGAGGGAATGATGGTAATTATCCATTATTAAATGTTGTTCAGGATAGATATGGTGGAGCCATGAATTAGTGAGCTTGATCCCAATGTCTGGAATTGTATGACCTGGGTGAATTTCAGAGCCCTATTATATTATCAGGCTGTATTTTGTGAGTTTATACTCTTTGTCAGTACAGAGATTGGCTTCTGTTAATAACTAATAAAATAGCTTATGTTTAGATACTTATTTTGGATATGAATACAAAGTGGGTTGTCATGACGCCATGGAAAACTATGACTTTTTAAACCAACGTTGCCACCCTCCAGCTTATTATTATTATTATTATTTAATACAACCTGGTCCAATAGAGCTTATGATTGGTGAGAGGATTTCATCTTTCAATCAATTTATGCAAAAAATATATATTTTTCATTCCTCATAAACATGTGTTTTTATAAATGCATTATTTTATTATATTTGATGTAAATGCAACAAGAAAACGGAACTGTACTAGGTGCAAAATACACCGGCATGCAGTGATTGAATTGTTATTATTATTTATTTGTTAAAGGTACTCGGCACAAAGATGGGGCTCGATCGCAAAAATAAAAGAAAATGAATGATGAAAATACTAAGTCCAATCACAAACTTGTAAAATTGCTGATCATGCAGTGTTTATTTATCTGCCAGTATAGAATATGCAGTCTGGCTTGCTAAATCAATTAGTAATGGCTCTCATCAATCCATATAGGTTTTCTAAACTAACAGTTAGTAACATGGTTCTATACCACTGCTATGGATTGCAGAGACCAGAATAGCCAACACTTTTAGCATATAACAAAAAAATGGCCTCTCTGTTTTTATCCATGTAGCTATGCTGTGTCTCGTGGAGGTTTTGGCCTATCTGTTTTCTTACCTGTTTCTATAACGGATTCATCTTGTGCTTGGGCTAATATTAATCTTTCCTTCTCAGACTTACTTGAAATTTCTGCTCATTCTTTCTTGGAGGCTCACCCACAAGAAAAGGTTTGCGAAAGGATGGGATTGGTCCATATTGGTTCGAAAACGAAAATTTAATAACAATAGCATAATGTGGAGGACATGAATTGTCACTATTTGACTGTGGATTCTGAAAATAAATCATCCTTCCCCACTGGATACTTTGCTTTAGAGTCAAAACTTAGTTCGTGGTTAGCTTTAACAGGCTTAGCCCATGGTGGACATCTCGAACAGAAAAGTGTTTTCATTAAGCTCCTAAATTTTGAGAGACCTTTGAATACATACCTGCAAAGTTGCTGACCCTCTAATAATTCCATCATTTAGGAATACCTTCTATATTAGTGCTTTCTTTGGGCTCTGCAATAGCCATAGAAGGTTCGATATTGTTGTTTACATCTGAATTGGCAATAATCAGAGATCACAATTGTTTAACAATAAGAGAACTGACTCTGGAAAGTTGAGTATATGTGTCCAGCTTTGGCGAAGCAGAAGAATTATCAGGCAACTGTTCTCGAAGGCTTAATATAGTTTGTCGCCAAGAATTCAAATAATCATTCATAGATAAAACCATGCACAGCCATGAATCTCCAAGTCTGGAAAAAAGCAACAAAGAAAAGCCAGAAGACGTTATAGAACAAAAACCCTTGAACTATGATGATACATGAGCACGGTTCAAAACTTTCTTAGTCTTTTACTAATTCAGAGGTCTCGAATTTTATAGAGTTTTTGGGTCATAAATCAATGTTACATGAAATTCCAGGAACTGGGGGGACTCATTCTCAGAACATATAGAAATTTTTAGGGAACTTCGGGGGAGACCAAGTATAAAAAATGCAAATTTTAATTCACTTTTAACAATTAAACAGGGAACGGTAAAACTATAAATATAAGATAGAATAATCATCATATAATAAAAAATAGTAAAATTTAAATACAATGAATTATACTAGCTTCTCATTCTCATCATTTGACATTAATTGATATTTCAAAACAAAAGAAAAATTAAAATACAATGAATCATTACATCCGATTTAAAATTTGATATTCCTGAGATTGAAAGTTGAAAGTTAAAACTGAAATAGTAAAGTCAAATTGAAGTGACAAATCTGAAGATTGATGATATATTGTCATACATGTGCAAATAAATTGTAAATCATAATAGATTTTAAAATCCTAGATATAACAACAGTAGCAAGTACTTATATAAATTGAATAGGAAAAAAGTAGAAGTCCTGCAAATAAAAAAAACATGGAGTAATTGTGGCTAATGGATCATGTCTATGCTATTGCTACTTCTCTATTCTCAGTTTCCATGCCCTCAAAACTTGCCTTGAGACTCAACACTATACATGCCAATATTTTCATTACTCTCGTGATCCTTTGGCTGACCAGACATGCTCGGGGGCACCTTTGCTAATTCCTGCTGAAGATCTACACCATCCTCTACATTAAACTTGTGTGGCATCTTTAAGTTCAAGATTCCAACACATGACATGTACTTGGAATTACTCTGCAGTCTTCCTATGCTTAAGACACAAGCCACTATCAGATCAAACCAGCTTCTCTTAATAACCGGGTAACTTGATATATCTTGATAGAATGGATGAAGCTATAAGCGAATCTGTTCTTTTCACTTGCAGAGGATCTATTAGTCTGTGAGAGCAACTGAATATTAAGTTGTCTAAGTTCCTGAGCTCAGTCACAAGGTTTGAGTTTGAGTTAATGTTCAATGAGGATAATGTTCGTTCCAAGTTTGCGAATGCATAAAGTTTGGAAAAAAATGTCCTTGAACAAAAGGTTTTTTTTATCATTTTATTTTTCTTAAAAAATGCTAAATATGTCAGGGGAACAGATTGGAGAGATCTTTCAGTTGGTATATGTATATATACACTCATAACTATAAAATAATGCAAAAGCATGTAAAAAACTTCCATGTAAAATTAATGGATAAAGTTTGAGTTCATGTTCGAACTTTTGCCATAAAATTTGGTGTACCTTTTGACATAGGTTCTAAGGTGTTGTTGCCATGCATCTCCACCTGCCCAATTCGGTTCCGTGGTGCCAACCCTGCTTTGTAGTTGCACTGGGTTTGTTGAAAGGGCCACTGAGTTCTGTAAACCGAAGAAACACCTCCTGAAGCTTCATGGTCTCCTTAGTATACATTTTGTCAACATCAGCACAAAAACCTTGATTCACCTCATCATCATCAGAGAGAGGCTCTTCTAGTCTTATCCAAATGACATTTTCGGTTCCACACATAGGCTGCCATGTGCAAGGGTGTGTTCATACCATATTTACCAAGTTTGGAAATCTAGTATTGTACAGGAGGGGAACAATTCCAAAATCCGGAAATATACAAATTGGTTCACAAAAAAATTGAAAATATATATTTTTAAATATTATATAACATAAAAATATGCAAAATTTTAATTGCTGGGCTGAGCAGAGAGAGTCAGCTGCAATGCCGGTTTGCAGGGAAACAATTGGATTGGTTCAATTTGGTACATCTGACAAATCTGGATCCTGTTGGATCAGGGTTAGATCCAGTAGGAATTGTTAAATATGGTTTATAGGATCCCACCCATGTTCAATGATGTCTAATCCTTTCATTGTAAATTTGTACTGTGAAATCTCCCTCGGCAACTATCGTTTTTGCATTGTAAATTCTATTAGGCTTTTATTTTACTTTATCGTTTGACTGTGTCAAGTTTCCGTTTGCATGGGAGATGAGTCGTTTAATTTTGGGGGATGAGTTTCCCTGAAATGAGTGTTGACCATTTTGGTTCTGCAGGCCAAAATCAGTCCCCCCTTTTTTTCCCCTGCTGTTCTGAGCCAGTACATTGTATTCTTTGCACAAGTTTGGAAATTTCTACGGACTCTGCAGGTTTTCTACGGACTCTGTAGGTCCATTACTACGGACTCTGTAGGTTTTCTATAGACTCTGCAGGTCCATTTCTACGGACTCTGCAGGCCGGCATTTTTACGAACTCTGCAGGTCCATTTCTACGGACTCTGCAGGTCTAGTTTCCACGGACTTTGCGAAGAAGTTTTCTACCGACTCGGCAGGGAGAACAGGGAAGTTCCCGACACTCAGGCACAAAATGGACCATCTCAAGAGCCCTTGCGGAGGGCAGGGAACACTTTCAGAAGAGGCCACAGAGAAAGCCGCAAAGGTAAGTTTCCTTCGGAAATTTGTTTAAGGCAAAGGAAATGCCCTTCGGAAGGGTCGTTTCCAATTTTTCCGAAGGGCACTTTTTCAAAGGCAGTTTGAAGAAGCAAAGGAAGAAATCCTTCGGACTTTTTTGTCCGAAGGAATTCCTTCGGACAAGAAGTCTGAAGGAATTCGAAAGGGCCACAAACAAAAATCCCACAAAAAGACTAAGGGTAAGGCGAAGAATAATTTCTTCGGACTTTTTGTCCAAAGGAATTCCTTCGGACAAAAAGTCTGAAGAAATTCGGAGGAAGGCCGCGGGAGGAAAAGCCGACGGAAATTTCGAAGGAAAGCAAAGTGGTCGAAGACAATTCTTGCGGACTTTTTGTCCGCGGGAAAATTGGCCACTGGAAAAAACCCGAAGGAAGTCTCCAAAGGAAAGGAACGAGCAAGATAATTCTTGTGGACTTTTGTCTGTGGGAAAATAACCAAGGGAGCCGAAGGACCTCGAAGGGCAGGTGCCCTTGCAGGGGACTCTCGGCCAAAATGGACACTTTTCCAAAAGCCGAAGGGTCACTTTCCCTTCGGAAGGATGCAAAACAAGAAGCCCGAAGGAAATGGAAGCAACAAGAGTCCAAAGGAATTGAGAAAAGCCGAAGAAAGTCCAAAGGGTGACGGACCCGAGGACCTCAAAGTCAAACGCAGTGACAGGTGCACGAACGTCAATTTCAAGGCTCGTGAAATAGCTGCTGATTTTGAAAAGCCTTAAAGAAGAGCCAAAGAACGCAGCGACCCGCCAAAAGATAGCCCTGAGGGCTGAAGGAGCCAGAAAGTGACAAAGCCAGAAAGAGACAAAACGAGGAAGAAACAAAGTGCAGAAGCGGACAAACAGTCCAGGTGGCAAGGAAGAGGTGTCAACTCGGATTTATTCCTGCAGTTGGAATAGTGCTTGCCAAGTGGTCATCAAACGGCGCGAACAGTAAGCGATGCGCCTGTTTTCTTCATTTCGCATTAATGAGCAGACAAGCCACGTAAATGCTTTGAAGGGAGCAGTCTGTTTGCATAAAAGAGGCGCGGCCCATGCTTTCACATTAATGTTGGAACGCCAAAGTAAAAGCAGGAGCCGACAATCAAACGGCTTCCTCTTCCCAAGGCTCGAAACGCACATGGGCCAGCTTGTCAAGAGTGCCAAAGTTTTTTCAAAAGAAAGCGCCAAGTTCTCTTCTCCTCTTTCTATATATTGTAAAACATCTCATCTGAGAAAGATCCATTCTCTTAGCCCGTAAGACAAAGCTTTGCCCAAAAATATCTCGGGCTTGTAAGACAGAACTCTGCCAGATTTTTACTTTGAATCAAGACTTAGCATTTTTACCTCCATTTGGACTTGCACTCACGCATGTCTATGTTTTCTTTTTGTGTTAAGTCATTTCCTTTTATGCTTTTCACAGATCGATTCCAGCATGTCTAGTGCATTGTGAAGTTTCGTCTTCTGCAGGTCTGCCAGAAGTGTCTATGGCAGGAATATAGGCGCATGTGAACAGGCTGCCAAAGTGTGTCTTAGAACACCTTTGATAGTTCTTCCTCCCTGTATTTTTACGGACCCCTGGCTCACTGATATAGAAGAGTTTCCCACATCAGATGAAGTGTATGGGCACTTCATCTTGGTGAAAAGTGTATGTTCGGGCTGAGTGGGTCATCATTTTTGGTGTATCACCTCTTTTATTTTAGGTTTAGGTTTTGTTTTCAGCATCTTTCTCCCTTTTCACCCCCCTTCTTTTTAATTTTTTGTTACCAGTAAGAAGTCCAGGACCTAAAAGATACATCAGAGGGAGCTAGCCCTATCTAGAGACTCTCCCTTTCAGCTTCGCCGATCCCACAGGCAAGAGGGGAGTTTCCATTTTGACGTGTGGAAGGCAGGAGCCCATCCTCCTGTCAGGGTGCAATCCACTGCGTCAACAATGAGGACATGGGAAGTCTCCCTGGCATTTCCCTTTTGGGGGATTCATCCCAGAGGATAGGGGAAAATTTCCCTTGGATTCTGCTTGTTTAGGTGCATCAGGGGCAAGTGGGAGAAGTTCCCCACAATTTTCCCAACTACTTGGAACGAGGTTCCCACCAAGAACGAATTTGATAGTAACACTGATCATAATTCTCTACAAGGTTACCAATTCCAACAAACCGCAAGAGGAATACAACTGCTCTCAGAAACTCTATAAAGGTGGGAAATATGATGGCAAGTGATGATCTGGAACCAACATTAACAACAAATGCCATTGAATATTTGAAGTAGGCATTCCCTCAAGATCGAATGGAAATTGAATTGCAGAAGCCAACAATGTTTTATTCACCATTGTACTCTACAATTTGTCAGAGAGGGCAGATTCTGTGTAAAACAGTAAAAGCTAATGGCTTCTTCATCAGCGGCAGGATGGGAACTCATGACTTGTGACTTGTTGGAGGATGCGTCAACAGGTCATCTGATCTTGAATGCAAGGAGGGCTAATAGCTTAATGGTAGAGCCCCTAGTGCACACATGGGAGGTCCTAGGTTTGAGCCCTATCTAGTTCATGGTTTTACAACATGGTATCAAAGCCAGGCTAGGTGACATAAAAAAGGATCATCAAGGATCAAGTCACACGCCATCTGATTTCGAATGTAAGGAGGCCAGTAGCTCAGAGGTAAAGCTCTAGAAGTGCATTAGGGAGGTCTTAGGTCCGAGCCCTCGCTGGACCATGGACCATGGACCATGGTCCATCTGTATAAGCTAGTGGCTGCTTCATCAATTGCAGGAATCTGTACAGCTTGTGGAAGGCTAACCTTGTCTCTTTGCTTCATGGGAAAAATATTGGAAAGATGGAACACATGCAAGGCCATCATTGAAAAGTATCTTCACGCATTTCTAAAGAAGCACGACTTTCTCTTTCTGAAACTGTCAATTATGTAGGCTAGCTGGTAAAATGAACTGCCACCTCTACAATTATCGACTTCATCATCAGCAGCACAAGCCATGGAGAAATTCTACTTGAAAATTTAGTACCTAAAAGAGTATAATCTTTGTAAAAGAATGAGACTTAAGAGCACAATGGGGACAACATGACAAGTACCAACACTGATTTCTCCTACCAAAAATAAAATATCTAATCAAAACAGGGGCTTCTTGGTGATAATTCCAGAGATGACGAGATAACCACTAACTCAGAAACCAGCACAATGAAGATGCAGCCATCAAATTGGAGCTTAACAAGTCTGACGAACAGGGACAAGCAAGAGGTAAACCATAAAAGCTATTGTATTCTCTTGATGATGGGTCGATTTTAAGACCTGAAATGGCGAGGATATCTTTTCTTTTGTAACAGATATATCCAGAAGCTTCTGATTACTAATATTAATAGACTGTGGAAGCCTATTCTTATCATAATAGCCACCTTAAAAGGCCCAATAACCCTGATCCAAATCGGTCTCAGCAGCAAAGCCCCGGCATCTGTTTATATACTTATCGTCATTGACATTTGCAACTCTTTGATCTAGTCTCAAATTCACATTTAAACAGAGGAGCAGTGTAAGTCTTATTACGTGTAATTAAAATCCTCTTCTATTTGATATACTTGATGTCATATATCCCTCAACCTGATTATGGTTTCCACCAACTCACTTCTGGCCATCAAATATGCATACCAGTGCATTCCAAATACCATATTTTGCTTGAATTCAAGCTCAATTGCTTTCTGCCATTCTCGACAAGAAATTGAGATCTATATTAAATATCAAACCCGCGGGCACAGACAGGACATTAGAATTTGTCCTTTGCACTGCCTCGGTTATCATCTGCATGTATTTGTAACAGACATTTTGGTTTTGCTTGGGCCTCTCAGTTTATTCGTCAGACTAATTCCCACAACCTGACTAGTCCCAATGACTGTTATAGCTACTCAGGGCTTTAAAATACAATTCTGTATGAAGTCTGTGACCCAAAAACCCATTGCCATCTAAATTGCTGCGGCATCATCCAGCCCTCTGCTATGATTATCCAAGATTATCATCACTTTACTGGATGCTAGGCTGGAGACTACTCTCTTAAATACTTCAATAACAGGCAAGTCAAGTAGATTTTGTCGTGGCTCAATTCCAATTTCTGATAATATTTCTGTGTGCCAATATAAGCTCCCTGAACGTCCAACCAGAGAGGCGGCACAATACCTTGAGATATTAGATGAAAATTCCTTTGAAACCTGGTCTTAAATGGATCGGGAAAGAGGTTTTAGATGGATGCATCAATCTCATTGTCTCCTGAATGTTCAATTTTTCTGCCTAATCTTAATAGATTCTGTTAGCCATTCTCTTACATGATTTTTTTTAATCAGGTTACGGATGGAATTCTAAAAGTCTGCTCCCATTCTGTCTGCTGTCAGTTGTTGGGGTCGATTTCCTAACTCCAATTCCATTTTATTATTTCATTGCTTCTCTCCTTTCAGCAGGCCTTTTTTGTATAATTTCAGACTGCTTCTCTGTGAATGGTTTTGAATTGGCTTATATTAAACTCTTTCCTATAGCTATCATCACCATCTCCAGGTGACTCAGCCCCGGCCCCATTTGTGCAAGTAGATTTAAATCAACCTCCCTCTCTTAGAGCTGGTTGAAAGAAGCAATCTTCACCCAGGGAACACAAAGCCACAACCAATCCTTACCTGCCAATAGAGAAACAATAACTGCCTGGGAGATATTTGTTGTTGGGATTCCTTTGAATTTCACAATCGGAACCCAAAGCCAAGCCCAACACTTGCTGTGGGAGGAGAAAGAATAGTGGGCATCAACTTGAATATCTTGATAATGACCCAGACAAAGAGATCCTTTCAACTTTTTCTCCTGACTGAGATTTTCAAACAGAAAGACAGAAGCAAACCATCAAAGAAAAGAACAGATAGATGTTACCTGGTTTGCTGTTATTCCCATCCTTTGTTTCTGCTTTCGGTGAACTCCAGCTACTAAGTTTCCACTTTACTTGCCGTACAGGATTTATGAAACAAGATAGCCTGACGAAAGACCCCGAACTGTATCTCCTTATGCCTCACAAGAAATTTAGACTCTATGCCAAAAGTTCCATCTTAAAGTTCATCTGAGAAGAATAAATAATTGTAGCAGAGGAGTTTGATAAAAGTCAAACAGAACAACGGTTGAGGCTTCATAGACTTCCATGACCATCACTAACCTCATTATTGAATGAAATGATTTGATGGACAGGTTTGAGCATGCCAAGCCAGCCAGTTTGACAGAGTGGAACGGGATTGTAAGTCAAAAAATGTTTTTATGTCTTAAGTTTCTAATATCTTTGCATGACAAAGCACCCTGTGCATTTTAGGGTGATCAATTAGTTGAATTGTTAGGAAAAGGGGGGCCAAGAATTTTTCAGAACATATTTCCTTGGAAGAGAAATCAACTCTTAGGTTGGCTGCCAAGTCTTCCGCTCTGTTACCACTTTTTCAAATATGGCACAGCTTTATTCTCTTGAAGCATGATTGGATGCTGCAAATGTCTCGGATGATGCTATGTAATTGCCATGCATTGCAAGGCATCTTCTTAACTGTCTGGATTGTGATGTTAAAATCACCTCCTTCAATTCCTCCTTAGTGATACTTTGAACCTTCAAGAGGGCCATACCTTCATGATTTCATCCACATTGTTTGAGGAGTTGCAAAAGCGAATGCTATAAATCATCAGAGGCTGGCCTTTGCAATCACTGAAGACCCTACCACCACCAGTGAGACACAGGTTGCCTGTAGTAGCCTCATCAAAATTCAATTTATTAAAGCCAAAGGGGAGATATTTTTACATGACAAGGCTTTAACCTTTTATTTGGCCCTTTCCCATTATTTGGGGCAGGACTTTTGTTTTTCCCCCAACTCCTTAATGCCTCCAACCTTGGATCGGGAATAAATTCCTCACTTTGTTTCTAGCCGTTTACTACATCAGAAATTGCAGCTTCAATTTTATTTCACATTCTTTGCAGGGTTCTCTTTGTTTGGAAAGCTTTGCTGTTTCATTCCAACATCCAGTCATGTATTTTAATGGCAGGTGCTGTATTCCACAGGATCTTCAATAGTTTGCTGGCAAAGATTTATGTTCCAGACAGTAATCTATTGTGTAATTGCCTCTGGTCCCTGCTGAAGAAAGATCAAACGTCGTCAAAAAGCTTAAAAGGTAGCTCTAAATCTGCTGGTTGATTTTGCAATGAAGAAGAAGATGGTTGGCAGTTTATTCACTATTCTAGCACTAGTAAAAACGAGATGTTTCATGACAACACTTCTTGGTCAGAGCAGAGTAGGTAAGTGTTGATGCTCAGATTTGTCATGAATATTGCCCCTGTAGCAGAACATCACAGTATAAAACATGTAATAAAAATATGATCGACATACAATTAATGTAATAAAATTAGATCTAATACAAGACATATGGAGCAAACGAGAACTTCCATAACAAAGTGCGGACCCTACATGGAAAAGAAGTTAGTCCAAAATAATTAGCTCCAAACAAAGTATATTTCGTCGACAATTTACAAGAAGTAAACATAAAAACACGGAATGCATTAAATTTTTTAGTTTTAAACTTATCAAAAGGAGAAAAAAAAAATGTTTCGTCTTTCTCAAAATATATCATACTTAAAACAATTGAGGAATTATCAAAAGACACATCAAAGTCTCAAGAAGATACTATAGCTTTAGGGATCTAAATTGGTTAAACACTTGATTGAGGTCTTTTAGTGGTTTTCCAACAATACAAAATGTCATGAGTTGATTTACCATAAGATTTACAAGGATACAATTTCCAACATTTAGAAATATGATGTCCATGTTTATTACAATGCACATAAATTTTAACGTTTTTAACTTAAGCATGAGTAGGAGAAACATTATAAGAAGTCTTATGAGATTGAGAAGCAATATTGTGCAATGTCCTTCAGTGATGGGGACAATACGACTTCATATGAGCATTAGAGGTGCTAAAACCAAGCCCTGCAAAATTTGTGTTAGATTTAAGCAAAATAGGTTAAAGATTGTCCTTTTCACATTTTCCGAGACCACCTTTACTATAACCGATTGAATACATGATTTTTAAGCCAGGGTTAGAAGAATGAGTGTGCAAAGAAGTGTAAGTTTTACGAGAAACACATTTAACATTAAAGACATTATCAAGGTCAAAAGACAATTTTAACGTGTAAAGTGTCAAGTGAAGCATGCGGAGTCTCCATTTTTCCATTAAAAGATGTCTGAAGTGCATTAATAGTCATATGTTGACATTCTTCTATTTGACACTTAAGAGTATGAATCTCATTATTTTGAAAAACATTTTTTTTTGTGTAAATTTTTTAAATGCTAAAAATAAGGCCAATTTAAAAGCCATTTGAAGAAACGATGATGCTATGAAAAGGGAGATACATTTTGCAAATTATCTCACATGAAAAAATAAGGTCTATAAAAAAGGCCAATTAATGCCAAATAACTAATACTGTTTAGATTGACGGTATACAAGGGAGAAAAAATGCCAATTTTTTTATACAAGGTACTAAAAGTGTGTTAAGCAAAAAAATGTCTTAATAATTAGAAATTAATGTCATACATTTAAAAAACATTAAATAAATAAAAAAAACTTATGACAAATCTCATGTACGTGAGAAATTTTAAAAAAGATTATGGACTTTTTGAAAAAAAAAAAAAGAGACCTTTTGATTTCAAAAGCTTTAATGCATTAATAAAGCATTTGAAAAAATATATTAAAAGATTAAGATGCCAAAGTGTCAAGCATTAATGACTTGTTTTCAAAAGTTAATAAATATTTTGTTTGTTTGTTTTGGAATTGAAAAGCTTTTAACAAAGCAAATAAAAGCATTAAAAGCCAATGTTAATATTAAGACATTAAAAAGTCAAATCACTAAAACGCCATTTATATGAAGTAAATATGATTCAAGACAAAACTTTTTTTTTTTGAAAAAAAACAGCAGTTACATTTTTAACGATTTCTCCCAAATGACAATTTGAGTTTCTGCAAAATTTTAGCAGGTTATTCCTAGCTTAGAAACCAATAAACCTAAAAAACCCAAAAATACCTCGGATCGTAAATCAAAAGATACATCCTTTTTGGTAGATGTGTTTTTATTTAAAAAAATAGATTTAATAGAAGCTTTAAAAATAAAATGGCTTCTTTTTTACGTTCAAACCTGCCAACTCTCAAAGATTCAAATGTTAATAACATGTTCCAGTGCTATGTTAAGAATTATGTCAAGATTGATAAAATAACATTGAAAATACGAAATAATGAATGCTTAAAAGGAACAATATTGTCTCAATAGCAAGCCACAAGAGAATGCAAGAGACAAGATTTGTCAAGTGGAGAAACCGTTAAACAGAAAAAAATCCCACATCTATAAAGAAGGCTTGCAAAGTAAAATTCTCCAAGTACAATCTCAATGGAAGAAAAATAAATAGAGAAGAGAGATGGACCTCAAGCCATAAGAGAGAATCTTAAGATAGAAACTAGTAGTAATTTAGTGTGCAGATAGAGAGAGGAGAGAGCTCAATTAATAGCACTAGAAACAAAAACAAATTACTGACACAATCTTCTTGTGTGTGCCAAATGATCCTAATCCTCATAAGGTGAGGGGGATGTGTTCAAGTGTGGAGGGAGTTACATGTGATTGTAACTCCAAGATTCCCTACAAGAGGACAAAAGAGGTGTGATACCTTATAAATCCAGGATAAAGTGAATTTATTATAATAAAAAATGCACAATTAAAATAGACTCAAGATTAACTTAAACTAACTTAAATAAAGATTAATCGCCGATATATTTACACTTCCAACGAATCACCAGAATGATGCAGAAGAATTGAATTGTCTATCTCAACAGTCAGAAATTAGAATGCCATGCCACCTGTTTTGAATGGTTGAGTTCCTTGTTTGTCCCATTTGGGAAATCTGACAGTAGTTGAATTAGGATGGTGAATTTGTTACCCATTCAATTTGTCTGTTTCAGACTGTTTGCAGGGGCAGATTTGGCGGCCACCGAACCTGCCTACTAAACCTATTTCTTTAAATGGGTAAAGCTGGAAGCCTTTGTAAGGGTTCTGACTGTCGTCAGAGCCTTCCTCACTTCCCTCTAACTCTGATCATCCTTCCCAACATTCTGACTTGATTGTGTCTTTATCTTCATCTTCGTCGTTCATATTTCAAATGAGTGTTAGAGGCTTGTTTGTGTGTTATTGTGGTCATACAAAACACACAACTGAATTGTGAATGGATGCAACTGATTAGAGAAGATTCATTTTGGATCACTTTGGGATGCCTTAACCCAGAATTTATGACTAGGAAATAAATTAACGAGTCTTGGCAGTCACCCTTCCTCGACATGTCATCAGCCATAGGGATCTGAAGATGATTCAAGAGATACAGCAGCTGTTTGGTGGATGGAAATGCTTAGGCCAATTCAACCTCTTCCAAGTCTTTGTCCCATAAGCTACTTCAAAGTAATCACTGACCTGCTACCCCCAAGTTACAATTCAATTATTTGAAAGTTTAATAAAATTTTCCTTTTGAAAGGAAAATATTAAATATTCAAACACTTTCATAAAAGAAGGTTATGTTCTTAGCTTTTAACTTTTACTACTTGTCACCAACTTCTCAAAGGGTTATGGCGCTTCTTGTGTAGCTTGACATCACTCTGCTTCTTGATGGAACTTGGTGAATTGCAATGTGTTATCATTACTTGATGGATAGGGTTGCCTGTCGAATTCCAAGCCTGGCTTGTATGTGACATAATTTGTCAAAGGGTCCCTGGCTTGTCCCTGACATAACTTTTCGAAGGGTCTTGACACTTTTCTCGGAGTGCTCCAGTAAGCCTTCACTCATTAGTGTGAAATCTGACCATGACTCACTCCACACTATGGGGGGTTGTATTATTGAACTTTATCCTGTACGAAAGTTTTAATGTTGAACTTCAGAAAAGAAGTTTGCTTCTTTACTTTGTTACTGGATTCTTCAGAACACCCCTGTACCCGAATCCTGGTTCCGATTCTCCTTGGAAATGTCCCAGGTTCTTCTTCGAAACTTAGCTTTGTAAGTTCGGTTTGTCGAAAGTATGGTCTTAGGCTGTTCTAGTGATAGTATAGCAGCGATAGATAGGATGGAGTTCCTGTTAAGTTCAATAAAACGCATTTGGCTATAGTTGTCAGAATGAGATATGATTCATGCTTAATGGCTCTTAGTAGATCTGAGAGACTATATGGCATCTTGTTATTTTTTGTAATTTGTTGAAGCTCATCGAACAACTTGATTTGAATTGTTCATGAAATTTTTTATTGTCCATTATCTATTTTAAATTATTGTTTGGATAAGAGTGTGGCTAATGTTGATTCTTGACTACACATTTTTGCATCTTGTTATTTTTTGTAATTTGTTGAAGCTCATCGAACAACTTGATTTGAATTGTTCATGAAATTTTTTATTGTCCATTATCTATTTTAAATTATTGTTTGGATAAGAGTGTGGCTAATGTTGATTCTTGACTACACTTTTTTGCAATTTAGATGTTTATTGGAGATGGTGCGAAACTTGTTCGAGATGCGTTTCAGCTTGCAAAGGAGAAAGCCCCTTGTATTATTTTTATAGATGAGGTTGATGCAATTGGAACCAAGCGTTTTGACAGGTATTAGATTCTTTCATTTTTATTCTTCTCTTTGCCAAGTACACTGCGATTTTCGTTCATAATACTCATCTAAACTGTAAAAAAGACAATTATTCTATAAGAATAAAAGAAATAAATTGCTTTAGGAAGATAAAGCAAGGATAGGGCATTTTTTGGAGAGGCTTCCTTACCTATAAGTATGGAAAGACTAACTGTAATATGGAGATGATTCTTCAAGAAAATTGTGTGCTCTAGTTGAACCACCTATCTAATACATTGAAGATTGATTGTCTTTGAAATTGGGAGTTACACACCTAAGTGCTTTTGATTTTGTGCATATTGGTGGTATTGGAACTGATTTTTATTTCTTTTCTATGGTAGAAATGTTATAATGCATCAGTTTCTGTTTCAGAATTGAAATTTTGTTTTTATAATTTGGATCATTCATGAGAAGCCAAGGTCTAGATATTGGTTTTTCTACAAAGCTACAGTATTGTATCATATCTAGTTAGTTATAAGCTACTATTATGATGGAAACACGTGGAAGTGGTACAACAAAGTTAAAATAATTACATTCTGTGGAATGTCTTTCAATTATAATTTAATTCTGTTTGCAGTGAAGTAAGTGGTGATAGAGAAGTTCAACGCACTATGCTAGAGCTATTGAATCAACTTGATGGATTTAGCAGTGACGATCGCATAAAGGTGAGATCTTGAATTGGATAAACTTTTGCCACCTTTAAATCCAGCTGTACTGTCAACAACATTCTAAAGAGACATTTTTTACTGTCTGTTGTTTGCAATCTTGTATAACTATAATACAATGTAATATAGAAGATGATGAAAAGGAGAGCTATGACAAGCAACACGGGTGTTTAGTTTAAGTTTTTTTTTTTCGACATTAGGCTGTATCCCTAGTGACACTTTCTGTTGTAAGGACATTTATTTTAATAGTTGAAAAAAAAGTTGTGTTACATTATAAGAAAGGGAGCTCTGATATTCAGCAATGGTGTTCAGTCTGAGCTGGTTTCTAGAGGTCAGACTGTACTATTAGTGACACTTTCTATTGTAAGGATGGTTTTTATAACAGTCAAAAAGGAAATTTTGTTACAATGACAAAGCTAACAATGAATACAATCAATACGTTGGAACCACCAGGAGAGTCAGGTTCTCCAGATTAGCATAGCCACAAGGTTCGGCCGGATCTCGGCCGAATTCGGGAAAAACCGCATTTTTTTTTGGAGTCCGGATTAATACGCCAGGTTTGGTTCGGCCGAATAGAACGCGGACAGCAAGATCGGTGGCTGGTGAAGAGAACGGTGGACGAATGAGCAGCAAAGAACAGCGGGCGAACAAGCAACAAAGAACGGCGGCCGAACGCAAACATTGGCTTGCCGAATGAGACAAAATTAGCAGAGAACGCTGGAGGCTCGAGCCAACAGAGAAATCAACACTCGGCAGGTGGATGGGATGATCCGCGGGGAAGTAGCTGGACGGTTAGTGGAGGCTTGGAGCAGAGTTTGCGTTTTAAATTTTAGGTTAAACTTTAATAAAATAAAATCACATTCGTTTTTTTTTTTTTTTCTAATTTTTTTAATTTAAACTTTATATATTATAAAATATAAATATTAAATCTAATTTAGTAAATATTAAAATTATTTTATTAAATAAAATTAAATTCAATATAATAAAAATTAATGTTTTTGAAAATAATAAAAATAATCTCAATAAATAATATAAAATTTAATTTATAATTTAAATATATATTTTATATTATATATTTATAATAATCTCAATAATCTCTCTCTATATATATATCAAACCGGATTTTTCAGGATTTTTTCGAACCTTTTCAAGAAATTGGATTCCGCATTTTTTTGTCCTCCCGAACCTTTCCGGATTTCCGAACCTTGTGACTATGCAGATTAGGCAGACCATACAAAACAATATATTGCAGATGACAGACTAGTGGACCTTACATAAAACCAAACCATTTAAGGATTCTAAAGAATTGTTCCATGTTCGAGGCATTTAAACCTATCCTGAAAATACCAAAAAACATCAGTATAACAAACAGTAAAATCAGTTTCTTTCAAAAACGAAACCTTTACCAAAAGAACTGACCTCAAAATTCAGGATCTCCATACTAACCTAGCTAATCCTCTTGACAGATGATGATTTTGATACCCTTGTAAATTCCAGTATCCGCCTTAAGAGCATTGTTTGGGGCATTCGTGGTAGCAAAGTTCCAAAGGCCTGTTCTGAAGGAAAATACTGGATTTTCGAGGTGTATGCTCCCTTGTTTGTTCTTGTTGGTTTGCCAGTGAATTTGAATATGGATCATATGCTAGTTTTTTCAAAATTTGAAGCGTCCATTGGTTGAATCTTGAATTATTATGCAGGCATTTGTCGGCTAAACCTTCCTTTTTCCATAATAAAGGTACATCATCAAGACATTGCTGGCAATAATGTGATCCTGATTCATTTTTACTCTCTTTGCACTTCATGATCTAAATTTCATTCCTTTTTTCTATCACTTCTTATGTTTACAAAGCTCACTCGACTAGGTGCTAGAATACTTTAACCTTGCGATGTTTTCTGATGGGATGCTTTTTGGGTATTGGGAAATCAGTGTTTGATATGGATCTTTTGCATTATTTGGTATTCCCTCTGAGACCGCCAGGGGCTGCCAACCATTGACCGTATGATGGAAACAAGTGAAAAGAAAGATTTAGTGGTTTGGGCCAGCACCTGCCAAAGAGGCCTCTGCGTTGAACTGTCACCCAAATCAATTCTACTTTCTCTGTCCACATTGGACACCCTTTCTCATTTCCTCCTCTCCTTTCTTCTTTTGTCATTTTTTTGTTCTCTGTATTTCGACATAATCCATTTTGGATCATTCTTTCTTTGTGGATCTTTGGTTTGTTTGATGCGTATGTCACAATGTGACTATAACTTGTACCACCCAGGAGGATTTTTTTGTTTTGGGTGGAATTTTCAATTCTTTTATGTTTGTACTTTTTGGCAATTTTTGAATAATGGGTACTTAACTATATCTATACCCAACCAGGATCAGATTCCCAACTATTGAATGATGTGATGTTGATGCCCCAAATCTACCTAATCTTCCTGTTCTCTTCTAGGGAGAGAGATTTTGGTTTCTTGGCTTATTTTCCAGTTTTCCAGCAGGGTCTTATTCTCCTCATCCACCTGAGGTCTGGCCTATCTCCAAGTTGAATCTTTCCTTTGACACTCATTTGGGCTGTTAAGTCTGCCAGACAACAGGGTGCTTCTGAATACAATAGTTTGATCACAATCCAAGCTTGGGTTCTGGAAGTCACACAAAGATGATCAGATCGGATCCCATAATTAGCACTCTGCTTTAATGAAAACACATATTTGCTCTTAAGCCAAAATAGCTTCTAGCCATAGATACTTTCATTTCCTAAAAACCATATAATGACAATGGCATGGACAAAACTTCATCCCACTGATAACAAGGGACAAAACCCAAGAAAAATGAGCTCTGACCAGAAACTGAAGGACAATTGGGCCCAAGATAGCAACAGGAACCTCTGCACACTCCCATCTTTGTAACTTTGACATGATTAACTAACACTAAACATTTGTTCGTTAACTAGATATTCTTTTGGTATGCATTTTATAATGTTACTTTAAACTTGCATAATACTGCAGGATTTGGGAATCCCTTTTAAATATTGATCAATTTGTGTCCTGGGAGAACTATCTGAGTGGTTGAGGTAAAAGATGTTTCAATTTTGTCAATGGCTCCGGTTTTGTAGTTTTTGCATGTTAGGCAATCGTTGGGCAATTTGAATCCCACTTGTTTTGATTTCCCTAGGAAAAATTTCTATTCCTACCTACTTTTTTCCCAAGAGTATCTATTCTGATCTTAGTATCTTTCTCGAATTGCTTGCAATAGAAAAACTTATAGTTTTATATGTATTCATCTTTAGTTTTCACAGAATTATGCTCCAGTGTTTTTAGGGATCTTGTTTATCGTGATATATAAATATGGTCTCTCTTTTACATGTAAATTTTTTAATAAAAGAGGTTTCAATTTTGTCAATGGCTCCGGTTTTGTAGTTTTTGCATGTTAGGCAATCGTTGGGAAATTTGAATCCCACTTGTTTTGATTTCCCTAGGAAAACTTCTATTCCTACCTACTTTTTTCCCAAGAGTATCTATTCTGATCTTAGTATCTTTCTCGAATTGCTTACAATAGCAAAACTTATAGTTTTATATGTATTCATCTTTAGTTTTCACAGAATTATGCTCCAGTGTTTTTAGGGATCTTGTTTATCGTGATATATAAATATGGTCTCTCTTTTACATGTAAATTTTTTAATGTTTTCCCTTTCATTAAGTTGGAAGCATTGGGAAAATGGATATTCGCAGGAAACAGCTCATCTGCTATGTAACTGAACTTTTACAGCTGGTTTTCTTGTCCTATTGCACTATACTTAAAGTGTGTAGCATCTTCTGATGTCTTACGGGCTTTTGTTTAATGTTTTCTCTTTGTGGTGCTCATATCATGTATAGCAGGTTACGGGAAAACTTAGTATAAACTTTTAATACTATGTGCAGGTGATAGCAGCCACAAATCGTGCAGATATCTTAGACCCAGCTTTAATGCGTTCAGGTCGTCTAGACCGGAAGATAGAGTTTCCTCACCCAACTGAGGATGCCAGAGCACGTATATTACAGGTGAATCTACTCATATATACAAGTGTAATTCTGTGTAACATTTATTTTGTTCCTCCGTTATTCATGCACAAGTTTATTTTTGTTGATGCAGATTCATTCAAGGAAAATGACTGTACACCCGGATGTGAACTTTGAAGAGCTTGCACGTTCCACTGATGATTTTAACGGCGCACAATTGAAAGCTGTTTGTGTAGAAGCTGGCATGCTTGCACTCCGTAGAGATGCAACTGAGGTATATGCTTTTTTAATTCCTTGTCATGAAGATGTCGCATTGACATGTCGATATTTTAATTCATTTTGCTCTGAACACTGCATGTCTTAGTCAATTATTTTTTAGTAGTTTGAAGATGAATACATGGTTGTATCTGTTTATTCATTTGAATTTATTGTAGGAGAATTCTTCCCAGCACCTATATAAGTCGTTGCCCCTGTTGATGTTGTCAGCCTAAAAATTCTCGGCTGGATATTCTGTTTCCCTTCTTATTCATGGATATCTTTTCAAATACTGGCTGGATGATTTTGTCATTTGTATAGTTGAGGTTTCGAGTTCTGATTTTGTATTTATTGTTTGTAGGTAACCCATGAAGATTTTAATGAAGGAATAATTCAAGTACAAGCTAAAAAGAAGGCCAGCTTGAATTACTATGCATAAACAAGCTTAGATGATATTACAGTTTATTTGTAAATGTTGTCATGCTAAAATATCCCGAGGAACTGCACATGATGTGTTGTGGTTATTTGTTGCATATGTTTGGGCGATTCCTAATATAACTTTTGAATCATAACAAAGTTGTCATTATTTTTCAACTTAGATATTTATAACAATTGTTTCTTTAGTAAGTGCTATCTGATTATTATGCACCGAACACCAGATATTTATAACAATTGTTTGTTCGGTTTGATTATTATGCACCAAACACCATCTACACGGAGTCCTCAATTGGTGGTATCCCCTAACGTGTGGACATTGACACTTTCTTTGTTTTGTTCTTGACATCTGGCATCTAATATCCTGATAGAATGGCAAGTTCATTATAGTTTACAAATATCTATTCTGCGTACAATACCGGTTCAATCTAACCTGAGTTGTTTGACTGGCCCCTTGCAAGCAAGAACTGAATTTTTCTTGTGAATAGGAATGACATTGTCATTCTAATGTGTAACAAAAATCAAACCCGATTTTAAGAATGACTAGTGCAGATATCATGTGTATGTTCTATGATCTCATTTCTTATCACTAAAGTATGCTAATAATAGGATTGGCATTGTAATTTACATGTAACCAAAATCAAGCATAATTTTAGGGTAACATGGAACATACCATGTTTATATTTTATATGATCCCACTTCTGATCAGTGAGAATGCTAATGTTTGATATGGGCTTCTCTTTGAGTGAGACAGACAGATAAATAAATTATATTAATATCTATCATTGACCAAATAGGGCAATGTGACTTGCCATATATTTCTAGACAAAAATTAGGTGTTAAAGTAGCCCAACTTAATTCATCTCCAGATCCAAAACAAAATATGAGAAGGTAATTGAAGGGGGTAAAAACCAAATCCAAGTTACCTACCAAATAAAGAGACATGCATGCGACAATCATGTTGGAGGAATAAGAGTTGATGGATGCCCAAGCTAGAAACAAACATGAAACTGCGATTCAAAGAGCTTGTTAGTCATCTCAAAAGGGTTTGGGGAATGCCCTAGACGAAGGGGCTCAGCTTGGATAATCCAAGGGAAGCAAGGTACATCCCCTATAGCCTCATCTTATATCTAAGTTTTACATATATGGAGTAGAAAGGAAAATTGTGATCCAAACTCGTTCCAATCTTTATGATGCTGGATTAAGAATGCTGTGGAGAAAGAAGGCTCACTTGAAAGTCTTCAACAATGGCGACTTATGGTATCCAAAGGATGCTTAGCACCCCTAACATTTGAAAAATGATAAAAGGAGGTTATCATAATGGCAGTCAAAGAACACCCTCTCGATGTGCATCTAGAAGTGACCACCTCACATGTAAAGGGCATGACATATCTTGTTATGTCTACTGAAAGAAATAATTTCTCTGGAGTTTTTTGAGTAGCAGCCCATCTTAGATTTCATGATGAATATGGCTTTTGAATATGAAGTGCAAACTTTCTATGATAAATATGGTATCTTTACTCCATTTGTAATTGGTGGGAGGGAACACTCAATTGCTCAAGGGTGAACAAACTTGCATGTGGATGATGGTGATGCCCATGGTTGGGATGTATGAAGGCACCATTCACAATTTGTATTGTGAGGATGAGGTTGGGGAGAGATTCAAGTGACACCAATTTATTGTGAGTGTTACCTTGAGCACATCCTTCAATGGAAGAAGGTGAATTTTAGCATCTAGAGTATTTAAATGGAGGGCGTTTGTCAATAGAGATACCCATATTTGAAGAAGCACGATAGTTTGAAAATGTAAACATTGATAACACTCAATATGATCTAAAGAGGCACATTTCTTTAAAGAACAATGCGCTAGGCCAGGGGATGGATCACTTTTAGGATTTAGACTATGGAGATTCAAGTGACACCAATTTATTGTTAGTAAGTGTTACCTTGAGTACATCCTTCAATGGAAGAAGGTGAATTTTAGCATCTAGAGTATTTAAATGGAGGGCATTTGTCAATAGAGATACCCATATTTGAAGAAGCACGATAGTTTGAAAATGCAAACATTGATAACACCCAATATGATCTAAAGAGACACGTCTTTAAAGAACAATGTGCTAGGTCAGGGGATGGATCACTTTTAGGATTTAGGCTATGGAGATTAAAAAATGAGCGTAAAGATGCGCTTGAGGATAAGGGGTTAGGCAAGGAAATTGATCCGGATGATGTAATAGGAAACCATTCATTTGCAATGAAAGACAAACTAAAACATGATAGTTTGTTTATCTTGATATTGTATTCAAACCATAGTCCATAGAATGGGAACCCTAACCTTTGATTTACAAAATTGTGGGTCTAATTACCGTGTTAAAGAGGTGCTTCTTTGAAGGGATATCTTGGAAGTATGAAAGCATCCACACAAGGACTAATAGCTAGGAGTCAATCTTATGAATATTTTTGTGTATAGAGACCATGCATCGATATGATAAGGGTCACAAAAAAAAGTTCAAACATGACTTTATGGATGTGAGCAACTTGAAAAAATGGACACAAAAAAGTAGGGCTAAAAATGATGGTTGTTGGGGCTATAGTTTGGTTATCTTGATATTGTGCTCAACCTTGGGCATAGAATGGTAGGCCTAACCTTTTATTCACAAAATTGTGGGTCTAATTATTGTGTTGAAGAGGTGAATCTTTGAAGTGTTAATTTGGAAGTATGAAAGCATTGACACTTTAGGATTTTGACAGTGAGAGATACCCCTTATATGATAGTTATTTTTGTGTAGGGACCATGCATTGATATGATAATAGGGGTCACAAAATATCTCACAAGAGACTTATATGGATGTGACTAGCTTGAAAAGATGGATATGAAAATGTACGGCTGAAAATGGTCGTTATTGGTGCTAAATTGCCAAGAAGATTCGAGTAAATTAAAAATTTAAAAAAAAAAAAAAAAAAAAAAAAAAAAAAAGGCTCGTTATAGTAGATATGTACATTCACAATAAAAAATCACAATAAAAATCCTTAGCCAAAGTGGATACATATAGAACATTCTAGCCCCATATAGAGATAGGAGGCCCTCATGCTTTATTGTTAGTAGAGATTCTTGGAAAACCCTTCAGAACATGTTAATTCAGAGATAATTTATGCACGAAGTGACCAAAGTAATTAACAAACGATAATTCAGATTGAATATATTTATTAATAGGCAAAATAGATAGTTTGCACAAAGAAACGTAAACTTATTAGAATCTAAACAATTGGTATAAATTCATATGATGAATAGATTAAAACAAACAAAGTATTCACTGCGCACATAACAATCATAGTAGATACATAGGAAAACTACTTCAGATCTATATGTATTAATTTCTATCACATCGGAACCATAGCCTAATACAATTGAACGCTATATAAGAGTTTAACAAAGCATCGTCTCTTCATATTCCAACGTTTCATTATGCTAAAAAAAGACTCTTCGCATTTTAAAATTTATTGCTATGTTTGCAAAGGTTGAATACATACAAAAATATTATGCAAAAGACAAAATAGTGCAACTCGCACACGTGTCCATCAAATATACTCTACGATTTTGGTAGTCCTATTTTGCTCCCAACACTTTTTTATACTTAAAAAGTTCTCTTTTCGAGATAGTCACAATGAGGTATTCTGATATGAAGTCGAGCCAATGAATTAAACCAGAAACACAAGTCGTGGTTATCACTCTAGGTGTCCTTTATTGGTTTTCACTCTTTGCGCACTACTTAGCCATCCTTTCAAGTTTTCAACTGAGTAGCGTATTAGAGTTCCATCCTTTCAAGTTTTCAATAGACTAGCTTAACTAGGTGGCCGTTCTTTACAGGTTTTCAATTATCTTGAGCTATTCCTAATGCTTAAGGCCATCCTACAAAATTATGCCAAAAATTTGTGAAAACTACAAAAATGAAAATGTGTAGTATCGACTGGTTAGGTGGTGGCATGCTCAGGTTGGCTACGCAACGAGTTGCTTTGATGATGGTTTTGCTAGCGCTATAGATGAAGCAATTGGTTATGCAAAATCTATTGGTGGATGCTACATTCACTGTTGGATTGTTGACGATGAGCTTTTGACAATTTTTTTTGTTGAAGCACTTGTTGTCGCTGTTATGGAGCGATGAATTGAAACTCATCAACAAGCTGTGCAATGGATAGATCACACTGGGACAAATCTTGTTTTAGAAATTTTCAGTCAATCAACAGTGCCCATACCATAATGAGCATTGTGCGTAGTGGGACTTGAATCACCATCAGGTTTTGAATATCCTCATCCTCTGTAATGGTGATGAGTGTCCTAGAATTTGATGCTTTGCTCTGAATGTCCTGGGAAAACGCCTCCAATCGATTTGCATGCCCCTGGATGTCAAACAAATGAACTGCATAGAGTTTCATTTTTCTATGTCTGTAGTTTTTGCATGGCATTATCCCATGAATCAAATCACTGCTTGAGTGCATTGTTCATTGCTTCAAGGGTAGCCTTGTCATCTTCTATCACAACTTTGCTTTTATTTGCCTTGTTGAACCCTAGCTTAGCTACAAATAATGAGTTGTTAAGTTGTTGCTTCCAATTCAACATACCCTGTGCTCTTTGTTTGGCTTGGAGCACAGATGTATCCAAACCCTATTCATACTCTTCCAAGAGCTCACAAATTGCCCCTATTTTTGCTTTGATGTTTTGCCCTTGAGCTCGCAACATTTATAGCTTATGCACAACCAACCAATTTTTCGTTAGTTGTGTCAATAGAGCTGAGAACTATTTTTCTTCAGACATGACTTGGTCACCTAGAACTTGGGTAACCAGTGTAGGATAATTATTGTCAATGATTTGGGGTGCATTGGTGAACTGAAAGCTCAAATCTGCATTCTCTTCTCATAGCTGCAAGAGTAGCTGCTCCAAGGCCGAAGCCTTCTGCACTATTGATTCTTGGAAAGCAGTTGTGCCTTCAATTTGTTTGGTTAATGATATTTGAGAAACATCCAAAGATGTTTCTTGTGCAGTCGTATCCATAATCGTGGATGTTGTCACATTCATTACAAGGGCCGTCATGAATTGCACCAAAGGAATAAAAAAGTGGTGCATCGGGTGGATGATGTGGGAACATCCCATAGCCATTGGCTAGTCATTTGGGGTCTATGCTAGGAAGCCTTCTACTGCGCATCTCATTCCATCATAAGATCTTGTTCTGCTTCAACTTTAGTTTTGGCTTCTGCTTCAGTGTTAGCCTTAGCTTCTGCTGCAACCTTGGCTTTGGCATTTTCTTGAGCCTTAGCCTGAGCATCTGCATCATCTTTGGCTTTATCATCCTCATCAGCGTTGGCCTTGACCTGTTTGTCTGCGTTGGCTTTGGCTTTAGACACAACCTTGAATTTGTCTTTGGCTTCCTTCTCCTCAGCATCTCGCTTAGCCTTTTACTCTGGAGCATTTGCAAGTGCTGTTGTCTTCTCTTTCTTTTGTTGTGTACCCCATGTTTCTTGTTGTTTCCTTATTGTATCTTCTTGTTATTTCTTCTTCGCCTCTGCTTTAGTTCTTTTTTGAGCTTCTGCTTGTTCAACGCTTTTATTTTTAGCCTCTATTTTTTCGGCTCTTTTCTTTTGAGCCTCTATTTTTTTGGCTTTTTGTCTATGTTCCTCCTCCGCAACCTATTGTTTGTGTTGCTCCTCTTCCTCAACAACCTTGGGCTTTACCTCTTCTTTCCTTTTCTTCTTCTCTTCTTTTTCATTCCGCTCAACCTCCTTTTGCGCCTCTGTTGGATCCTCTTGTTCCTACGTAGCTTTGTATTATGGGTTCGACTATGATAAATGGGCTCTTCATAACTAACTCTAAATCTTTCGAAGAGGATGATTCCAGAGTAGTATATCTTAATGCAAATGTCTTCTTTTTGGAAGTTGGCAATGGAGTGATTCTTTTCTTTGGCCTCTTCGTAATTTAGACCTGTGATTATTTTTGGGATTCCTTTGTATGCTATGCATCACTCTCCTCTGTTGGATCTACAAAAGACACCATTTTATATTTGATTGTTGTAGATGGTTGAGTTGTAGTATGTTTTCTTGGTCTATATAGTACGATTGGAGGTGGACTTTCTTGTGTCAATGGATTTACTTACCTTGTAGCAGATGACCTTACAGCTGGATCTACCTAGAAAAGTTTTGCCTGGAACCATTGCTACACTATTTCTTGACCTACAATGTCAACTGCAATGGAAGGAGGTTGGGTGATATCAACCCACAAATCTTGTCTTACTCAATTCTACACCTGGTAGGTGCACACTGCTTTCTAGAAAAAAAAATCGCTTCTTTTTGCTTGTAAACATCATTGCTAATGTTTGTGAGCATGGATTACAAAACTTTCTGTTCTTCAACTTCTAGCTTTATCAAGTCACATTCAACGATTATCTTTGAAACATGTTTGATATCAATCCAGGACTTTGTACGACATGTAATCTTTTTAGGTGGCATCAGTGAAGCTCATCGTGTTGGTGCCTTCATCTTTCCCTTGTTAGTCTATGATGGAGTTGTTGTTGTTTGTGGTGGTACCTAAAGTTGAGCTTGTGGTTAGGGTTGAGCTTGTGCTTGAAGTTGCATAGGTTGTTGCACAGATGGGGGTATAGAGCACAAAGATTGCACCGATCTAGCTATTATGGTTTTCTCTCTCAAAACTTTTGCCTACGCATCCAACATGGTGATGAAAATGATAGTAGAGTTGTTGCTTTGAGAAACTCATGCACTTTGATTTGGATGCCATTGTGCAACTTTGTAACTAACATATGTTGACCAAGATACTGCATCACATCTTGAGGTACCCCTAGGGTGCAAAATAATCATGGCTTGGATATCCAGAGACCACACATTGAATCTCTCCAACTATTCATAATACTACCCTATTTTAGTCCACACAATGTTGGCAAACACATCAACAGGTCAAAAATCTCCCCTAGGGTTAACTGGTCCTTCTAGTGATTTCCCATAAAGGCCAAAAAATTGTACTAGAATGCCTATGAAGTGCTAAAGATAATCTTCTCAATGTTTATTGTGAGTTTTGAGGCCAAAAACTCAGGGCAATTAAAATTCTCATGCAGGGGTATCACACCATATGCAATGTCCATATCTCCTTTGGTTTCTTGCTTCACATGCTTCTTTGTCTGCCAAAATTATTTGGTGATGCATTTAGATAGGGTGCACATTGAAGCATCTTCTACAAAATCAATGGGTATTCCTTTACCTACCCTTGTAGATTTTTATCTAGTATCTAAATGGATAGGTGGAGTTGTGAATTTGTAAGGCAAAAGAGACTTACTCTGAGCTGGAAGACCTACCGCTCTTGCCATGATCACAGGGTTGATGAATATGGTAACATCTTGAGACAAATGAATAGCACCTTCATTATATCTATTGACTAAAGTAAGCATTACCTCGTCTAATTGCCCAAAAGTAGACAATTTGATCAGTCGTTGAACATCAAAGCCTCACAGAGAATGTTGAAGTGCTAGTGCTCTTGCTTGTGCAACTTTTTATGGGTCATGAACAAATAGAGCAGCTTTTGCCACATCAATAAAATTAAAGGGATCTAGGTCATGATATCTGGTATGTCAGAGTCTTAGACCAATCCCTATTTCCTCCTACACATTGATAAGCAGAATCAATACTTGTGTTCTATCCATGGTTTTTGTTGGGGTCTAATTTGAACACTTTCTTCGCTTGATTTGACGCTGGTGAGAGATCTATGCACAAGTAGCTAGTTTAGATGTGGATCAATTAGTTCTCTTGTTTGCATAAGTGTGTAATGTCTTAGAGTTGTTTACACCTTCTGTTATATAGTGTTTTCCACCCAAATTTATCTGGTTATCGAGTTTAAGTGTGTTGATCTGGTTGTGCATGGATTTACCTCCAAAATTTATGTCAACCAGCTGTTATTTGATATGATGGTTATTATTTTGCGTCTTGATTATTTGATCTATCCCTGGGTAGGTAGTTGATGTGTTGTGATGTCCTTTCATCTATCCAATTTATTTTAAGATCCATCCTATCATTCTGCCACACACGCTGCTTCAAAAAAGATGTAATCTCTCCAGTGCCTTGTCATTAATGGTTTTAAATGACAACTAACTATCCTTTATCTATACCTATCTTGTCAACACCTCATTCCCAGACTTAATTGATGACCATCGTGTTCTATTGCTATCTTTCCTTTAGGTTGACTCTATATATTGATCATACTCTATGATTTTGACTAAATAAGCTTTGTTTCAATGTGCTATGTCTTGAATATTGTACTGCACAAACACACTAACCCTAAAAAAAATAAAATAACATTAAAGAAAAATCCTAACTACATGGTGCTACTCAACACCCTCTCTCATTGACAACAATGACTGATAGAGATTAATGATGGTAAGACTTAAGCCTATAAGCATTTACATGCCCTAGTAGAATGGTTCCCTGTAAATATTCTAAAACAATTATACCTTGTTGTAAAACATCATGAATGATATAGGGTCCCTTCCATTAATGCACAACTTTCCCAAAAATATTTTAAATATGCCATCATAGCGTAATCTGCTTGCTTGGGATAAAATTTATTAAATCGTAAGTTACAATCATGCCATGATTTTTGACTCAACTTGTTAATCTCATGCATCCACTATGCTCTTTGTCTATTTTCCTCCATCTTGACCAAATCCATCAATATGTCCTTTAGTGAGCTTTGATCGCCCAACTTTATAATCATTGCAATGCACATACTAGGAACAATGTATTCCATAGGCCTAACTACCTCAATATTATAAACCAACTAAAATGGAGTGAAGCCTATTGCATGTTTATAATTTATCCTGTATGCCCAAATAATTGCAGAAATGCCATCCTCCCAATCATCCCCTTGAACATTGCATATTTTCGTTAGCATTTTACCCAATACTTTATTTGAAGCCTCAGCTTGCCCATTTGCTTGTGAATGATAGGTCATGCTTTTATGGTGAGATATCATGAACTCTTCAATAAGAGTCTTGATTTTGGTGTCGAGGAAGTGAGCACCTATGTTGCTAATCAATTTGATCAGATATCCAAACTTTGTTATGATATTTTCATACAAAAATTTAGCAACATCCTTTGCACTGTAGCTTGGTGTCGTAATAGCTTCCACCTATTTTGTGAAATAGTCTGTCGTAGTAATGATATATCTCGTATGACTATGCTTACTTGGAAGAGTTATAGGCCCTAAAAAATCAATGCCCCATTGTTCAAAAGGTTGCTTTTCTATCATTGGAACCAATGGCATCCCATCTTGGTGATTCATATTTCCCTTTCTTTGGTAAACATCGAAGTGTTTTGCCACCCTGTGAGTACCCTGAAATAAATTTGACCACCAAAGACCACTATGTAATATTTTCCTTACAGTGGTTTCTCTTGTGAAATGGTCTCCTACAACTCCTTGATGTGCTTCTTGAAGGAGCCATGATTACTCATGTTTTAAGGTTATTCTATGTAACACATCATCCTTTTCGATCTTATACAAGAATCCATTAACGAGGATATAAAGAATGACTCATGTAACCATTTACTTCTTATCCCTTTCAACATAATGCGTAATAAAAGTTACTTGTTCCAGGAAATTCACAATGTCCTCCATATTATCATGGATTGTATAATCTTTAAACAAGTGCGCATCTGGGGATTCATCCTACTTTTCTTCCAATTCTTCTCCATTCTGAAGCTTTCTCAAATGATTATGTCCCACATTCTCTCATCCTGGGTTGACATTGATTATGAATTGGAATTCTTGAAACAACATTAGCCACTTGGAGATCCATCCACCCAACATAGGCTTGTTAACCAGGTATCGTAAGGCCATATGATCTATAAAAGGCTCAAATTGTGTGGCCAAAAGATAATGCCTACATTTATGTAAAGTAAACAATATAGTTATGGATTCTCTCTCTGTGGTCGTATAATATGTCTCTGTAACTGACAATATCTTGCTTGCAAAGTGTATAGGATGATCTAACTCACCATCCCCTGGTTGTGCTAAGATAAATCTTAATATGATACCATAAGCATCCATGTATATGGAATGGATTTTTCTAATCAAGAAAAACTAAGATATGAGCTTTTACTAGCCTTTGTTTGAGTTCAATAAATGTTTGAAATTATGATGTCCATTCAAGCTTTGTATCTTTGTGCAATAACTTTTATATAATATCCGGTATACTCATTCTAGAATGTTTACATTATGTAGTTTTTCTTCTTTAACTTGTTCTATATTTTAGAAATTAGTTGGCTCCACTTCTCGCTCTAGATCAAAGAGGACTTCTAAATCCAGATCCCTATCACTGTCACTAGATTTTGTTAGCTCATCTATAATTCTATTATAGGGTTTAAGAAGAGATTACTCCTATTTACTAGCCTTGAATTATGAATCACTAGATTCAAATCTAAAGTTATTTCTTGCTATGATGATGAGTCTGTCGTAGTTCCCAAATAGTCCACTTGACCGTAACATAGAAAAGTTTTCAATTTTTGTAATGCATTGTGCACTACTAGATTGTCATCTTCAAACATAAAAATTTGAATAGTCTTTTTGTACATATGCACAATGTTTAGTCTCCCTCCTACACTCCTGATTTATATACGATGCAATTAGAAGTGGCAATAGTGTGTGGCTAAAAATATACACCTAGTATCTTAGATCGACACCTTGCACAAACCATATATCTACACATTTATGAATATGTAGCTCTAGACATTGGCCTTCTTCAAAGAATGGCCACTTTGTTCTAACAATGAGTGATAACTGAAATCATGTTCATATAAATTCACACACTTCATCCCATTGTATTTTTTATTTTCTATGCACTGCCCACCATATTGTAGTAGTTCAATTCAAGGCATAGCTGAGTGCATTGGCTCTTTGATCTATATTCGAGACATGGTGCTTCAATCTCAAGATAAACAGATTGAGATCCTCTGTCATAAAATATTGTGGTAATTGGAATTATATGGTAAACACCATGTATAGAGGCCATACCTCATGATCTCCCCCAACCCAATTCAACATATGCATATTTGAGTTGCCACTTATGGAAGATGTTGCTTCCCAAGGTAAGACACCTTCTGAAGTAGGCTCTATATAATGCATTGATGTTGCCCCTATATTATATGGGAAATCTACCTCTAACTTAGTTGGAGATCACACAAGTGGAGAGGTACATCCTTCAATTTGAAACTGAAGAACTTGATATTTTGTTGTCATTGACTTATAAAATGATTGTTTTATTGTTTGTGTTTATAAATTTTGGTCCAACTGTGGTTTAAATAACTGACATTCCACAGCTCACAGAGTAATTTTATTTATATCTGTACTGAATTTGAACCAACTGTTATCACTATAGGCATAAGGTGACTGGTTCATTTGGAATAACATAAGGCTTTTGCTCTATTTTATTCAATGGCATAACAACTATCTTATCCCATTGTTGTGCCTCTAATTGATTGAACACTGTATTAATCGTCATTTAACCTTCATAAACTTATTTCTTACCAATCAAGACATGATAATGGGTCTTGTCTGTTTTCATGTCAATAGCTTCAAAATATCCTCACAGACTCATCTAAACTACTTTAATATCCATATATTATAGGTGATCAATTGGATCTACCATCCCACAATTTGAAAGACTAAGAGTGATAGGATTGTAGCTCAAGTTTGGCCTATCAAAAGCCTCCCAAGTATACCTAGGAATCACATTGATAATACTTCCAAAATCAAATACTGCATTACGAATTTCATTTCTTGTAAGCTCAATGTACATATGTGAGTCAACATCCCAAGGTTTATTAGTTTTGGCATACCATACCACCTTGTCAGTATGTTATTGTCTTTTTTTATGCGCACTCCAAAAGATTATGCAACATATTAGTAAATGTTATGAGAGATATCTTCATTGTGCAGAGTACTGAACAATTTCAACAAATTTGTCAGAGTAGTCACAACACTTTCCTATCTCATAATTTGCATAATTTACCCATACATTTGTGCATCAATGGTTGTGGCATCTTCTTTTGATGCACTCTACTGTTGTATGTCCTGAAGAACCTACACAACTTGATACATCAAGATATTTTCTATAGTATGATTAGGATATTTATCCTATTGTAATTTCATGATTTCATGATCGTGTATATTTCTAATGGAGGCATCCCTTGATCTGCACGTTGTCATATGATTTATTGCATGAATGTATTTATCCTAGGTTGTGCAATTATCATATTCACATTGCACATAAGATTTTATTTCCTTTGCATCTCTAATACTAGGTAATCTTTAGTCTGATGTTGTCATTCAACTCTACAATAAATTTAGTATATATGTCTCTAAGGATTAGTGGGGTAATTTTGTGTGAAGTGATTAATTACAACACACAAACAATATTGAATGGGCTAGCGAGCTTATTGGTTATCATTATTAAAACCTCCCTGATATCTACCTCGATATCCTCCTATGTGTCCTCATCTATTATATTAAACTCCTTGACCATGTGACTGCTACCTAGCAAATTCTCTTTGCTATGTTTGTTGTGCATTATATCCACCATACTGTTGTTGAAGAGATGTTGGAGCCCAATTTTATTATTGATGTTGAGGACTCACATTATTATATGAGGATTGATACTGATATTGTGGTGATGATGATGTCTATCTAGTTAAACCCTAGGGTTGATATTGATATTGAGGTGATAAAAACATCCACCTAGGACTACCTTGTGTCACACTAGTCATTTCCACCTCTGGGTCTAGAATTATTTTCTTCACAGTAGGTAACTACTATGTTGCGATTGTGAATACATTTTTGGTGATATCTTCCTTTAATTCCTACAAAGCTCGACAACTATTCTCATCATGATTGGTTTAAAAAAATATGGTACAAAATCTAGGATTTTTGTATGTACTATTATAATAGATAACAATTTGAGGTTGCATACCCTTCTACTCTACATAGTTCACAAAACTTTGTTTTGAGTTTAGGACAATCATTCTTATGATGCCTTTCTCGATCACACTCTATACACCATAAGCCATATTTAGGTCTATTGATTTCATGCGTCTCGTCCATCCTTTTGAGGAAAACATCTATTTTTGGCTCAACTTTGGATCCAACTATTGGAGCATCTCCATAGTCCTCAATTTGTTCAACTTGTAGGGCAATTGCTTGAGCACCAGTGTTAGTCAAGAATTGGGACTACATAATGGAAAATCTAATTATGCATCAAAACCCTTCTATAAACCAAGTATATTTGTCCTTTTCCTCTAGGGTAAAATCAATATTGTTCAACACATCTAGAAATATGTGATCATAGTTCCATATAGACTCTCTGATCCACTATTGAATCTCCTTCAGATATTGAATAGTCTGAATCGATCACTTCATCTTAAATTATGTAATTAACTACTCTTTAAATTGTTGAAGGTATAGGAAATTAACATACCTTTTAAAAATAAATTCTAAAGCTTGACCTGATAAAAATCCTATGAGCTCACACTTCTTTACATCATCTGAGGTTATTCCATTAACATGCCACTTCATGTCGCAGGTTAACAAATATTGTTCAAGGTCTGAAGACTCATCATATTGCATCAAAACAATAAACATGCCTATATTTAGTGTCATATTTGGTACACTTGTAATTGTTACTACTAAATTTTGTGCACTAGTAAACTATGACTGCAGGTTACTGCATATTAGTAACTGTGACTACAGGCTTCAGTGTACTAATTTTTATAGGTGTAATAAAACTAGTCTCAAAAGTGAATCTAATATCTTATAGCCTCTTCTTATCTATTGATTTCTTATTCTTTGCACTAAGTTTACCAAATTTATCTATAAATGATTCAAAGAAGCTTCTACCCATCCCTTCTTTTGAACTTGGTGTTTTTCTGACTAATGATAAATTGGGCTCAGGGATTACATACTCAAGAAATGAATGATCTCTATCCTCAACTTCTTATCATCTATGATATTAAACCTATGATACTTACACACTTCTGCATAATCTCCTCTTGACAATATTCTTTCCCTAGTCCAAATAATATCTTTCCTCTTAACTGTGATCTACTCCCATACTTTAAATGTTCTACTATTATCCTTCTTTCCTCTTCCTTTTGGCTTTGCTCCATATCATCACTATCCTCATTTATTTCTTCTTTCTTCTTAGGCCCTTATATTCCTTGATATACATACTCTCTACCTTCTTCACTTCTAGCATCTTGTGTAACTATTATTTGGGTTCCTCTCTCTTCAGCATCTTCTACTTTATTCCTACTCCTATTCATAATATTATTTAAATTATTCAATTTATTCTATCTTCTTTATTGACACAATTCTCTTTCCAGTTCCAAAATTTTATTCTCACTTTCTCTTTTTTCATCCTCTATATTCTGGGTTCAGATTCAAGTTCCTCTACTCATATTTTCATCATTCACTCCTACATCGCATGCATCCCCATAACGCTCCAAGTGACTACTCCATGTTGGCAGGAGTAGACACCATGGCCTTTTCCATAACCAACATCTTAATCAAAATAGGTAGTCATTGAAGAAAATTTCTATGAATTCCTTTGACAAATAGATCCTACATAACTTTAAAATCCAAATAACCATGTATGACAAATTCTATGATATAACCGTTAATGGTGGTCTTGGTCTAATAGTCTACTACATGGGTCCAATCAATATCTATATTTCACAAGTTTTCTAGCTTTTCTTCTGACCAAGCTATGAATTTCATCCTTCTTATTTGAAAATAATAATACCCCAATTTAGATAACCACATAAATAACAACTTAGGAGATTTGCACTAGAATATTTCATAAATTTATCTGTAGATATGCTTGTAGATAATTTTCTTTGTAGTCTTCCTTATTCTTTTTGATTCCTCTTCTACAAAATTTTGGATTCTTTCATCGAGCCATATTTTTATATCTCTTTGCCCTAGTAGCCATATCAATATGTTTCAACCAATAAATTTCATGCTCATCACATCATTGTTAGCAAATTTTTTTATAAAATCTTTCAGAACATGCTAATTCAGGGATAACTTATGCATGAAGTGACCAAAGTAAATAACGGATGATAATTCAGATTGAATATATTCATTAATAGACAAAATAGATAGTTTGCACAAAGAAACACAAAATTATTAAAATCTTATAAGTAGGTGTAAACTCATATTATTAACATATTAAATCAAATAGAGTATTCATTGCACACATAACAATGATAACATATACATAGGAAAACTATTTCAAAATGATATATATTAATGTCTATCACATCAGAACCATATCCTAATAGAATTAAGTCTATGTATATAATTTAAAAAAATATTCATTTCTTCATATTTAAACCTTTTGTTATATCTAAAATGAAGGACTCTTTTCATTCTAAAGTCTATTGCTATGCTTACAAAGGTCGAATACTTATAAAAGACAAAATGGTGCAAGTCGCACATGTCCATCAAATATACTTTACAATTTTGGTAGCCCTGTTCAACTCCCAACACTTATATGCCTTTTTACCTTATATAACATTGCTCAGAAGGCCTAGGGACCTTATCTATATAAAGGTGATCCCTTTTGCCAAAAATTATAGTTATTTCAGGGTGCCGATGACCCTTATCTCTATATGGGTCATTTTTATTTAAAAGGTGTTTTATGGCGAAGTGGATATGAGGATAATAACACCACTAAACCATAAAATGAGGCACATGTGAAACTATTATATGATACAATAAAATTAATAATTAAATATCTAATTTTTGCTTGAAAAAGTAGAGAATGAAAGTATTTAAAAAGAATGTTAATTGACAAAGCGAAGTTATAGATTCCTAATCTCTAATTTACTTATATCTTAATAATGACTAAAAATGCTAAGAAACATGCTTTGATATAATGTAGAAGAAAATCAAGAATGATGGCATAGATATGATGATGTAATTAGTATCACATTGTTTTGATAGAGGTAGACCAAAATTAAATTGCTCAGATAGCGGTTGTCTATCTTGATGGTGGCAAAATGATTTTGATAGTGGCATAAAAGATCATATTTGTATAAAACTATGTGAATAATGTTCATCGGTGCATGATCATTAGAAACATCTTTTAGATTAGTGATATGAAGTGTGAAAAACAAAAATTATTTCTGCTGTGCTCAAGTCATAATTCGCTTCAAGAGACCTTGCAACGGCATAATCTGCTGTACTAGTCAAACCCTTTTTTGATGAAAAGTTGGCAATCAACACTCATGCAAGTTAATAAACAGTCCAATGTATGAATGTCCCAACCCTTACCCCTTTGTATGAGATGCAAGCAAGTAGTCTATTCTATATGTGCTTTCACTAGTCCTTATTTTGGTACAATTTTACAATAAAACACTTCAACATATAGAAATGTAGTAAAAAGTAGTGTCGAAGAAATCCGCAAATGTGATCCTTGTAATTGATTAAGCATGTGTTATATTTCCATGGATTATAATGAATTAGGGCATTTATATATATAATATTTAAATTCAAATTATAAAACCTTATTGGCATGCAAGCTAGCATTGTGGAAGTGGGAAAGTCAATAATTAAGACACAAAAAAACATGATACAACAGGAGAAATGGGCCAAAGGACCCATGACTGACATAAATAATATCAAAATGGTTTGATAGTGGTCAACCTAGCATCAAACTATTTTGAGACCAATTAGGGGACCAAAATCCTAAAAATAGAGATGTAATGAATTGTATGAATATTTGGGGGTATGTCGAGATAGATAAATTACTGATCTAGAGGTTTTTAAAGTGTGAATGGAGATGTCAAAGTTACCTTAAATGACTTGAAATGTTGTACAAACTCAAACCAAAGGAAAGTGATCCAAAAATATCCTAATCTAAATCAATGATCCATATGCATAAAAAAATACTAATAACATTAATAATACTAAACATGTGCAAAAGCGAGATGTCTACATAATTCTCCACTTTAATGTGTGTGTGCATACATATAAATTAAAGTAAATGAATAGGTGCACATGGGAGGGATATATGAATAAATTGAGGGTAAACCCTATAAGTTATGATTGAATTTATTATCAAATGTGAAATTGATTTGTGTTGGATGGGGATTGTGACTTGTAATTCACAAGTATTTTGTATATGTCTAGTAATGATATATGTATAATTTGTAATTGATAATGTATTTGGATAAGGTAAATGGAAGATTTAATGTCTCTTAAGAAAGGAAAGGAGGAGAAAAAAGTAGTTAAGAAACAAAAGAGTTATCAAAGCTCTATAAATTTTGTATAGCTCGCTCTACGAAAGAGTCAGTTAGGTTTTAGATAGATTTAGAGTGATTTTATTACTCTGATTCTAATATATATAGACATATATATTGTATCCATAAATTATATGATTTTATAAATATATGAAACTAATTTTCAAGACTCTGTGTGTGATCCTTATTTATATAAATTATATGTTTCTTTTAAGTGTCTTGACTTGGTTCTATTTCACATAAACATGAATATATATTGTGAGGGTTTTGATTCAATGGTAATAATTAAATGACTATGATAGACTACAACAACTATCATTTCATTATGAGCTACAACATATGAGGCAAATTTATTCAAGAAATACCTATGCTAGTAAAGATGTTAGTTGTGGAAAAGGCTATAATGTCAATTTTGACCAAATGGAGTAGTTGAGTAAGGTGGCATGTGGATGTGATTTGAGAAAAGATGAATGAAGGGTAGTTGAACCATTGAAAATGGTCATAGGATGAATCCCAAAATAAGGAAGTCAAAATATGAAAATGAAAAGATAAAAGATGGAAATAAGATCACACAAATTCATCAAGAGTTAAGATAATATAAGAGATGGCAAAAACAAAATTTTATTGATACAAAATGTCTAAAGAAAGTTGTGAGTAGAAATGTAAGGAATTGGGAGGTATAAGAACTCCGTCAGAGGTGATAGTACATGAGACTCAAAGTGAGATGGATGAATCAAGAGTGATTGCAATAGGAGACTGACACATAGAGTTTATCTCAGAATGGGAATGGGAAATCGATAGAAATATCACAGACAATGAGATAGGTGATGAAAAATAATAGTTTAGTAAAAATTTTAGGAGACAAATTGATCTTAAAAAAATGTTTGGATTGAATGCAAAGAGAAATACTTATTTAATAGTTTTTATAGAGAAAGGCCCAATTAGGAAACATAAACAACTCATTCATCTTTAAGGAGTACATTTCCCATGCCATCATAGTTAGATAGATAAGTATAAACAATTAATTTGGAGTTCTTAAAAAATGTTATGGAAGATAAGAAGTGGTTCATGAAAATTGGATAAAATTTAACAAAGAGAATAATATAATCCATTTCAGAGACTATTACAAAAGAGATCGGTAATTTAGCAAGACATGACACCAATATTGCAACCAATAATAGTATGATTAATATCCCTTTCATAGGAGCCCTATGAATACTAGCAGGAGCTTTTGTTACTATGAAACCATATGACACATATATTTATCTAGAACAATATATCCTAACTTTCAAGTTGAATTGGGATGTCAAGGGGGTACAAGATGAAGATGTTAGATGATGCAAGCTCGTAGGAGCTTTAACTAGTCAGGTTTATAATCTATTTGAAAATGTGGAGGCCCTAAGTTATATCTAGTTGGGATAAAAATTAGTTTGATCATAAAATATAATAAACACAAATTCTCGAGCCAAAATATTTAGGATCTCAAAGAGATCAAGCAAAATTTAGGAGAATTAGTCTTGGATTATGATCAAAGATTCATGGATTTAATGAATAAAACAAAATTATCTTTTAAAGAATAAGATAAGGTGCCCTGGGTTATATAAGGGTTATGAAATTGAATATGATTTTAAATAGTGTAAACACAATTTATGAACAAGGTATAAGGAATCATAGCTTCATTAAGGGTAGAAAAAATTAAGTGCTAATGGGATATCTCTTTAGTGAGTACAAAAATAGATGTTAAGTTAGATGTAATGCTACACATGATAGACAAAATAGAAGAAGGAAAAAATAAGAAGCTCTCAATATGGTACATAGAGCACAATTAGGAAGGCCATCATTATAATGAATTCCCTTTTATCTAAAAATAATCATGCAATTCTTTTTGTAATCGGGACCATTTGACTTCTGAATGCCATTTAGTTCAAAATTATGTGTGAAAAAACTAGAGCATGCGTTGTTACAAATTATAGAGCTATGTAAAATCATAGGAAAATATTACAAGGAATGTCTTTGTAGTAACTACGTAACAACATGATACAAAATAACCAATCCTTACAAGATACAAATATGCCTTAGAAAGGGGTTAGGCCTCTCCTGCATCTCAATATCAATCAGGATGGATGCTCTCATCTCCTCAACATCAGCCAGGATGTGCACCTCCATCTTCTCAACATCATTCCAGATGGGCTCCAAAATATCCTTAGTATCAACCAAATTGGACACCCCATCACCACAAGGACAATATGGGGATATTAGAATGAAAATTAGAATTGGAGATCCTTCCAGAGATAGTGTAGATATCAGTCTTAAATACAATGACCAAAAAAATAAAGGAAACCCATAGTTTTCTAATTATTTAGGGGAATGAATCATATTGCTCACAATTTTCCAAGCATTTTATAGAGGGAGTAGTGTGCGTATTGCAGAGTTTCTCATTGACATAATATTGAGGATTGCCTTTCCATATATAAATATAATAAATAAAAGTAAGTGCTTAATGTAAGTACGGCCATCGATCGACCAAAAGAATGTTAAAATAAATTATTCTTGCCCTCACTTACCCCTGTCTCATCTCTGGAGCTCTGTATCAGCAAACATATTTATTAAAACAATTTGAAATTGAATTATTGGGAGCCATTTGGAGTATGGGGGGGAAAAAAGTGGTAGGTGGAAGGATAGTTAGTAGAAAAAAAAATTGAGACAAAAAAACATAATGTAAGCAAGGGGGTAGAGAGGAGATTAATGCAAACGCAAAAATCATAAAAATAGAGAAGCAACCTATAGAAAAATATCAACAACAGAATGAAGTGCTTAGAGAATATAGAGTTATATCATGAAGTAGATTAACACAACAATAGACTGTGTAAGTCAGATAAAGAAATAAATTGTGTAAGTCAGATAAAGAACATCATCCTAGAGAAGAAGATATAATTCAAAAATAATCTATAGAAAATAGGGGAAGAAAAGAATAGAGAACAACAAGAAGACAAATAGATAACAATCTAGTACAAAGCAGACAAATAAAGAAATATAGACAACAAAATAGAAGAAAAGTATAAAATTTTTTATAATCATTTTGTAACAGCTATACTATGTAAGTTTATGCATCAAATTAGTTTGTATTAGAGTTAAAAAAAATTGACATATTCAGTTTGAGTGGTTTTTATGTTGATACTCTACCCTCCCTTGTTTATTTGTGAATTTATAACACTTGTGTTAAGATTTGGGATTAGTTTGAAGTTTATGTTTTTTATTCTACCCTTATCCATCTGGGCCTGCACATCCTATTTTCTACCAACAACTGGTATTAGAGCCCTTAATTTGTAAGCCCATTTAGACATAACAATAAATAATTCTGGTTCATGTCAACATCCCCCTACATTTTATGGAAAGAAACATGATATGTGGAGAATCAAAATGAAGACCATATTCAACTCTGAAGAGCTATGAGAGATGGTTGAAGGTGGATATAATAAAATTTTAGACCTAACAACCTTCAATACATTAACCCAATCATAAAAGAATGCATAGAAATAGAGGATGAGAAAGGATGCCAAGGCACTTAGCTACATACAAATGGCACTAGCTAATTCAATATTTTCTAAGATAACATCAACTATCAATTCTAAACAAGGATGGGATATTCTTTAAAATGCCTATCAAGGGAGTGACAAGGTAAAGCTTGTCAAGTTACAACTATTAATAAGAGACTTTGAGACCCTAAAAATGAAGGTGAATGATTATATCATTGATTTATTCACAAGGAAAATTAATATTATCAATCAAATGAAGACATATAGTGATACCCTTAAAGATCATAATATCATAGAGAAGGTGTTGAAGATCATTCCAATTAGATTTTACCCTATAGTGGTTGAAATTTAAGAGTAAAAGGATTTGAGGCAAATAAAAATAGATGAGCTAATGGGTTCTTTGAAAACCCATAAACAAAGGATTAATAGGTCATCCACCTCCTCCCATGAGCAAGCATTCAAGACCAATGTGAATGTGAGAGGAAGGGGGAGAGGATCAAACAATAGAGGAAGAAAAATAACTTGTAGAAGTAAAGGTGGAAGGCATATCCATCAAGAATTACATGGAAGAGGAAGAGGAAGGAGTAAAAACACTTCTAGAGGAGGATCTACACAAATGTATGATAAGTCTAACATCTCATGCTATTATTGAAAAAGGTATGGACACTATGCTAGTGAGTTTAGAAAGGAGTATGATATGAATAGGCAAAATTAAAACTTCTCCCAAACATAAAAGACTGAATGTAATAGGAACAAGAAAAGTGGAAACTTGTTCATAACATGCAACATTACAGAGCAAAGTGGTAAAGAGACATGGTACTTGGATAGTGGTTGTAGCAATCACATGAGTGGGAAAAGAGAGATGTTCAGCCACATTGATGATTCAATCAAATCAGAGGTAAAGATGAGAAATAATGAGAAGATTCATGTCATGGGGAAAGACAATATTTCTATTCACACCAAGTAAGGTGAAAAAAATCAAATTCAAAATGTTTACTATGTGCCTGGGTTGAAGTATAACCTTATTAGCATTAGGTAACTTGTCTAAAAGGGATATAAGGTAAGATTTTAGAATGATGAATGCATAATATTTGATAGGAGTGGCTGAAATAAGTAGATTTCAGTAGTTAAGATGATAAACAATCAAATATTTTCATTGAGAATGCAAAGTGAGTTTGCAACGATGTTTAAAAATATGATAGTAGATGAGTCTACTCTTTGACATCTAAGGTATGGGGAATTTAGCTTTAGAGGGTTGAACCTTATTCACAAGAAGAAAACATTGAGAGGGATGCCCCTTATATAACAACCAAACAAAATGTGTGAAGGATGCATATTGGGGAAGCAACATAGGAGTACATTTCCCATGGGTAAAGCATGGAGAGCTAAATATCCTTTAGAGCTAATCCATTCAGACTTGTGTGGTCAAATGAAGACCCCCTCCCTATCCAAGAATGTCTACTTCATGACATTCATAAATTATTTCAGCTGAAAGATATGGGTGTATATTTTTAATAACAAATTGGATGTATTTTAGACCTTAAATCAATTTAAGGCCATGGTGGAGAAACAAAGTGGTCACTACATCAAGATTTTGAGGATGGATAGAGGGGGAGATCATATCCTTAATGATTTCATGAATTTTTAAAAGGATCATGGCATCAAGAATTAATTTATATTTAGGTATACACCACAATAAAATGGTGTGGTTTAGAGGAAGAATAGGACCATCCAAGATATGGCAAGGAACATGCTAAAGGCAAAGGGTTTGCCTAATGATTTTTGGGCTGAGGCTATAGAAACAACCATATACTTGTTGAATATTTTTCCAACAAAAAGTGTTAGGGATATGATCCCTCAAAAAGCATGGAGCAGACAAAATCCAAGTGTTGAACACCGTACAGCATTTTGATGTGTTGCATATGCACATAAGCCCAAGAAAATAAAGACAAAATGGGATGACAAAGGTGTGAAGTGAATTTTTAGAGGGTATAGTGATCAATCAAAGGATTATCATTTATATAATCACATCACCAAAGAACTCATAATCAACTAGGATGTTAAATTCATTGAACATGAAGCTTGGGAGGAGAGACAAGAAGAAGAACAAACACAAACAATCGATAGTGGACCCTTTATTGAATCTAAAATAGTAGATGGTACAACCACCCATACACCAAGTTGGACTCTCATTTCATAAAGGGCTGATTCATCTAGTGGTAACAACCATCAAAGAGGTCAAAGAGTTGTTCAAGAGTCAACATCATCCTCCTCCAACTCAAGTCAACACCTAGCAAGGAAAAGAAGCTTGAAATAAGTCTATGAGTAGTCAAGGTATGAGAAAAATAAAGATGAAACTATGAATTATGCTCTCTTTTTATCAGCTGATCCTATTTACTTTGAATAATTAGTCGAGGACAAAAAGTGGTGTGAAGAAATGGATAAATAAATGCACATAATAAAGAGAAATCAAACTTAGGAGTTAGTTGACCTAACAAAAGGAAAAGAGGTCATAGGAGTCAAGTGGGTGTATAAAAGAAAACCACTCTTGAAGGCTAGATAGAGAGGCATAAGACAAGATTAGTGGTGAAGGGATAAAAGCAAATGCATGAACATGACTACAATGAGACGTTTGCACCTATAACAAGGTTAGAAATGGTAAGGTTATTATAGCCATTGCTTCTCAACACAAGTAGAAGGTGCATCAAATGGATGCCAAGTTAGAATTATTGAATGGAGTGATAGAAGAATAGGTTTATGTGGGATAACCACCTAGATATGTGATTCTTGATCATGAAAACATGGTATATAGGCTAAAAAAGGCATTGTATGGGCTCAAGTAATCCCCAAGAGCATTATACAACTGTGTAGACTTATTTTTTGAGTAATAGCTTTATCAAAAGCACTAGTGAGCCCACACTCTACATCAAAATAAGCAAATGTGATATTTTGATTGTAATTTTGTTTGTGGATGATCTAATATTCACTAAAAATGAAAATCAGTCAATAGAAGAGTTTAAAATAGCGATGAAGAAGGAATTTGAAATGATTGATTTAGGCTTATTGAATTACTTTATTAGGATAGAAGTTAAGCAAATAGATAGTGGCATATTCATATGCCAATCTAAGTATGAAAATGAAGTTTTTTAAAGGTATAGGATGTTGGAAAATAAGCCAATATCTACACTAGTTAATACAAGCTTAAAGTTCTGCAAGGATGATTGCAACAATAATGTAGACCCCACATAGTATAAGATCCTAGTGGGAAGCTTAATGTATTTGACTACAACTAGGCTAGACATCATGTATGCAGTCAGTCTCATATATAGATTCATGGAGATGCCAAAGGAGAAACATTGGTAAGTGAAAAAGATGATATTGAGTTACATAAATGGAACAAGAGTTTATGGAGTTTTGTATGCAACAATATATGAGTTTTAGCTAGTGGGTTACATAGATAGTGATTGGACCAATTACCTTGATGACTAAAAGAGCACTTTAGGGTATGTATTTCATATTGGGTTAGGAGCCATATCTCAAGCTTCAAAGAAGAAGCCTATAATTTCACTTTATATAGCTAATGCATAATACATAGCAACCAATGCAATAACATGCCAAGTTCTATGGTTGATAAGTATACTTTTAGATTTGCATAAGAAGCAACAAGGAGATTATATGGTATATTATGATAATATATCCTCCATAACATTGTCAAAGAACCCTGTATTTCAAGGTAGGAATAAGCACATTCCAATCAAGTATCACTTCATTTGAGAGTTAGTTGAGAAACATGTGATAGAGCTTAGTTTTTAAAAATTAGATCAATAACTAGATGATATTTTTACTAAGATATTGTCAAAATACATTTTCATGCACTTAAGAATAAGTTTAGGGGTCATTAATGTAATAAAATTAGGCCTAAAAAGTTTTATGTTGGATCTAGATTCTAATAACCTAGTTATGGACTTCAACAGTCCATCTATAGAGTTCAACAGGGTAGCTACGAACTTCAACAGTCTAGCTACAAACTTTAAGAAGGTAACTACAAACTTTGATAGTCTAAATATGGACTCTAACAACCCAGCTATAAACTTCAACAATTCAACTATAGAATTAAATAGGGCAGCTACATACTTCAATAGTCCATCTACAAACTTTAGTAGGGTAGCTACAAACTTTGACAGTTTAGCTATGGACCTTAATAGTCCAACTACAAACTTCAACCATCTAGCTACAGACTTCAACAGGGTAGCTACCAACTTTGACAGTCCAACTATAGACTCAATAGCCTAATTATAGACTTCAAAAATCTAGCTACATACTTCATCAGGGTAGCTACGAACTTTGATAGTCCATCTATGAACTTTGATAGTCCAACTATAGACTTCGATAGTCCAGCTCTAGACAAGCACATAATGAGTCCAAAAGCATATGGACAAATAAAGAGAAGTTATAAGGATGTTTTAAATACTAAGAAAAGTCCTAAAAACCATGGTAGGAAAGTCAAGAATAAAGGGAAGTGCTAAAATAAATTATTATTACCCTCACCTACCACTATCTCATCTTTGAAGCTCCCCCTCAAAAACCATATTTATTACAATAGTTTGAATTTGAAATTTTTGGGATCCGTTGGAGTTTGGGGGGAAAACAAAGTGGTAGGTGGAAGGATAGTTCGTAGAAGATAACAAAATTGAGAACAAAAAACATAATGTAAGTAAGGGGGTAGAGAGAGATTAACACAACAACAATAGTCATAAAAACAAAGTAACAACCTATAGAAAAAGAGTAGCAACAAAAGAAAGTGCGTGGAGAATCTAGATTTGTAGCCTGAATGAAGTAGATTAACACAACAATAGGCCGTGTAAGTCAGATAAATAACATTAACCTAGAGAATAAAAAGGCAAAGAAGATAATATAATAATAGTCTATAGGAAATAGGGGAAGAAAATAATAGAGAAAAAAAAGAAGACAAATAGACAATAGTCTAGTACAAAGCAGGCATAAAAAGAAATATAGTCAGCAGGATAAAAGGAAAGTATAATTTTTTTAATAATCATTTTGTAATATCTGTAATTTTATACATCAAATTAGTTTTTATTCAATTTTTAAAAACAAATATATATATATATATATATATATATATATATATATATATATATATATATATATATATATATTTGTTTTTAAAAATTGAATAAAAACTAATTTGATGTATAAAATTACAGATATTACAAAATGATTATTAAAAAAATTATACTTTCCTTTTATCCTGCTGACTATATTTCTTCTTATGCCTGCTTTGTACTAGACTATTGTCTATTTGTCTTCTTTTTTTTCTCTATTATTTTCTTCCCCTATTTTCTATAGACTATTATTATATTATCTTCTTTGTCTTTTTCTTCTCTAATATATATATATAGTTTGAGTGCTTTTTATGCTGATACTTTGCCCTACCCTATTCTATCCTTATGCATGATTATTTTGTGCATTTCTAGCACTTGTGTCAAGCTTTGGGATTAGTCTGAAGTTTATTTATTTATATTCTATCCTTATCCACTTGGGCCTGCACATTCTATCTGCTACCAACAAAGAACCTACCTACATATAGGCCATGATGAGGATAAAAGGTAAGGAACAAAGACTTGGTCCATTGGATATCCCCATAGAGATGTAGATCTAAAAAGTGTAAGATAACAAGTATCTAGATCCCACTAAGGATTTTTTTTTGATGAATGAAGTTGCTGAGTTGTTGTGATCAATAAAAGCAAGGGATGAAAGCATCACTAATGCTGTGAATAATGAAGCACATCTATGGCTTGATCATGTGAATTATTCAACAAGGAATAGTCACTACTATTAAATATTTTTTGAAAATGATAAATGTGTTGTAAAATGAAGATATATTGTAAAAAATTATAAATCTTTTACACACTCTATTAGATTGAGTCATAATAAGGACAAGAGAAAACATATGAAGTGGTTTGGTATGTTGAAGAAAAGAATCCTTGGGACATGGATTCCATGATGGATATTGAGCTCACATGATATGAAGTGCCAAATGTGAAATTATGCCCTGATCAACATGGGAGGACATTGGAAAGCTTGTATTAAGTTATAGCCTAGTCACTCCAAGTCTTGTAGACTATGGTCTAGTAGAATCCATCAGAAGGCTAGATAGAAATCAAAGTTTTATATTTGAGCCTGTGATGAAAATTTTAAGTCGTAGAGATGAAAATTGATGAAGCACATTACCCTACATTTATTGGGAATAATTTGGATTAATATGGTCACATGATCATCAATACAATGGATAATTAACTAGAAGCTCCCCAGGATGATGCTGTCATCGTCATTCTAATGAACAAGGTGGAAATTAGATTATATGCCATACTAAAATATACAAAATTACCATATGTGCATAATCCCAAAATCATGTACATGGTTGACATGGAGACAAAGGTGGAGTTGGTGCGAGAATGGACTTTCCCACATTTTTCACAAGTCATACCAAATAGAGGAGTAAACATGCTGAAATAATTACAGAGGCAACCTCTAAAGATTCCTCAAGTATTATAATAAAATTTCGACACTGTATACAAATAACTTTTAGTACAATCACTAACTTGATTAGAGAGAGATAAAATGTACTAGTTAGCTATGTCTAACCAATATTATATGGAGATGAATAGAGAAAGCATGATACAATGGGCATAAAATTATAAAATAAATGGGGATTCTGGTGTAGATATCAAAAATTAGATGTGATTAAACCATGAGATAATGCATATGCAGATGGTTTTCATAAGGGATGGATAGATTCCACATTATTTTGGAACAAAGGACTTGACATGATTCATCAATAAGTTGGAGGTCCATTTTGGAACCGTGCATTAAAAATAATATTATATACTTGGTGGACATTACATAAGTTAGATGATTTGGAATGTGAAATAACTTGTGAAATGTTATGAACAAGGTTATACATAACAACTTGACTGTCATACAAATGGGTAAATTTATAAATTGGATAATGCCTTCAAGTACACATCCACTCTTACATGATAATCTATAAATCATTCCAAATAGATCCTTGGCATTGAATGCATATTTTATAGGGAATACTAACACCATTTACAAAACATTGGTATATGCATCAATAATAAATTATGAAAACAAGTACGTGACCAAAAATCTATAAATATTTCATTCATAACTTTATATTTAAAGATGAGAATGCAATGGTACAAAATCCCCTTAAAAAATGCAAATATTTTTGTGTTATAAATGATTGGACATTGTAACTGTCACATAGAAGGAAGAGTCAAGAGTAGAAAGTGACACCAACATCCATGAACATATAGATTAATGTTGTTACATTTGGAAGGGAAATGTATTTGTGCTCAATTCATGTAATAGAATTTAGAGTAGTGCAGGTAATTCTATAGCTACAGGGAGTGAAAAACTCATATATCTCAAAGGAAATTTTAAACTTGAGATAAATATCAAGATGATAAATAAGGAAGATTCAACTAAAATGTAGGAATACAACCTAAAAAACTTAAATATAAAAGATCCATTAGGCAAGAGGATGTTTTTTATTCTATAAAGACTGAACGCAACAAGATTGATTAAAACCTTATATGAAAGAGATATGAAAAATTTGACATAAAAGAGGTACCAAAGATGACACCTATTGAGGACTACTATACTCAACAACACATATTAGAATCAATCCAGTTTCTATGAAATATGAAGATGTTTTCCCAAAACATTTAAATTAAATTGAAGCACTAGACCCATATTTGAGAAATGCCCATAGAGCTCAAAGAATGCACAAGGTCAATTAAGAAGCATCTCTACATTTTGAATATGAATATGTAGCTTAAGGTCAATGATAAAATTGATCGCATGGTGTAATCAAGGATCACTTATCCCATGGATAAATTTAAGTGGGTAAGCCAAATAGTGGTGCAACCCAAAAAATCTAAGGAGATTAGATTTTGTGGTGATTATCAGGATTTCAGTGATGCATATGTGAATGATCCTTTCCTTATTCTAGTAATTGAAAAGTTATAGGGGGAAATCACAAGTCATGAAGTCTATTCATTCATATATGTGTTCCATGGATATAATCTATTGGGGTATTTTCCCATGCCACTACTAAGACATCTATGCCTTTGTGCTTACCCTAAAAAATATAAATCATCATGTCAACATATCATAGAAGTGAACTTGTGTGCTCACTTGAGACATAAAAAGAAAGGAAATTGAGGCATGTTGGGTTAGTTGTGGAAAAGGACTTAACTAAAGATGCAATTAGTGTGTTTAAGGAAGCTAACATAATGAATCATTTACTAATTTCATAGAACAAAAAGAAACTACATTAATGAATTTAAAAAACAAAAAATGCTTAAATAAGTCTTGTTTCCATTAATATTGCATATAACTCTTTACATTCATAGTACTTTTGGATTCTTACAATCATCATAGATTAATTACATAACAATTATTATGTAATAGAGTAATATAACACAACTGAATAAGTAATAATTTCTTTCAACACTTTGATATGAGGTATGATTTTATGGATATAAGTAATACCTTGTCATTACGTTAGATGGTTAAATAACACAAAGAATTTTTAAATATGGTTGAGCATAACCACTTGCCTTGAAATGACCTATCCAAAAAATCATAGATTTCAGCCATCCTAGATTTTATCTTCTTGTAGTTATTCTCAATGCTTCCAAAAATAGATAATATTCTATTTAAGACAAAATATTTATGCCAAGTCTCCTCAAAGTCATGCTCCTAGACTTGTGCACTATCTTTCACAACTACCTCCCTGATCATGGTACTTTGTAATATATTCTGACCAACCTCTTAAAAAGTGCACATTGAGATTCCCACTAGTTGAACTTACATTTCCTATGCTCTTAGGGTTTCCATACATTTTGTAAAGTCCTTTTCTTGCACAACCTTCAATTGGATGATGCCCTACTAGACATTGTAACAAATCCTCTTCAATTGATTAGTATTAATTCTTGGGATATGCAAATGATTGTGCTTTGTTCTTTTACATGCTAACACTTATATGTGGGTGCATGTTGATTTTTTTTATAATAGCTACCAAAACCAAAGGCACACCTATATATTTAGTTGAATTAAGGGGTCAACATATACCCATGCAAATTATCTTGTCTGTCCCCACATAAGTTATTTATTCTAATCGATATTTCCAAAAATTTTGATTTATTATTGTGGACCTCCCCTCAAAAGAGGTTCCATCTATCAATTCAACCTAAATTGCAATTGATCTACCTAGAAATTTAGCTATCAAAATTTTAGCTCAAAACTTTGGTATTTATTCTCCAACACCTTTTCTTTGGCTCGTCAAAGTTATGATGAAAGGCCCTCATAGGATTTGCCCATAGTAATTTATTCATAGCTCAAGTAATTTATTCATAGCTCAATTTTCATCATAAGATCTTGAAAGTATTTTACCTACTCATGGTTCATGCATGTATTTGACATTTGTTTAGGTGAGGGGGTTTTGCACAGTGTCTCAATTTACAACACCTCTTCCAAAGCTAATTCTCCTAAAGTTACAGACATGGAGCCTCCATTTGTTCTTGAAGTGTTTTTGGGATTGCCTCCTTTGATGGTGGAGACATTTTAGAGGATTTCAATAACTGGAGGATGACTTCATGGTAGGAGTTAGTAGTTGATGTAGGTTTGATGCTTGAACATTTTATTCCCCCTCATCCTCATACAACACAATATGTAGGATTGGTTCTATACTTCAGAGTGACTTCATTTTAGGAGTTAATGGTTGATGTAGGATGAGTTTTTTCCTCACCCTTGTTCTTCACTTTTTGTTACTTTGTACTACCCTTATTCCAAAGAAAGTGGTTACCAAAATATCTTCTACTTTTTCAACATTAATTACCTTTATCCTTGCATTGGTTACCTTGTCCAATACACGCTCCACATAACTAGCCATAACCTTGCTTGCACCAACAAATTTAATTCCACTGTCTAATTTAATTTTCATGAGAAAGTGGTGATTCATTACTGTAATCTCACCATAAAATCCAAAACTAACAACCATATTTTTGTACCACATGTCAATTTAGATAGTATAGTTATTATTGTAGGTGCTAGGATAATTGTGGTTTTTGTATTATAGTTATTATAAACCATGAAAGATCAAATTTGGTCCTCATATACATCCAAAATCTCGGTCTCCTCCAACACTAGCACTAGCGAAATGAGAATTGTACCCCACCTAAAATTTATTCTTCACCATGGCCCCCACATACCACTTTTAATAAATTCATTACTTATGGTTTTAGAATTTTAAATCACACCTTGTTTTCTCCCATTTGGTGGGTAATATACAAATATTGGTTTTTGAGGTACTCCTATCACCCCATTGAGCATAGTTATGTATTTATTAGACACATCATAGGTATGTGGTGCTATCTTCCAAGTTTTCAATTATGAAAGCAAACTCTTTATATTTCATTAATTTGGTAGATTCATCAATATTTGTCATTTATTATAATCCCCCCATGCTCAGTAGTCCCATTACCTTTGGAATTCCCATGTGGGAAATATTCATCCTATGCTTGATGAAATGGAAATGGTTCCCAAGTAATCATGAAAAAAGGAACTTCACCATTTTTTTTTGGTTTCTCTAAAAATGGTAGATCATAAAGTTTGAGTACACCAATATTTTATAGGGATAGCTTGACGTTTGTCTATGGAAAATCAACCCATCTATGACATTTATTGACCCTCAATCAAAGTCTTTTTTTCAAATCTTGCTCATTCTTTGGTTGGTGATGGTTAAAATCCTCAATTCTACACTTTAAAACTTTTGAGCTCCACTCTTCCCCATGCACAATTTTTTTAGGAAACTACATGGATGGTATCTCCAAGGGTGGAGGGTCTATATGCCTCAATTTATTTCTTTGTAAATATTTTTGAACTTGCTGTCTTATAATGGCCTTGTCAGCCCCTTTCAATCAAACCATTTGGTGGTTTTCCCTTATTTACCATTGATGCCACTGACTTATATTTTAATGACATTTCTATTATCATAATGTGTCATCCAATCCATAGTCAATTATATTTTATATTGTAATTTCCACTTTGAATTTGAGCTTAACCATTCGCCAATGGTGGCCACAAACCCTACAAGTGGTTTTCCTCTCTTATCTAGTTAGATTGAACCCTTTTTGGCCTAAAATTTCTTCCTCATGATCCACATTCACATGTTATTTCAATTTATTGATTCAAATGCATGAAAAACATACAAATTTGGGTGAATTTTGGCATGTCCTACTTGTTTTTATGCTCTAGTCTCCTCTATCTTGCTTTGCCTCTTTAAATTTGAAATACATAAGTAATGCTTTAGAACACCAAGGTCAATTTTTTCCCACCCATTTGCATTAATCACCTTAATAATGTTTGATTTTGTCTTCTCTATGCCATCTACCACTTCATATCTAAAAATATATACACACCTTTTTGATTGGTGATGTAATAAATACATTGCTTCCTTTACGTACAACTTGTGCATTATATTCCTCCTTGCATTCTTGGGTGCCATTTCTCTCAAAATTTTCATGCCCTTTCACCCTGTAAATCTCTCATATCCAAATATTTGGTTGTTTTATGCCCACACATCCACTTATCTATATGGAACGAGCCATATTTTACACCTTACCCTACACTAATCATCTAAGTGCTCATTTCAACTTTAAAACATTATTTACCACATATTTATTTCCAAATAATTCCTATTATTAGTTCTCTTCTGCTCACACAACACACACACACACACACACACACACACACACACACACACACACACACACACACACACACACACACACACACACACACACACACACACACACACACACACACACACACACACACACACGACTTTATTTTGAACCTGTGCCTATTCTTAGTTATCTTCTCTTCATGTTGTGCAATTGCAAACAACTTATATGTTTAAAAAATTGATGTGTTATCTCATTATATATATATATATATATATATATATATATATATATATATATATATATATATAATTATGTAATAATCATATTATTTTATTAGTGCATACACAAAATATTTGCACATCATAACACAAAAAAATTGCCTCTTATTAGCAACAAAATAAACTAAATACAATCATTCTAAAATCAATGTTATACTTCCCTCAAATATCTACTTATATGTTTGGAATGAGAACCCTAAAGTGTTCCTAACTCAATTGGATTTATAATAATGTACTTCTTATTCATATCCTATTCATCACAACAATTTCTCTTAGAACTACTTATATGTATAACATAAGAAGCCTGAGGGATTCATTACTCGATTGGACTTACGAGAATGTTGGTGCTTATTTACATAAAAAAAAAACAAATAATGAAAGAAAATTTAAATTAATAAATATATTTGTGTTATAATAAGGGATATGCCTTATTCACCATAACCTGTAAGTGATTAAAAGTGGAAAGGCTTGAGCCTAATCCTATAGAAATTCCATGTTAGCATTTTTCTATATAAGGTGTGAAAATTGTGTGCACTTTTATTTAATATATCATGGATGATATAAGGGCCCATCCATAGATTGTGTAGTTTTATATGGGGATTCACAAGAATCATAGAGAAGAAGATGTGCACCCTTGTGTAAAATTTTGTAAGTGATGTGCTTATCATGTCACACCTTATATCATGGTTTCTCTTTCCTTGAATCATTTGGTTAAGACACACTTTTAATACATATTCATTAGCCCCTTAATCCACACATATAATGATTATTTGTCATCCAATCACTCTACATGTGTAATGCTTAGGGATTGTCTCATAAATTCCATTGGAAAAACTTCTTCACCAAAGACATTGGAAAAGAGTGGACTTATTGAGCCACTTGTAAGTTGTTCTCTATGCCAAAAATATTTCTAATACTATATCATCCATATATTTTCATCTTAGATTAAAAATATTGGTCAAATTTATGCCTAAAATTTTATTAAAATCTTCCAGCACTTCATTGGATTATGGGTGGGAGGGAGTAGTTTCGTGGTGTGCCACCATGAATTTAGCCACTACAATGCACACCATCTCGGATAAATAATGACTATCATGATCACTTATGATAAAAAATGGACATACATATTTAATTATATGTTTTAAAATAAAAAACACATAGCCATAGCTACAGTGTAGTCCTTAGTCCGGGGATCCATCTACCCACCTAGTGAGATAGTTTATTATTATTATAATGTACTATGCACCACTCATGCATGCAATAAGAGAAATAGATATCACAAATTCAATATCCCACTTCTCAAATGGTTCTTTTATAATGATTGGAATTATTAGTATTTCATCTCTTATGTTTAATTTACCAATGCATTAGTAGATGTAAAATTTATGCATGAATTTTTTGGCATCCTTATATATCGTTGGCCACTATAGCCCAAAGAATAAAATTTTATGTACTATGGATTCAATAAAATAGTGACTGCTTGTAATTAATATATGACCCTTACACAAGACATATTATTCATGTTCCATGACACATTGACTTAATGCCTCATTACATCCCATTTTATATAATTCACGGGTAATGAGTTGATATGGTGTTGCATAGATTACCAATTATTTCTTGTCCTTAGTCTTATAAAGACTTGGAGTGACCACTAAAGTGAGAAAGGCTACAATGTTGGCCAAGTCCATAGGTAATTATTGGATCCTATAAATATACAGATTTTGAATTCTATCTTCTATATTCTATGCATCCTCACCTATATTTATTTGTGGTAAGTGGTCCAACCCATAGTTTTATTTTCTAGCACATCCTCACCCATATTTATTTTTGATAAGTGGTTCAAACCATAGTTTTATTTTCTAGGCTTGAAAACTATAAAAACATGGAATTAGTAAAATAAGACTATCCATATACAAATTCTCCCATGAAACCTTGGATTATTGAAAAGATACATCAATGCCTTATGGTCCTTGAAGAACATCAATGGAGTGGTGAGAAAGTATTGATAATTTTTTTGGAGTGCATAGACCGTGGCCAATACCTCTTTCTTGATGGTGGTATGATTTTGATTAGTTGGAATAAAATTCATGCTTGAAAATTAGAAAGAGTAATCGACCTTATAATCCTGTGACTTTACAAGGATAACACCTAAGGTTGACCCAAATGCTTTGACATAGACATGGAATGGAGTCTTTCAGTTGATAAATTACAAAATTAGTGTGCTTTTTAATTTTTATTTCAATTTGTCAAATGCGTCTTGTTGTTTTTGATGAACTTGTGATAATATTATACATATGCTAAGAATGTGTATACATCCCTTTGAGCATTAGGATATTTGAGTTGAAAAATGATTGAAATCTTGGTAAAATTAATAAACATTCCCTCCTTATATATGACATGCCTAAAACATGTTCCAAAAGGTGTAGAAAAGACACATTTTTCAAGTTAAGAGGAATTTGAAGCTGCTGACACCTTTCAAACATTAGTTGTATATTCTTCAAGTTATATTTCACCATCAAATAAATGGTACAATAATCAAGATAAACTTGTAATAAATTATAGATGATGTCCTTGAAGGATTCTACCATAATGAATGAAAACTATCCCAACACATTGTTTAACCCAAATGCATTACATTATAAGGAAATGAACTCTATTCAATTACAAAGGTAGTTTTGGGATTATCATTGTCTTCAATTTGTATCTGATGGTAACTAGAGAATTAATCAGTGAATGTGGGGATTTTATATCCAAGAAATCATTCAATAATTTTATCAATAAATGGGTTTGGAAATGGATTGTTGACACACACAACACTCACAAACTAAATTTAATTGTAGATCTAGATGCACCCATCCTTCTTTAAGTTGATGACCATCTAGGTCACCCATTTTGATTCATCAATTGCATAAATGAATCCTATAAAAATGTATTTTTAATCTACTCTTTGATCTTGGTATGAAAGTTAGGGTTCACTATATAAGGTCTCTTATTTACTAGCGTTACACCTTTAATTAGCTTGATTTTTGTATTTCCCAGGGAAACATGTATGTCTCTCATTTCCTTGGTGTTACGAGGAAATATTTCATAGAACTTACATAATAGTTCAACTAACTATGCTAGTTATTCATCTATCCAATAGTATCCAATAATCATGATCTTGGGTTTCAGTTTATTACTTATATTGACCTCCTTGGTTTTTAGAGGCTCATTATAGTACTAATTTTCATAACTTTGTGCATCCACAAACTTTCTTTCCCAAATAGAATATTCCATATTTAGCTGATCCAATCATCATTAAGTTTATTTTCTTCTAATTTTTAGATGAGTTTATCTATTTTTAACTTTAAATAAAAGTTTTTATTGAGCTACATAGCATCATATTCTTTTCTAGAGTCACCACTTTCACTACCACTAACCCCAAACAACTAGGGTAGTGAAAGATCTTTTTTTCTATTCATATTTCTCATGTGATCTTCCATGATGGTATTATCCTCTATGATGGCCCTGTGAATCCATTAAAATGGTTTAAAGAGTTCATGCTTAGGATACTAAAAGGTGAAAACAAAATCCTCTAATGTTCCCCACTTAAACATTTGTCTTATGGTTTTTTTGATGATATACCACACACATTCCCAAGTTTTTAAAGTACCATAAAAGGCATGAAACTAAAATCTAGTTAGTATAAAAATTACACTCCTCATCTATACTTCTTAGCAATCCCAAAAATGTTTTTTTAGTGGATTACCTCTATCATAATTAGGAAATCCTCTCCTAATGTTGTTGCATTCAAATATGGTGCAAATTGCCTCCTTGATAGTATCCTAGGTAGGTAGTGAGGGTTTATTGGTCTCCCAATATTATGCAATATTACTTTTCAATGCATATAATAAGAAGAGTATGAATTAGTTTTATTTAGGTAGGCATCCTTCTAATTCATTAACATGTACCAACACAAACATTGAGCCATCATAATGAGGAAGCTTGTACAACTTCCCATAGTTAAGCCAAAACAACATTTTAATATCAACATATCATATGGTATTTGAACCTTAGTAATCCTAGTTTCATTTTTCCCAATTGGCCATATATATTTTGTGTTCACCTTTGCACACTCACACCCAATTAATATATAAGAATCAATCACATGCAATAATTGTGGTGTCTATAACTGAGACTAAATATTCTAAATTAAAAACTTCTTCATCTTGAGGGTTCATGTGTTCTACCTCCTACATGGTGATATTATAGTTATGGTTAATCCCTTATTCCATATCCACACTTTCCACATATTCAAGTCCATTATTTTTATCTAGTGGAATGACTACATGCTGCTCATCATTCTCAAAGCTCACACAATTATTTTTAAAGCACATGTCATAATTTTTTGCATAATACCAAGGTTGAACAAGAAATAATGTGTATTTTTAAACCTTAAAAAATTCAATAAATTTAAAAACATTAAAATTCACTCCCATAATGTCGACAAAGACACTTTTCATAATTACAAGAGGTTTCATGCATGTCTTATTAGCCATGGACAAGACCTAGTGAGTGATTTAATGAAGGGACTCCCATTTTGTGCAAGGAATTATTGGTGAAGATTTTCACTTCCAATTTGATGTCAATCAAAATATTAAACTCTATTCACCAATCAATGGTGGCATTGATTAGTAGTTCTTGATCATAATTTGAATTGTGTGTATTTCTTATCATTGAAGCCTTGGTAAATTGATCTTCCACCATGTTTGCCACATTTTTCTCAAACCAAATTTTTAGGAGTGGAATGTCTCCTTCCGATCATAATAGGGTGATTATCTCTAAGAGTTTATCACCCTATTTTTCACTAGTCCCTCTTGGTATTTTCTCTTTCACTCTAGCCTCCATATATGATGCATGTTGAAACTCACCTTAGAGGTTCATTATCACTTCTATTGATTATTAAAATATTAAATTCTAGGCTAGGCCATCAGGATAGTCTAAATTTTGAGAGTGTGGCACATATTGAATCTTATCCTTTGGGGATTATATCATCCATGGATGATTCTATCGTATGTTGTGATGTTGATTATTTTCTTGGAAGTAACCTATGTTTACCTTCCTTTAGTACCCATCTTAATGTAGACATATAAAATTGGAAACCAATGGATTTTCACTTGAGTTTAGAAAAAATGTTATCAATCATTAAAAATATATCCTAAGAATCTTTAAAAGTCTCAAATTTAGATTCATAACATGTTCAATTTGACTCATAAATCAATAAAATTGAACAAATACACAAATCATTTTATTCAAAATCTTCAAAATGTTTAAAATTCCTTTCAAGGATTAATTAATATAAAATCCTAATTAAATCCTAATCAAATACTAAATTAATTCATCCATGAACAATTAAAGCAATTATCAAAAAGGGAAATTCAAAAATTAATAAATATCCTATGTTTTCATCATTAGCTTTTGTGAGTTGTCATTTTGGAAAATATCCCACCCATGCTTATTCCATGAAAATCATGACCATTCGACACCTTTTAACCCTAATAGGGTTAGATAATCCAACCAAGGCTAGGATTTAACACATTCCAAGTTGATTTTAAATCTTATAAATACAAGCTTAGAGCTCTTCATTTAGAGAGATTGAAAACATAATAGAGTTATAATGATGGATTTGATTCATGAAGAAAATTCATAGTGTTATAATGACAAAATCAAGCCAATCCATCAAGCCAACAATGGTGCCAAGAAGAGATGGAGATAGCCAAGCACCATTGATGAAGACTTTTGAGCAAAATTCAGGCAAACCAATGAAAAAATCTTTTAGAGCAATAAAGGAAGGTAAAGAAGTTGTAATTTCATTGAATTTTAGTTGTGTTTTCAATAGTTTTATTCCATAAGCTCCCCCATGATCTAGGCCTAGAGATGTTAGTGTGCTAGTGTGTTGATTTCATTTTTTTTGGAACTAACACTATATTGACCTCCTCTTTCGAGTCATTTTTTTTGATCACACTTTCCACTAGTTTTAAAATCCTAATCATCCCAACATTTGTTTTTGGATTTTATTTATGGATGATATTAATATATAAATTAGGAATTCCTCAATATTGTGCTCCCCTTAAAAATAACCACAAGTGGGAAACTTGGGGAACTATTTCTAGTAGTGTTATGGCTATCCACATTTGTAATAGGTGCATAGAGGGAGTATTCCTTTGCCTCTTCACCCACCATATTTTCCTCTGTATGAGTATTCACCATAATATATTCCTTGTTAATATTTAGCTTGATTCTAAGGGATTGTAGTCACTTGTTGTATTCCTCTCATTTTATGGATCTCTTTGATCACTTGGAAATTATCGGTGTCATGAGTAAAGGAGTCACATATATTATAATACAAAGACACTTTTCCATACATTTATCATTGAAACATTATGAAAGTTTTCACATCATTATATTCTTGAAAAATTCATAGTAATTGAAAAGTTTGACACTATCCATTAGACATTTATTTATATTATGGCCTTTTGTTTTGTAATCAATATGTCATAACCCACTACAGGTGCCATGCATACTATTATAAATCAAATTTTGGAGTTGTGTGGATATAGTGATGATTTATGATTCCATGAAGGGGTTGATCCTCATGTACACACTTCCCATAAATTCATCTCTGAAAGTTTCTAATAAGACTTCACTTTGTTCCATGAAGGTCTTCATCAATAATGTGCATCTAAAAGGAAGGATCAAACCCTCTACAAACCAATGAACATGATGTAGAGGATGGATATCATATAAGATTTTAGAATTCAACATTTTAAAATTTACATCAAAGGTAAAAAATATTTTAGTGAGGTCCTACTTGATATCTTTAATCATTGAGATGCTCTGTTATTTGAACTATAAAATATCAAACTGCTTCAAGAATTCAACCTTCAAAAGATCATAGCATGCCATGGGTAAAATTTATATTACCAAGTGTGTGCATGATCTATAAGGGTTTTTAAAAACTATATTGCCTCCTTATTTGGTGTGATGATTCCCTTGGTGCACCATATTATCTCATATTTGTGGACATGCTCTATGTCATTCTCCACTTTGTATTTAGGATGCTTTATAAACATTTTTTAGATGAAATTATAATGGAAAGGAATTTACATTGGCTATAGACTACTTATTTTTTAAGTGCCCCCAAATTTACTTACTCTAAGGTTAATTCCATTTGATCTATTAATATTTCCACTTATTGGTTGTAAAATTTCCCCAAATCTCAAGCTGGGTTGTGGAGGTGCTAGAGTCACACCTAGATTATTAGGTGCCATAACAAAAACTATTGTTCCCATTGATATATTGGTTCTATTTTTTATTAATTCTATCTATGGCATTCCTAGCATTTATGGGCCTTTGGTTTTATAGGTGGTGTTATCACCAATCCTATTTACTGGTGAAATATTATCTATTAAAAAACACTGTTTTGGGTATCTTGTCTTATCAATTATTATATCTAAGGCCACTCTAAATGACTCCATTGATTTTATTACTTTTGATTACAAAATGCATGAGATGGTGGTTTGGGTAGATGAGGGGTGGGTGTTCCTTAAACTATTGAGTGGTTATACTTGTACAAAGGGTTCAAAGTGATTCTTTCAACTGGATATTCTAAAGCATTGAATTATTTCTCAATGGTGAGTGTTTTTATATCATTGAAATATAAATTTCAAATGAAAGAGTTGACCCCATACCCTTCCCATTGTACATAGTTCCTTATAGAATTAAGCTGACTCACCTCTTCCCCTTCCTAGAGTCTATGACAATAATCACTATTTATCAACATTCATTATACTTTTTACTATTTGAGGTCACAAGTATATGGAATCTCCATTTTAAAATCTCTTGGAATTCCACCCTTACTAGTGAAACATGTAGGCCTTGCCCTCCCCTCTAACACCATCTACTTGGCCCATGCATATGAGAGTTTTGTATCTCCATGGAAAGACATTCAATATCATAGTTCACCATTTTAATTTTAATCTCCAAGGGTAATTGAATAATAAAATATCCTCTTGGCTCACTATAAAACTAGTATTTTGATTCTTTCTAGTAGGAGTATGTGGAGATTGAAAAATATGAAAGGTAAATATTTAGGATGCCTCTTCCCCACACATCAACTTCTTGGGTCCAACCTTTGTTAGTTTGTTATAATTTTTTAATCTATCCTTTATCCAAGGATATTATATAGCAAATGTTTTACTCCAATCCATAACATATACAACCAAACATGCATGTAAGTGTTTACGTATCTTAAATAAAAATGATTCACTAAGATAATCATATTAATACTCCTCCACCCATTTCATAAGAGAGAAATTTCTTAATCTTGGATGATTATTCATAAAAGGGTGTTCTTGATCCACTAGCCACCTCTCAATGTTATCTAATGATATTTAGTGAATCATCTCCAAACATCATCTTCCACAACTATAGTTTAACTCATCCTAGGAATGGAACCAAAATATTGGGGTATTTTCCTATGTGCCTAGAAAGAGATCTGTGACATTTTTGTTGCCCTAAAAAATAGAAATCACTGCACCAACATATCACACAAGTGAATTTATACACTCACCTAAGCCACATAGAGAGAAGAAACTAGGGTATGTAGGTTTAGTTTTGGAGTATGTCTTAATAAGATATGTCATTAATTCATTTGAGGAAGTTGTCATAATGAATCATTACTTAACTAATTCTATTGAAAAAAACTAAACTCCATTAATGAATATCAAGAACACACAATGCTTAAATAAGTCATGTTTCCATTAATATTTCATTCAAATCCTTACATTGATTCTTACAATCAACATACATCAAGTACATAACAATTATTTAGTATTAGAGTAACATAACACAATTGAAGAAGTAGAAATAATTATCAATACTTAACAACAATTACCAACCCTGACTTAGATATGAGTGGGATTTTATAAGCACAAACACCACATTGAAATTATATTATATGGTCATGCCTCTTAAAATAGTTTATTATCTTTCTAAATATGTCTAGGCATAACTGCTACCTTAAAATAACCTATCCAACAAAACCCTATATTCACTTAAATTGTCTAATATATTCTTTTCATTCAATTATGCTCAAGGGATTCCTATAAAAAAAATTATTTTATTGAAGATAAATTATTTACAACTCTCCCCTTGGTCACACTCCTATTCTTGTGCTTTATGACTTTTGAAACTACCTTCCAAATTATGGCACTTCGTAATATATGTTGATAAACCCTATGTAAAGTGTGTGATGAGATTCTCACTGGTTGAACTTATGATTCCTACACTCCCAAGGTTTTTGAATGTTTCAATAAGTGGATTCCTTAAAACTTATTCGATTGGTTGAAACACTATTAGAATTTGTCAAAACTCCTCTTTAATTAATCAATGGTATTGTTTGGATTATGAAAACCATTGGGACCTATTGGTTCACTTACTACAACTCAAAACTACCCCCTACTATGATATTTGTATAATAGTTGTCAAAACAATAGGTGCACTTGTATACTTATCTAAAATCAAGGGCCAACATCATCAAATACTAATCACATTTGGACCAATCCAACATAGTATTCATAACCAAAAGAGGATCTTTTGCATATAATGTAATAATGTTTGGATTCAAAAGTGCACCTAATGTGTTTTCTAAAGTACTATTGTTCATTTTTAAGGACTTAATTCATGATTTACTAAATGTATATTTGGATGATTGGGTAGTGTTTTCACTCTTTAAAGAACACTCGCAAAAGCTATAAACAATGCTTGAATGATGCATAACTTTGTGAATTGTACACAAATTGAAAAAGTGCTTTTTTTTACACTTGTTGGAGTTATTTTAGGGAATGTGGTTTATAATGATGACATTTCAGTAGACCAGACCAAAATCAAAATTATTATTGGGATTAAACCATCAATAAATCCTTTAGAAATGCAATATTTTCTCGGTCATACGAGATACTACCATAAGTTCATTTACATATATGCTGACATCAAAAAACCTATGGATAAATTGATGTAGAAGGATACTAATTTAAAATGGACATATGAATTACAAGCTACATTCAAAAATTTAAAGCAAGGATTGGTCACAACCTCGATTTTGGTTTTCACAGATTAGGGTAAGATGTTCCATGTGCATGTAGATGTTTTAAAAACTGTGATTGGTGCAATGCTCACACAACTTGGAGAAAAATATTTGGATCACCCAATCCATTTTGTAAGTCACAATATGTCAGTGATATCAAATAACTACACCAACATCAAAAGTGAAGCTTTGCCTATGGTATTCATACTACATAAATTCTATCACTATCTATTATCCACTTCATTTGATTTCTTCATGAATCATCAATCCTTGAAATATTTGATTTAAAAAAACATTTTTAGTTTGAATTATTTTGAGATGATTGATTAATATAAGAACATCAAAGGTTAATATATAATCTTTTATCCTAAAAACATAGTATGAATTTTGGTTAGAAGTTCTCATGTAATTTTTGAGGTTAACATAATTAGAGGGGCCAAGTTTATGAGGACCATGATGTTAAAAATAAAAATTTATGAGCTAAAGAGGTCCACAACTTCATGCCATAGAAAGGTGATCACCATCTAAATAATCCATAATGGGTTCATGTTATATCTTCACGATGACCACACTTAGTCTTCTAAGTGTTCACACAATCACAATGACTATTGGAGGCCATGAAGAAATTAAATCCTTTGTTTGTTAAAAATTTGATGTGGAATACAAATTTGAATGGATATTCTAATGGATATATGGTCTCATAAAATCCCACATATTTCATGGTGGCCACAAATGTTTAATGGAGATAACAAGAGACTGAGAGTTTGGGATTCTGACAAGTGACATAATATTAACCTATTCTTATAAAGGTTATTATTCAAATATGGGGAGTAGGAGTGGACACATGCATGATAATTAAGTGGAATTGAATATTCCATGGGTCCACACATACACAAAGTCCATAGTTAAGAATGTGTATATGTAATAATATTCAAGTGGAGTTTATAACTCCAATAGGTTTGTGTAGAGTAGAGGCCACAATAAATAAATTAGATGCATACAAAAAAATTAAGTGAAATGAATAATGTCATGTTTCCATGGGAAACACAAAGGCCATGGTAGACAAATAAATTCCATTGGGGATAAACAATGAGATAATTACACATGTCACAATCCTTATGGTTCATGATGGCCAAAATTCACAAAAGACCAAATTTACAAGGCAAGCAGCTAAGCATATTTCAAGCGGCCATATCTTCCATGAGAGATCATAGTACAATTATGGTTATGGGTCATATTAAATGGATTCCTTAGACCACATAACATAGATACTCACATCCTCTCTTACTCACAAAACATAACTAAAATGCAAATTTAGATTATATTAATAACTAGCAGAGATTACATAACCATTTATAAATTCATTAGTTACAAGGTATGCTTGGATTGAGATGTGACATGTAATATTTGAATTATAACAATGGATTCTCTTATATTTCCATGAAACACTCAAAGGATAAAAATTTTCTCTTATTATTTATCTTGATCTCCCTTTCTATCTGTAATTCGGTGGAATCTCCCCAAGGCTCACACTAAGAATTTGACTCAACTTTAGACTAGCCTTTAACATGAGATAATTTGTATCCTTTTATAAAATTATAGAGTGGTAATTATATCCATACAAATTGGTCCTTAATTTACATGTATCTTGAGGTTCTTCGATTTTCCACTGATGCATGATTTAATGACTTATTTAATGTTATTTTATGTTATACACCCTAGGACTATACCTCTTTTATACGTCTACTTTAGTTACCATGGGTACCTAAAAAAATCACACTACCTAAATATCAATGACATGCTAGGACATATTAACATGCATTTATTTCACCAACTCCCACTTTCTACACTAACCTGTACTTAATGTAACTAGACGAGGGTCTATGTATGCTTGTCATAGGTTTAAGTGGCTTCAGAATCAACTTGTTTAGCCTTGTTTGGATGTTATATGTAATAATTATCCATAAATTAAGTGGATATTCCACATCAATATTTAACAACATGGATCTTATACTCTTAACTCAATAAGTGATTGAAATACACTACTATTCTAGACTAAATCGCTTGAAAATCAAATTTATGAAGTGATGGAATGAAAAGTACATAATTATAAATATGTAAATGATAATAAAAGATAACACAAAACACACTATGAAAAAAATATTTATCCTAGAGAAATATGGTGTGTGAAAAAATCTAGTGGTTGAGTCAATTTCACTCTCCTTTCCACTATGTGATTCAAAAAATATACAGGTTTTTTCCAAAAATTGGTCTTCATGGACAAAGATTTCACTACTACTTATCCAATAATTACACATAAAATTTATTTTCAAAATTTCAAACACTTTTCAAATAAACCAACATTAAAACAATCACTAAAATACTATATTTCAATGTGAATCCAATTCTAAGACTATATTGATGTCTTTTTCCTTCTACGAGATGTGTATTTATGCCCTCTCACTTTGAATTTCACAAAGGAGATCAAATAAACTGTCATTGGGAAGTGGGAATGTTTGAAACCATTCATCTTCAAGCTCTTTATCTTGTGGTGAAACCATTAGTGTTTTTAGATCAAAATTTACATAACTATTGCAATGGTTTCACATCGGTCAACTATGAACATTGGTGGTTGTATAACTACCACTTACATATGGCCATAATTTTGATATATTAATAAACACCTCATTTTCAAAATCATAAAAAAATGAATTTATCAGTATGAATATGTAACTACCACCTGTTTATAGGCACATTTATACTATCTTAAGTAAATCCCTCATTTTCTAGAGTAGAAAAACACTGAATTTATCACCATAAAGATGTTCATATCACCCCCACATTGACTTGCCACTGTACCATATCTGAATTTATGTACTTTGAGTGTCTCACATAAGAGTCTTACAAGCATGATTAAATTACATAAATTGGTTATAATGGAAACATATAATATACATCACTAGTACATTAGGATCAATTTTTGGATTAGTTAATATTTTGTAGAGTCTAGCCTTAAGTGGCATTAATCTTATAAATGAGTGTGTTGTTTATGCATGCCAAAACAAATTTGATTGTGTTGATAGTACACTTGAATTTTACACAATAACATGCCTTAAGTAATTTTTCATGAATAATTTTTTCCCCTCTCACAACTTGATGGTCAAAACCTTGTGCGATGAGTTTATCTTTCATTCACGTTCCCCAAATTTTACATCCTTTATGTTTGGACCTTTGAAAAAATATACTTAACTTCCATTCACAATAAAATCTTATTTTTCACCTAGGATTCTCTTGTATTAGACACCTTGAGTAACTGAAATGTGAACTCTGGCTTACAAGTTGAAATCTTAGAGAGTATGGCCATAGTGACCAATCTCTACGAGATCCACCATGTGGAAACTTCCACTTTAGGATTCTTACAGTTTAACAAATATTTCATGTATTTAATATTAAATTTAGAGTATAAAATGGCCTCTATCTCATCCCTATTCTTCTTTGGTATTTATGCCTTCCAACCATGAAATTAATCTCTTATTTACTTCCCTTCTTCATCATATTTTTCCATTCATAGTAGTCATAAATATCAGCCACATTGGATATGGGTGATATGTCCATGTCCTTTGGAAACTATATCTCATAAGTATTCACTAATTTTTTTTGCAACATATCACATGGCCCTATCATCTTCATCTTCAACTTGTTATATGTTTTATTTGGAAATATTTCTTTATGTAAATATGCCAACACAAGATTTCCTACCTTGAACTCCTTATTTATGCACCTATCATATATGTGTTCCTTATACCTTGAGTTGTTATATTAAATCCTTATTTTCACCTTTGGGTGTAATTCATGCATATGTTGTGTGAATTCCACCACTTTCACATTTCTCCCTTTTGGCTTGCTCACATCATGTAACTACACAATTCCTCTTAGGCTACTTCTATACATCAACTTAAAAGGTGTTTAACCTATGCTCATGTTCACCAAATTATTTAATGTGAACTATGATTTCATAAACACCATGTTCCATTGTTTGGGTTTGTCTCCTACTATGCATCAAAACAAGTTCCCAAGACTTATATTTACCATATATCTCTTTCCATCATTATGAAAATGGTATGCTAAACTATAGTTTAGCTCTGTTACTAGTTTTTTCCAAAAGGTATACCAAAAATGTCCCAAAAAATTGGTGTCTCTATATGATACTATGATGTGTAAAAACCTATGAAACCTCAAAACTTATCTAAATTAGGTGATGTCCACCCCATCACTCATATTATTACATTTAATAGGATGCACCATATTAAAGAATCTATTCACTACAACAAATATGGAATCATTTTCTCTTTTAACTCTTTGCAATCTTAACATAAAATCCATGTTCATGTCCTCCCATGATCTATATAAAATAAGTAGTGGTTGATAAAACCTTGAGTTATAAATTATTCCCTTAGAAAAATGGACAAATCTACACCATACCTATTTTTGCATAATTGCACCCATCCTTAGACATTAATAGCCTTTAGCTATTTGCGTTAATGTGTTATCATATCAAAAATGACCTGCCAATCCTTTGTTGTGTTTTTCCTTGATCAGGTTCTCACACATTTACCTCCTTGGTATAGACAACTATGCTCCCTTGAATAACATTACTTCCTATATGTGATAGTCTAGCCACCACATTTTGTTTATAATTTTTGGCTCCATGCATGCTCTTTATATGCATGAACTAGGATGACTGATTTAAATTTTAAGGGATTATGGAGTATATGTCCTAGGTTATTAAAGGGTCTAAGTATAGTAAATTGGGGAGATATATGCAATAAATGTAGCCAATCATTTGTATAAGAATTGACCTAATCTGATATTTCCAAAAATAGTAATGAATGACATAAATAATTAATTATCTATAAACTGACTGAGACAAATGATTTGGGGGATGAAAACTAGTGTAGAAACTAATATGAGTATCATAATTAGGATCTAGGTGTTATAATTCCTCTTAGACAGTAGTTCAGTTCCCTAGATAGTAGCATGGTGTTCTAGTGTCCAAGGTAGTGCACTAGTGTCCCACTTAAAATATATATAAATGATTTATAGGTTTTGTATAACAAGCCCTATTCTATTTTTGGTCTAAATTTCATGTCTACGCACTTAATAATTTTTACTATAGTTATATTTTACTCTAGAAACCCTATGTTTTCATGCTTGTAAAGGTTTAAATAAACACCATGATAAAAAGGGGTTAGTGGGTCTCATGTGTTGGACATGTGATCCACACCCCTATGTGGACACACTGCTTACATACCAATACTCTGAGGAGGGATCAAACCTGATGTAATTTTCCTACCTAAGTGCTTAGTGTACGTACAAGTGAATGCTAAAATGAGTGTAGACTTGAGTGTTTTGAGTGTGCTTGAGACTATAAATTTGAGTAATCTGAGCTTAGATGTTGTATATGGCTATATGTATTAGTAGGGTATAAGAGAGATTAATGTATTTATACTAATCTGGTGCTTGTGTATAATGTGAAATATGTCTAGGCTAACCCTAGGTGTCGTAGGAATTGAAAATATATCCATAAAAAAGATAAGGGTCAAAAGAGGCCCTAGATAGGTCTAGGACTAAGCTAGGGATGGGTGGTCTCAAGTGATACTCATTACACTCAAGTGACATTTTATATGAGTATTCCCCCCTCCCTCCCACCCATTCTATAAATGTAACAAAATGAAATGACTAGGATAAAGAAAAAAAAATTGTACTTGGACTTACCTTAGAGGTGAAGCCCTTAAATCTATGTCTGAGTTATGTAAATCATGATCCATTACATATCCTACAAATGAAATATGGATGAATCAGTCCTTAATTAAGGAATATTAAAAAAATACAAAATTTAGTAAAAAGATAAGAGAGAGAGGAAAGGAATGAATACACTTCATTGGGTACACAAACCAATGAAAAAACCTAGAGACATCATTTGTGTGTGTAACCAATGATAAAATCAATGAATTTCTTAGATTGAGATGATGGATTTCTCAATCCCCATGTGTGGATAGATCAATAACTAAATTTGATTTGGACTCCATCATTACCCACCCCTGTTTGGTGGATTGTATACTGTGAATAAATTGGATTAGATTGATGGCTTGTCCAACCCTCCTATGTAGGTGGCTTAAGAACTCAAATAGGATATGACTCTATAATTGCCTACCCATGTGTAGTAGATACACCTATGACTAAAAATGTATGATGTAACTCAAACTATGTAGGATGGATTTGGGGCCACTCAAAAAATCTAAAATGTACAATGACCAAGGGGTCTCTCAGGCACTTGGGAATGTAACTCAGTGACTATGCAAAAATTCCAACCACTACAAATGAAATAAGACATTAATATGGTGTGAAACTTCGTGAAAATGGTGTTTGAATTATAAAACATAGAGAATTAAATGGATTTATCATTCTGTTTGAGATGAGATGGTGAAAAACTGATCATGTGGAAATAATGTGCTATGTACATGCCCCTAATTCTAATATCTATGCATGGGGATTCTAGATGGAATTATAGCCATCTGTTGTTAGAGATATAATCAATGAGAGTGGAGGGGATGAATTAGTGTCCTTATAAAATTTTAATTTCACTTCAGTAGATATTCTAATCATTCATGAAGTAACAATATCATATGAGTAATATCAACTAATCTAGCAACATAGTAATGAGAATATACACATAACAAGTATTAACACATCATATAAGTGAGAAAACCTCATGGGGAATAAAAAACATTGACCATAGCTTAGAAAAACAATCCTATAAATCAATTAATAAAATTCATTTGAGCACCCACTCAACTTAGAGCACTAACCCCAGTCTATCAAGCACTAACTTGATAGAGTCTTTAACAAGCACCCACTAGCAAGGAAACACCAACTCCCTTAGTAACTCAACACCAAATCAACAACCTCTTGAACAAGCACACACTCAAAAAAATATACCTATACCTTCCATATTTTTACTTGTTTCAATATTTAATATATGATTGTCCTCCTCTTCAACTCTTCACACACTTCTATTCCTCTCAAAGTTGCCTCTAGGTTTCTTCACTCTAGTAGGTTTCTTCAAGACTTATTAGGTCACATGAAATTTATCTCAATACTCAGAAATTATATTAGATATTCATGACTATATATTTATACCCATATGATGGTCTACATTACCTCCTTTTGCTCCTTTTTGTGATCTTTTATTCACTTGCACACTCACTTATCTCACACACCAATAGGCCTAATTAGCCTTGTTCTTATACTAGTCACTTAATCTCACACACCTTGGTCATACATACACTCTTGAAAAATTATAAAACTATTATAATAGGTCTTATAATATATTACAAACATTAATCAACCAATACATTAGGTCAACCACAATTTAATAGACAAAATTCTCTTTTAGGCCTTAAGGAGACCTAATTCAATCAGGTCTTCATTATAGCATGTGACACTTTATCTTTATTATAATGATTAAAAACTAAAAAAACAATAGGATAACCTCATATATAATTCAAATATACATTATCAAACTTCAATTTAGGTTAACGACACCATTTAGGTCCAACCACTACTTGAACCTCTTCTCAAAACACTATTCACAATAGGCTTGTGCATACATAGAAAACATGTATTGAATAATTGAAGAATAAAAACAATTTTGATGAATAAACATGGAAAAAATAACATATCAAGAACCTCATGACCTCAATGTCATCACAAACTTCATTTAATGCTTTAACTCAGGGTATACAGGCTTAATCTCTTCTCTATAAGATGCTTACTCTGAATTGCCAACTAGCCTCAATGCATAGTCATAAAAAGTTGAAATTATGTCATATAAAAGAAAATAATAAAGGGATTAAAATGAATTAATATTATATAAAAAATATCACAATATCTAGTGGCAATTATTGGTCTTGAAAACCAATTTGTTAACCTTCTCTCTCAGAGTCCTTACTCAACCAAACAAGCCATTTTGGCTTTAATGTTCCAACCTATTACACTAACTTCCAAGATTATAAAAAGAATGGATAGGACATGAAAATACAAATAAAAAACATCATGTACATTATATAAAATAAATCATGGCATAGAGTCTCAAACTCATCTCTACAACTTGCTTACCTATAACTACTAGTTTGCCTTGAAGACCAATCATGGTGATTTTGACCTTCAACATCTATATGATCACTTTTAGAGATTATTGAAGCATGTGGATGATATTATGAGATAATTATACAATTTTAAAATATAAATATAAAATTTTCAAATGGTGATATTGGTCTTACATACTAATCTAATATCTTTACTCCTTCACTATCTCATCTGCACTAGACAAGTCAACTTATGAGTAACTTTTCATCAAATTCACTGACCTTCAAAGATTATGTTCATCATGAAAATGTATTATAGGTATTTAAAAATGTATCCATTCAATTTTATTCATACCTAATCCATGATAACACATCCCTAATCACCTTCTCACTTCTGCTTGGGTTTCTTACTATTTGCACCATTAGACCTGTTAGTAATAGGTTGTCTTGGATGACTAGTTTAGCACACATGGGGGATAGAATCTATCTAGAAACAAAAATGGACATAAATTAAAAGTTTAAAAGTTTTTCCTCCATCCTGTCAACTTTTACTTGGTCAACTCAGACTGCTATAACAAATCTATGAAAAATAAGGCCTTTTCTTTAGGTCCACTCACTCACTTGAAGACCCAATCACACTTAGAGGTGCATAAGAGAGTTGTATACAACATTTAATAACTTTTATATCCAAACCAATCCATTATGAGAAATTTTTATCAACTTATTTAACATCAAGTCATTGTTAGGGATCTTTGAGGGTTTAATCCATCTTCAAGTCTTAATAATCATTCATAAAGATTAGCCCCTCATTCTAGAAATAAATGCTTGGAACTTTGAGTTATGAAACTTCTAAATATACCATGAATATATTTGTTCCTCATGAATATGGTACACATGCCAATGAACACTTGAAAATCCTTCTCAGGTAGACAACTCTTCATCCCATGCACTTGAGAGACCTTAAAACACTTTTTATTACCTTACCTTCAAATTTTGACCTAAAACTTCATGAAAATGATTAAAACAACTAGAATCACATTTTTTAATGCTCACCTATTCACACATTCCTTGGAAACTGATCTTGATACCTCATTAGGCCATGCTCTTACCATCTTAATTTTTATACTTGAGTCTTCACACCTTATTAGGTCTTAAAATAAACTTTAATTTTTTTTAAATCTATAAATACTTCACTCACATGCTCACAAAACATCTCACATGATCAGAAAATGTCAATAATCATTCATATATCTTGATAATAGCTCATGATGCCTTATTAGACTAGACAGGGTCTAGAAATGGTCTAGTTGTAGACTAAATCTATAGGTCCTACCATTATAACTCACCTTGATATCATCATGAGTACTAAAAAACCTCATATAATTTTTAAAGTAACCTAATATAGTCTTTTATGCCTCTATGCATCCATCTCACCAAGCCACCATGCTTAAACCTTCTTACAAGGATTTTTCATGATATGACTATGTTTAAGCTACTTAAGCACTTGTATTTAAAGATCTACCTTAAAACACCTATAAAGGATTATACACCTAAATATCAAACCCATAAAATGCCAAACAAATACTCATATAACTAAGTTCACTTACTTCACCATGCTACCTACACTTAACTTCTCACAAGGTATAAATAAGGCTTTATAAGATACTTTGATGCTTTGACCTTTTCCTTCCATGTCATGACCTTAACACAACATCAACCAAGAATATATGAGACACTTAGACCTACACCTTTCTCTCTTATGGAAATAACTACATGCATTCAATGCTTATAATCTTGTTACAACATACACTACCAACTAGCCTTGTTCATCTAGACATGAATGACAACACACTTTGACATTAATGACATTAGATTGATATCAATGACAACACTAAGCCAACAAACCCCCCATTTATAATTTATGTCAAAATACACTATAGTATATTCAATATCTTCTCCATGAATTTTTATCCCCCTTTGACATTAATGACAAAGGATCATACACACTACAATTCTTGGAACCATTCATACTCCTTCTTTAGCAACTATTCTCAAGAATTGTAAAAGAACTTAGAGATACTATTGATGATTTAAAATTGCACTTGTTCTAAACACCAACAATGGGAAGTTTCAAGATGTGGGACTTGTGACTTGAAACAACCTCCAGATTTTAGAGAAGTCGGTTCTTCTTTAAATCAAGTGTATACTGGGAAAAGGGACAAGAATTTTAATAAAAACAAAAATGCAAGAACAAAAATCTAACTATGGCGATGCACCTGAATGTAATTCGACCTTAATCCTAAGCACAGTGAAACTATATTTAGAATTCATTTACATTTAAGATAAAACAAGTGCATCAATGTAAAAGATGGAAACAATAGAAATAGAGGCTCACATCATAGACTAATTTGCAGTGATACAAAAAATGTCAACAAAAGGCATAGGGTTCAATCTTCTTATTTGAATTTTCTAGTCAGATAAGAGGCACATAAACATGCATAGTTATATAAACTTTTCAACTCAAAAAAATGAGACAAAATTAAATGACATTCCTAATCACAACTCTAGAAAGTCTAAACTCTTGACAACACAGCCTAGACTAATTTTGTAATAACACATAAAATATCAACAAAGGCATAGGATTCAATCTACTCATTAATATTCCAGTCACATAAGAGGCACATAAACATGCATAGTTACATAAACCTTCCAACTTAAGAAGATAGAACAAAAGCATATGATATTCCTAGTCATAGCTCTAGAAAGTTTAAACTCTTAACAATAATTCTCTCAAAAAATTCTCTCTGGTATCTCCCCTCCTTTCTTTTTGGTGATCTCTGCACCCTTATTTATAGCCTTGGATTCACTCTAGATTGTCTGCTTGTTCCCAATGTAATGGCCCAACTAAAATCTAACCAAATTGGAAGTGTCTAACATAAGATATTTTATAGATTCTGAAATGCTTTGTCTTCTGGCAGTTCATTGGCTAAAATAGATTGTAGGACGCACCCTTCTCTTAAACGCTAGGTAACACTTAGCCAATTTATTAAAAACCTTCTTATTACTATAGGAGACACCGAAGGATGACACTTGGTGGGTTTTGCAACACCTATCGAAGACACGCGACACTTTTTGCATAACTTATACTCTTTTGTGTCTTTGCTCAGGAGTGTTCCACCTTTGACACTTATCGCAATCTGCTTCCTCGAAACTTCAACAACTTAGAAGAAAATAAGACTCACAACATTTCTTGCCCAAGTAACTTTAAAAGGGACACAAGGACAGGTGTCAATCTCTACTAATTCATTAAAGGACACATGGTAATCTCTATTTTACTTATCTGGGGTTACGTGGTAGTCTCCACTTCTTTTAGCTACCTTTTTAGAAACTTGTGGAAGATGACAGATGGCGGTCTCCACTTTACTCTATTTATACCATAGAAACAAATGGGTCTCATTTCATATTTACATAGATAACGACCCCTGGTGGCTTCTGCTTGCTTGGAAAGCAACACTTAAGACCCACCATGGTCTTTGCTATATCAGTGAAGCAAAAATGAAGATAATTTAGAACACGACACGTGGTGGCTTCCACTCTCTTTTGCTGGGGTACGTGGCATCTTCCATCGCTTTTAAAAAAGCAAAATTGAGACCTTTTGTGACTACCACTTGGCACTTTCTACTTGATCTTGATACTTAGCTTGTTAAAACCTTTCACTGAGAAGAGATGAAATGTAAGTGCCGATATGAAACCACGGATGCTGACACTTGGCACGTTTCACTGAGTCACTATGAGATATGTGGCACATTTTGACCAACTCATAAAAAATATGAAAGATGCCTTGGATGATGACACTTGGTAGTTTTCACTGAGAAAGGATGCCTCAGATGATGACACTTGTCAAATTCCACTTGATTTTGACACTTAGACAAAAATGAATCAAAAGGAAAAATAAAGCCCATGCTCTGTTTCAAAACTCTGCCATTTCAGACCAAAGTATGCGAGGACAAAATTTTGTGATGCGCAACTAAAAAATAGAATGAAACATAGAGTAAATATTTACTCTATAGTTATTAGTGACCCCAAGGAATTTTGAGCCTACTCAAAAAGAAACCACAACTCCTGCTAGATCAATATTTCAAAATCACAGCTTCAACAATGCTATCTGGTAGGTGGACCACTCATCATTAGATAACCCTTACTTATTCTACAATTCATTGAAGGCTAAATCAAGGTTAATAATATCCTTGTGTTAAAATTTTTGCAAAATTTGAATCATAGCCTTCAATTTGAATTCAAGCTGGGAAATAGGAACCAAGATAGCTTCTACTTCAGGGATTGATGAATCATCCCTTAGATCCTGGAAAACTGTCTGATCATTCTATTTGGCCAATAGCAAAGGTTCAATTTCATTTACCATCAGCATGGTGTTGTCATCAAGAAATGGAAAAGGAAGACCTAATTGTACTAGATCTTCAACATGCTATTTATTTTCATTGATTTCTTCCTTCATGACATCTAGAAGCTCTTTGCAATTGATGGCTACGAAAATGGCAACTGAGAACCTCATTTACTCGCTTAGTAGTGACAATTCTATCATTGATTCTTACTGCTAACAATGTTGCATCATAAAGCTTTTGTAGCAACATTTGTGAGTCCATTACTCTCCTAGAGACTATATCTAGAGTGTTTACAACTGAACTCTCCACCTTTTTGCACAATTTCTGTGCATTTAGCAGGAAGGCAAGAGAAGGCCTAAGCTAAATAATCTCTGAAGAGATTCTCTTCCACATGGATTCATATATCTCCTTTACCAAACTTAATACTTTGACATTCCTTGGCCTATTGGCTAATTCTAGTGTCAATTGTGTGGCTCTCTATTGCTCTAGTTGAAATTGGGCTTGTATGGCCACATTATTATTCTATTCGGCCAGCAGCTTTTATTGCAATTGGGTAACTTGCAACAGGTGTTCCTCACATTTTACTTGCAATGCTACCTTTTTGTGCCTTAGGGTTGTCACTACATCTTTTACCTATGTGAGCCTTGCTTTTAAAGAATCATTTTGGGCCTAAATTGCCTGATGATTCTGAAGAGAAATGGTATTTTGCAACTATTTATTTAGATTCTCTATTTCATTGTCTTTTCTATTAATCTCTGAGGTCAAACTGTTACAATTTGCCTTTTCCTTAGCTAACTCAACTTCCATCTTCTGTAGCCTCCTTGATATCTTCATGTAGTCTTCAGTAATTATAGAAGTGGATTCAGTCAACAACTCAATTTTGTCCTATGGCTTGAATAGGGACATGTCGATGACCACATCATTCATCATGTAATCCTCCAACTACATCTACTCAATTGGATTTATTACATTTGGTGACAAATGAGTCACCGTCAATTGTTCTTGGATGGGGTCAAATTGTGACCGCAGATGGGGTGTAGCCAATGCTTTATTTTCCTTGATCTTATTTTTCTCTCTTCAAGCTTCCCTTGCCTTCCTAGCAACATCTGCTTGGGTCTGGAAGGTAGAAGGAGAGGCAATGTGCCCACCCACAAAAGGATGTCCCTATGGTAAACCATATTGAATAGCCAATTGTTGGCTATGGGCAATTTGAGGGGAAAGTTTCTTGGGAACAGAGGGGGAGAAATGAGGTAATGTTAAAGCCTGAGGTGGCACATATGGGATGAAGTGAGAAATGGGAATGGTAGAAGTGGTAGGGAATGTCATCTGGATAGATGAAATAATCATGCCAATAGGAGAAAAAATAGACTGAGAAGGAGAGGGAGGAATAATACTTACCTAAGGAGCAATTACAGTACCCTGTAATTGGCACTATGGAGTGTCTGTCTCCTTTTCTGAAGCAAATTGAAATTGCACCCTCTTTCATTTCTTAGGTGTCTCTTCTTCTGGCTGCATCCTTTTTCCTTCCACATCTACTTCTTGTGGAGAACTGGGAATATCTATAACCGCTACTGATGGGGAAGCTTGTGGTTGTATAGACACCACACTCTTTTGCTTTTCCATGATACTGAGAGATTGGGGCCAGACTGATATAGTTATTATAGCTACAACTTGATCTAAGGCTTGTGACTCTTGGCTTGACCTGGCCCTAGCTTCTTGCTCTTCACTCGGTGTCAGCAAATTTCTTGTTTTTGGGCTAGATACAGGGGAGAGATGGCACTCATCCCATAGTTCTTACCATCTCTCATCTGTATCTACGTTCTCAAAAGAATAGGTTGTTTGACAAATTTCCTACCTATGTTTCCAATAGGCCTCTATTTTCTTAGTATCCCAATCTTTATTCTTTAATGTCCTCCTTAAGCCAAAAGTCATTTTAACTTTAAGATCATTATCTCTCTGCTTAACATAGAATGTTTTCAAGAGCCTATTTTGTGGAAGGGGCAAGTCTGTTAACTCAACATAAAATCTAGGAGTGTCTTCCCTAGGATTTTTCTTGATTTCCCAAAAAGGGTGGCCCTCATGTGCGATTCTAGTTGCGATTCTATTAGTTCTTATCCAGGAAGCTATGAAGCTATTTGGGTCATAAACCCATTTGTCCGCTATTAAAAGGAAACCCAAAAAGGCTAGCTTTTTGAGCAACACAACTTCAACGTCTCTGGTTTCCAAAACCATGCTAGTTGTCATCCATGGTAGATCATACATTTTTCTTTTCCTCTTCCCAGAACCAAATTCATTGTCAACTATGGATACCTACCTGGTGACCTCTAGGAATGCTAACCTAAGAGTCAAAATCTTAGATAGCAATATTGGTTCCCCACAAAAACCATGGACTCTTATAATGGTATGGTGGGATTCAAAATAGAATTCACAAGGAATTGGGCAACTGGCCAGTAGATTTGAAACACTTGGGAATAATCTATTCATAATTGGTTCGGGGTTGAGGTGGTAAAAAGTAGGGGTAACAAATAATTCCCAGAATTCATATGGGTCACTAATCTTTGACAAAATGTGTGTCCATGTGGACACAAGAATGGTCCTTTGGAGATCAAAATCTGGGTCATACATATTAAGATACATATGTTGGGCAAAGAGGTCAGAGTTCTAAAAAAGCATGAGGTGGAACAAATAGGAAGAATACCTGAACACTCCTTTTGATTTGAAATGGGCCAGTTGTTCTACCATTGAGAAAGTAATTTGTTTAGAAAAGTCGAGTTGATACTCCTAAGTTTTGTCAATGGTCTTCAGCCTAAAGTGGATAGCCATTTGTTCTGCATAAATTGCCATATCATCTTTCATGCCAAAGATGAAAGCCATCATAGACAATGCATCTTGGCTAGCTTTTGCGAATTGGGATCTTGCTGCAGGGAGTGTGGGCACCATAGTGTCATCATCGCGCATTTGTAATTCGGATCTCAAGAACCTTGACTGGGTATTGATGTTTTCCCACATTCTTTGCATTTTAGCAACAGTGGGAAATGTAGTTGTACTATAATGATATAAGGCTAACATATCCCTGATAGCTTGGGGTGTGATTTGCACCATGAATGGACCTCATTGAATGGTGCATGAGGGTGCATGGAACAAGTCTACACATAATTTGACCAGGTCAGGGCATGGATGCACAATTGGGACAATGAATTATGCCAGCTGTGAAGTCCATATCCTCATGGAAAATGTTTCATATTTCCCTACTCTGGCCTTTTGTAGACACCTTTAGTGTGCCCCTTCTCTAAGAGTTTTGCTACTATCTCTTTGAAGAATTGGGTTCATGATGCCATTCGCATAATCTTTTATTTTCACTGGGTCACTTGCTTGACCAACTTTAAGAATCTTGGTCTATGGATAGGTCTTCAATGGCTGTGCAGGAGCTGAAGCATACAACTTACTTGCAAGAAACTTATCAAGGGATTCATACATCCCAGCTCCTTGTTGTGAAGATTGTGCCCCCTCCATCTCTATGTCTTTTCTGTGATAATTTGTATGAACTTTTGCAAAATAGAAACACTTTCACAGAGGCAAGTTTACTAAGCACTGAAAATACAAGTAGCAAGATATTTTTACAGATGTAGGAATGTTTGAGAACTTGTAAGCTTTAACTCTTGCTAATAGATATTTATTGACCTATCAAGTCTTGAAATGGCATTAAACTCAGATAACCATTAGCAGATCCTACTCAATCTTTATGGAATAGTGAGATAGACACATTATGCAAGTGGTAGCGCAAGGTACCTTGGGGATTTCTAAAGATTTGGGAGACATTCAATGTATTGGAGAATTTTGAAAATTTTGAAAATTTTGAGCTGCCGACTATGTGTTCAAAGAACACTTATTTAAAAGAAAAGCAGGAAAACAAAATGAGAAACAAAAGCAATACAAAAAGGGGAAACTATCTAAATATAATACATAGTATCTTTTTCTCCCTCCTGGATCAAAAGAATTTCTAAAATCTCTTTCATAACAAGCCAACTTATATTGCCAGACAAGTGTTTGAATTTGATATAGCTCTGATGACTTGTTTTCTTTGTATACCATGGTGTCTGGCTTGCATTTGGGTGAGTTTGAGTCAAACCTACTTCCAACATATATAGACTCTTCTTGTTCTTGGAAGCTTGTCGAATGCCGGATCTTGATATTGATATTTCTTATCAAGAAGTTAATGACTATTTGCTCAACAACATAAGCCTTTTGACATATATCATTTATTGACTTAACTTCTTCTACTTCAAACTCTGGTTCTATTGCATGATCATCCTCTTTAATGACTTTAAAATAACTAACCTCTTGAAAGGATAATTTTAAAAGAGTGCAATAATTTTTCATATGTAACTGATTCTCAATGCTATCTTGTTCCTCTGTAACCGGCTCACAGCTTCCCTGAAAAATAGTATAACTTGATCCAATGATTTCAAACAAATCATTTAAATCATGATCAAGGAAATGTCCATGCTCTTTCTCCTCATCTTGCAAAGTAAGAAGAAAATTAGAAATTATTCTTCTTCATCAGAGATTAAGGCATACGCTTGTGACTTCTCACTCAGAATGTTGAATTCATGTTGAGAGACCCGAGGATTGATAGAAGAGGTATCTTTTGACTTTTCTTCCTCTAGAACATTTGGAATTTTATGATCTTCATCAAGTATAACATAAGTGCCTAGACTAGTAGAATCATAATTTCCATATGGGTCACTTTGCATCATAGCTAATAAATGATCATTTTCTTCTTCATGATTATATCCAGTCCATTCACTTAGCTCCTCAACAAAATCCCTTTCTTCTTTATTCACCATAGCATGGGCTGCCTCTAACTTTGAAATTGGTTCATTGGTGATATGATCCTTATATAATGGCTTAGATAATATCTTCATCTTTGAACCATATTTAGTTCTTAAAATGAGGTGAGACCAATCCAGGGACATATATCATCCTATCTTGGCTGTAAAGTCTCTTGATAAACATAAGCCAAAAATAGGAGGTATATATATCACTACTACATTTTGATTTACAATTATATTGGGACAAGAATATAATTGTAATTGGAGTTGTTTAATTCTCCCTATTATTTTTACTACTTTGCCATCTAGTTGTATGACTCCTTTAGTGAGTGGTTCATACTTAATTTCTAAAGCATCAACTATCTACTTGGGCATTACTGTAGTACTAGCCCCTGAATCAATCATTGCATTATGCAACAATTTATTACCCACTATTAAAGTTAAATAGAAGGGATCTAGTTTGGATTTGCTTACCTCTGCTATATTATTCACTAGGGCTATTGTTTGCAGATGAACTGTATCTTTGAGCTTTTCTTTTTTAGTAGGTCCTTCTTTGATAACAATACCTTTAGACACTGCTTGACCTTGTAGAGCTTCTTGTAGTAGTGTCTTCTATTCAAGAATAGCCAATATATCCCATATTGATACTTGTGCTGGATTCTTCTTTGATTGATCCACCACATTTATTGGTCCTAAAGTTTGAGTTCTTTGAAAATAAGGATATCTTGTTTTTTCTTGAATTTGTGCAAGAATCCCTTGATTCTGCATCAGCTGAGGCACTTCTTATCTGACAGCTATGTTTTTTTATCCTTGTAATGGAGAATTATCCATGACTTGACTATTTATAACCTCAAGCTATTCCACCATCCTTCTCTTTGATCTAGTGTAATAATTAGATTGCACCACTAGTTTTTTGGAGGTAGATGCTTCGTTCAAGAAAACTGATTCTTCATCTTCAACCCATGAGAACAAAGCATGTTCTGGGGATATTTCTTCCTCTTGTTTCAAGGACATCCCTTGCATTTGAGCCACTAGGACTGAATTCTGCATACCAAAAGACTAGTAGGCTTGATTGTCACTGGAACTTGCAAACTGACCATCCATTCTTCTTTGCTCTACCACCTTTTGTTGTAGATTACCCATAGGATAATCTCTAGGTGTATGAGCATTATTGCAAGGGAAACACCAGTCATTAGTATTATCCACATAGTTATTTTGCCCTGGAATAATCTCCCTATTTAAATTGGGAGGAATAGTTTGTGAGGGTGTGGGGACTGCAACCAATTAGTTTGCTGGCTGATGGTTAGTTTGTCTTGGAGGACCCTGATATTGGTTTGGCTGAGATGAAAATCTATTTCCTTGATAGCCTTGATATGGAGGCTTAGGGAAAGTATTCTACTATCTTTTTATATTGATCAGCTCATTAGAAAATGTCCTTAGGATATTCTTGATATCATCCAGCTTAGATGATTGAGTGGGGACAATTTCTTTAGCAGGTAGTTGAGGATATGTGTACATAGACATAGGTGAGGTTATAAATTTAGGGGCTTCTTGAGGTAATGGCAAGGAAATTTTTGGGAACATGGGCATGGGAGGCCTTGAGGGTAACTTTCCAACATCTATCAAATTATTCTCAGCTCTAACCACATAGTCATAAGCCTCTGACAAATTGTGTCCTCCAAGTGACTGAATCATATCAGATATATCTGAATTCAAAGCCGTAAGATAAAATACTATAGCCATACCTAGTAATGGTCTAGCTGTAGTAGGGATTCTTTTCCAAGTCTTTTAAAATTTGGAATTGAAGTCAGTCATGGCTTCTTGTGGTGCCCTTTGAATGGTAATTAATTGCTGTAACAAAGAAGACTTACCACCCTTCTCTTCAAATCTTTTAAAGAAAAGATCTTTGAGCTGATCCCATGTAGATATGGTATTTGGGGTCAAAGATTGATACCATTCTATAGCCTTCCCTTTAAAAGAAGCTTCTAATAATCTTATAGCCACATATTACTATGTGATAACATGTATAACACAGACATCTGATACACCCTGAAGATGTTCCTCATGTGTTTTAAAGTCTTTCCCATTGAATTTGGGCAGAGCTTTTAGGGCATTCACTGGGATAGGGTCCCAAGTGGCTAGTGGTATTGGGAGAATCAAGGGACTACCAGTGTTCTAGCTTGCATAATTTCTTGGGGGTATAGGGGCTCCCATATTTACTCTTGGTATTGGTATAAACTGGTTGACTCTTCTTCTTAGACTAGTTACCAAAGGTGGCAAAAGAATACCTGGATTTGTAACATATTGTGATCTGGTTACTGGTCCATAGCTATGACTCCTCGTAGCTCTCTGGTTCATATGATCTTGAAAGAAACTTTAAGATTGGTCCCACAAGGCATGCCAAAAACTATTGATGATTCAAAATTGCACTTATTCTAAACACCAACAATGGGAAGTTTCAAGATGTAGGACTTGCGACTTGAAACAACCTCCAGATTTTAGAGAAGCTGGTTCTTCTTTAAATCAAGTGTATACTGGGAAAAGGGATAGGAATTTTAACAGAAACACAAATGCAAGAAATAAAATCTAACTATGGCGATGCACTTGAATGTAATTCAATCTTAATCTTGAGCACAATGAAACTATATGTAAGATTCATTTACATTTAAGAGCAAACAAGTGCATGATCAATGTAAAAGATGGAAACAATAGAAACAGAGGCTCACAACATAGACTACTTTGTAGTGATACATAAAATGTCAACAAAGGCATAGGGTTCAATCTTCTTATTTGAATTTTCCAGTCACATAAAAGGCCAGAAACATGCATAGTTATATAAAATTTTCAACTTAAGAAAATGAGATAAAAGCAAATGACATTCCTAATCATAGCTCTAGAAAGTCTAAACTCTTGACAACACATCATAGACTACTTTTGCAATAACATAAAAAATATCAACAAAGGCATATGATTCAATCTTCTCATTAATCTTCCAGTTACATAAGAGGCATAGAAACATGCATAGTTACATAAACCTTCCAACTCAAGAAGATAGAACAAAAGCATATGATATTCCTAGTCACAGCTCCAGAAAGTTTAAACTCTTAACAATAATTCTCTCAAAAAATTATCTCTGGTATCTCCCCTCCTTTCTTTTTGGTGATCTCTGCACCCTTATTTATAGCCTTGGATTCACTCTGGATTGTCTGCTTGTTCCCAATCTAATGGCCCAACTAAAATCTAACCAAACTAGAAGTGTCTAACATAAGATATTTTATAGATTCTAAAATGCTTTGTCTTCTGGCAGTTCATTGGCTAAAACAGATTGCAGGATGCTCCCTTCTCTTAAATGCTAGGTAACACTTAGCCAATTTCTTGAAAACCTTCTTATTACTTTAGGAGACACTGAAGGATGACACTTGGTGGGTTCTGCAGCACCTATCAAAGACACGTGACACTTTTCGCATAACTTATACTCTTTTGTGTCTTTGCTCAGGAGTGTTCCACCTTTGACACTTATCGCAATCCGCTTCCTCAAAACTTCAACAACTTAGAAGAAAATAAGATTCACAACATTTCTTGCCCAAGTAACTTTAAAAGGGACATAGGGATAGGTGTCAATCTCCACTGCTTCATTAAACGACACATGGCAATCTCCATTTTACTTATTTGGCATTATGTGGTAGTCTCCGCTTCTTTTAGATACCTTTTTAGAAACCTACAAAAGATGACATGTGGTGGTATCTGCTTTACTCTATTTATACCATAGAAAAAAATGGGTCTCATTTCATATTTACATAGATAGTGACACTTGGTAGCTTTTACTTGCTTTAGAAATAACACTTAAGACCCACCACAGTCTTTGCTATATCAGTGAAGCAAAAATGAAGATAATTCAGATCGTGACACATGGTGGCTTCCTCTCTCTTTTGCTGTGGTACGTGGCATCTTTTGTCACTTTTAAAAAAGCAAAATTGAGACCTTTTGTGACTACCACTTGGCAGTTTTCACTTGATCCTGATACTTAGCTTGTTAAAACCTTTCACTGAGAAGAGATGAAATGCGGGTGCCGATATGAAACCGTGGATGCTGACACTTGGTGCATTTTTTTGAGTCACTATGAGATATGTGGCACATTCTGACCAACTCATATAAAATATGAAAGATGCCTTGAATGATGGCACTTGGTGATTTTGCTAAGAAAGGATGCCTTGGACGATGACACTTGTCAACTTCCACTTGATTTTGACACTTAGACAAAAATAAATCAAAAGGAAAAATAGAGCCCGTGCTCTATTTCAAAACTCTACCATCTCAGACTAAAGTATGCGAGGACAAAATTTTGTAGCGCGTGACTAAAAAATAGAATGAAATGTAGAGTAAATCTTTACTCTACAGATACCAAGCTCCCCCTTAGATCAAACATAGTATGTAAATTAAATCTGATCAAAAGACCATAGATACCTTCCTTGACATGAATAATATGACTCAAACTCAGTACGCTATCCCATTTGTTCTTATCAAGAACAAGATCTTCTTTAAATGGTCTCAGGTATACAAGACTACTTACCTTCCTTTATATACCTTAATGTCATAGAGATGGATGATATCCAACTTTATTTTTATGTTCAAGATTCATAAACATATAAATTATCTTCATGATTCTTAAAACTTTATTTGTACTACATACCTACTCTTAAAGCTCATGAATTATCGGATTAGCTCGCCCTTTGTCCTTATAGTTTTTAAGTCATATAATGAATAACAATATCTTCGGACGTCCTTCATGATTTATTGAAACTTCAACATTTTTTCACACCATAAATACTCATGTCATCCTATTATTTTCATAAGCCATATCTAATCCATCATGACAACCCTTCTTGTATTAGGTCTGTAAAAAAACACCTAGTTCAGTAACTACCAGATTTTTATCTTGTTTGATCATCTTCACCTCACACAACCAAGGAATAATAAGAATATAAACCTATGATACATGACCCAAAGGTCATATTTAAATTATTAGAGAAATCACCCTCAATTCCTATGAGCATAAAATGTATCTAAAACCAATGCTTGTCCACCATGCCTATTAGGCCTATCTACAATCACATATATTGTTTCAAGGGAACAATCTAGTTTTTCATGATAGAGAAAATATCACTCATGTCATGTCCATATGGTATCTTAAATGTTATTCTTTAATCAATTTTTCTCCTTCATGTTTCTTAAGACACCATGGTATAGACCTCATCATGATAACTCTTTCATGTACCTAATCATTTCCAGCTGTACTCTGCCAATTGTCTCTATTCACCATTGATATCCACCTTATGCAAGATGCATATTCACAAGATGCCCATTGATATCAATTATTTATTTCCAATAAATAGATAAGAAATAGCTTAATAATCTCAAATTGAAGATATAATTCATATTACTTCTCTCATACTTCTGCCATGCCATGATTAGAATCAAGCCTCCAATGAACTTGATCATCTTTAACACCTTGAGCTATGCCTTCCATGCTCACACCACTTATGACATCCTTATCAATGAAACACTTTTATGTGCATTGACATAAATTATTGCCAACTAAATTGACCTTACTTTTCACCTGGATACTAATATCAAAACAACAAATTGACATCAACTAATTCACCATGATTACACTCTCTCTCATAACTCTTAACATGCTAAAAGATTAAACTTCTAGATCAGACTCAACAATATTCAACATGTCTTCATACCTTCTTGGTATACAACACCTATCAAAGATCAACAAGCATACACTATGCTTCCACTTACTAATGAGTGTCTCCATGAATCCTTATGGAATTAACCCTTCCATAGGGAACTAGAAAAATAAAAATTTAAGATATTCCTTGATATCCATACTCTCATAATACTAAATATTCTTCAACATCCTTCTAGGCTTAATTGTCAACTTAGGCTTGACCTTTAAATTAGATTCTTCATCATCCTTTTGAGATAGAAAAAAATACTCTTGACATTCTTTCAAATCTGATTTATTCTCTACAGTAGCGAATGACTAACCTTGGTTTATGAGTTGATCATGACTCATCTTGTCATCCTTCTTCTCAGTCAACTCTTCATTCTTACTACTTTGATCAACCACATGAGAACCAAGATCTATATTGTCTCCTAACATGTGGATTGAGTAACCAATGTAAATACTTTGAGATTTCATATAATATATATTTTTAAAACAACATCCATTATCCTTTTTTATGAATATACCTTCATTATTACTGTAGAGTAAAAAATACTCTACGTTTCATTCTGATTTTCAACAGCGCATGATCCAGATCACTGTCCCTACATACTTTGGTTCAAGATGTTAAAATTTTGAAACAGAGCGTGGGCTCTAATTTCCTTTTGATTCATTTTTCTCTAAGTGTTGAAGTCAATCAGAAGTTGCCAAGTGTCATTTTCCAAGGCACTTCTCATAATTTCAATAAGGCCACAGAACGTACCACATGTTCCATAGCAACTCAGCATAATGTAACAAGTGTTAGTATCTACATTTCAAATCAGCACCTGCATTTCATCTCTTTTTAGTGAAAGGTTTCAACAAGTTAAGTATCAGGATCAGGCAGAAAGCACCAAGTGGCAATCGTGGAAGGTTTCAATTTGCTTTTCTAAAAGTGACGGAAGATGCCACATATCCTAGCTGAAGAGATTAGAAGCCACCACGTGTCAAGATATGAATTATCTTCATTTTGCTTCACTGATATAGCAAAGACTATGGTGGGTCTCAAGTTTTGTTTTGAAAGCAAGCAGAAGCCACCAGGTGTCACTATCCATGTAAATATGAAATGAGACCTGATTGTTTCTATGATATAAACAGAGTAAAGTGGATACCACCACGTATCACCTTCCACAGGTTTCTAAAAAGGTAGCTAAAAGGAGCAGAGACCACCACATAACCCTAGTTAAGTAAAGTGGAGATTGCCATGTGTCTTTTGTTGAGGGAAGAAAAAATTGCCACCTATCCGTATGCTCCTTTTCAAGTTGTTCAGGCAAGAAAGGCTGTGGTTCTTATTTTCTTTTAAGCTGTTAAAGTTTTGAGGAAGCAAATTGGGATAGGTGTCAAAGGTGGAACACTCATAATCAAAGACACAAAAGGAGTATAGATTACATGAAAAGTGCCACGTGTCTTCAGTAGGTGTTGCGAAACATGCCAAGTGTCATCCTCTGGTGTCTTCTAAATTAATAAGAAGGTTTTCAAGGAATTGACTAAGTGTCCTCTTCCGTTTAAGAGAAGGGAATGTCTTACGATCTATTTTAGCTAATGAACTACTAGAAGACAAAGCATTTTAGAATCTAAAAAATATATTCTGTTAGACACTTCTAGTTTGGTTAGATTTCAGTTGGGCCATTAGATTGGGAACAAGCAGACAATCTGGAGTGAATCCAAGGCTATAAATAAGGGTGTAGAGATCACCAGAATCATGATCATAATCAGAGACTTAGAGAGAATTTTATGAGAGAATTATTGTTAAGAGTTTAGACTTTTTAGAGCTGTGATTAGGAATATCATTTGCCTTTGTTCTATTTTGTTAAGTTGGAAAGTTTATGTAACTGTGCCTCTTATGTGACTAGAAATTAATGAGAAGATTGAATCCTGTGCCTTTGTTGATATTTTATGTGTCATTATAAAAGTAGTCTAGGCTATGTTGTCAAGAGTTTTAGACTTCCTAAGAGCTGTGATTAGGAATTTCATTTGCCTTTGTTCCATTTTCTTGAGTTGGAAAGTTTATATAACTGTGCGTGTTTATGTGCCTCTTATGTGACTAGAGAATTCAAATAAGAAGATTGAACCCTGTGCCTTTGTTGATATTTTTTGTATCACTACAAAAGTAGTCTATGCTGTGAGCCTCTGTTTCTATTGTTTCCATCTTTTACATTGATCATGCACTTGTTTGCTCTTAAATGTAATTGAATATTACATATAGTCTCACTATGGTCAAGATTAAGGTTGAATTACATTCAGGCGCATCACCATAGTTAGATTTTCTTTCTTGCATTTGTGTTTTTGTTAAAATTCCTATCCCTTTTCCCAGTATACACTTAATATAAATAAGAGACCAGCTTCTTAAAAATTTGGAGGTTGTTTCAAGTCGTAAGTCCCACATCTTGAAACTTCCCATTGTTGATGTTAGAAACAAGTGCAATTTTAATCATCAATAGTTTTTGGCACGCTCGGTGGGATACTATATTGAAGTTTCTTTCAAGATTGTATGAACCAGAGAGCTACAAGGAGTCAAAGCTATAGACCAATAACTAGATCTCAGTCTACTATAAATTCAGGTATTCTTTTATCACCTTTGGTAACTAGTCTAAGAAGAAGATTCAATCAATTATACCAATACCAAGAGCAAATATGGGAGCCCCTATAGCCCCAATAAATTATGCAAGTTGGAACACTAGTAGTCATTTGATTCTCCCAATACCACCAGCCACTTGGGATCCTATCCTAGTGAATGCCCTGAAAGCTCTGCCTAAATTCAGTGGGCAAGGCTTTAAAACACTCGAAGAACATCTACAGGAGGTATCAGATGTCTATGCTATACATGTTGTCACATAGAAAAATGTGGCCATAAGATTATTAGTGGCTTATTTTAAAGGGAAAGCTCTAGAATGGTACTGGTCTTTGACCCCAAATACCATATCTACATGGGATCAGCTCAGAGATCTTTTATTTGAAAGATTTGAAGAGAAGGGTGATAAGTCTTCTTTATTACAACAATTAATTAGCATCCAAAGGGCACCACAAGAAGCCATGACTGACTTCAATTCCAGATTTCAAAAGACTTGGGAAAGAATCCCTGCTATAGCTAGACCATTACTAGGTATGGCTATAGTGTTTTATCTTAAGGCTTTAAATTTAGACATATCTATTATGATTCAGTCACTTGGAGGCCAGACTCTGCCAGAGGCTTATGACTATGCAGTCAGAGCTTAAAATAATTTGATAGATGCTGGAAAGTTGTCTTCAAGGCCTCCCATGCCCATGTTTCTAGAGATTTCCTTACCATTACCTCAAGAAGCCCCTAAATCTATAGCCCCACCTGTGTCTATGTACACCTATCCTCAACCACCAGCTAAAGAAATTATCCCTACTCAGTCATCTGAGCTGGATGATATCAAAAATATCCTAAGGACATTTTCTAATGAGCTAATTAATATAAAGAGACAACAAAATCCTTTCCCTAGGCCTCCATATCAAGGCTATCAAGGAAATAGATTTTCATTACAGCTAAACCAATACCAGGGTCCTCCAAGAAAAATAACCCTCAGCCAACAAATCAATTAGTTGCAGTCTCTACACCCTCACAGACTATTCCTCCCAATTCAAATACAGAGATTGTTCCAGGGTAAAATAATTATGCGAGTACTAATGATAATCAAGTCTACCAATCTTCTGGTATGAAAAATTTAGTCTTAATGGCTCAGATGCAAGGGATATATTTAAAACAACAAGAAGAAATAGCCCTAGAATATGCTTTGTTCTCATGGGTTGAAGATGAAGAATCAATATTCTTGAATGAAGCTTCTGTTTCCAAGAAACTAGTGGTGCAATTAGACTACTGTACTAGATCAAAGAGAAGAATGTTGGAACAACCTGAAGTTGTAAAAAATGAAGTTATGGAGAGTACTCCATTTCAAGGTCATCAAAACATGGAAATTAGACAAGAAGTGCTTCAGCCAGTGCAAAATCAAGAAGTTCCTGGACAAATTCAAGAAAACGCAAGGTATCCTTATTTTCCAAGAATTCAAACTTTGGGACCAATGAATGTGGTGGATTAATTGAAGATGACTCCAGCACAAGTATCAATTTGGGACATATTATCTATTCCTAAATAAAGGACACTATTACAAGAAGCTCTTCAAAGCCAAGCAATGCCCAAATGTACTGAAGGACTTGCTGATAAAAAAAGCTCAAAGACACAGTTCATCTGCAGACAACAACCTTAGTGAACATTGCACCAGAGGTAAGCAAATCCAAACTGGATCCCTTCTATTTAACTGTGATAGTTGGCAAGAAACTGCTACATAATGTAATGATAAATTCAGAGGCTAGTACTATAGTAATGCCAAAGCAAATAGCAGATGCTTTAGAGATAAAATATGAGCAACTCACTAAAAGAGTTATGTAGCTAGATGGCAAACCAGTACAAATAATAGGGAGAATTAGACAATTCCCATTACAATTATATACTTATCCAAATATAATTGTAAATCAAGATATAGTAGTGATAGATATACCTCCTGTATTTGGCCTATATTTATCAAGAGACTTTACAGCCAAGATAGGAGGAGATATGTCTCTTGATTGATCTCACTTAATTATAAGAACTAAATATGGTTCAAAGATGAAAATTCTATCTGAACCACTATCAAAAGATCACATCACCAATGAACCAATATCAAAATTAGAGGCAGATCATGCTATGATAAATAAGAAAGAAAGGGTTTTTGTTGAAAAGTTTGAAGCATTATGGACTAAGCATGATTAAGAAAAAGAAAATAACTAATTGTTAGCTATGATGCAAAGTGACCCATATGGAAATTATGACTCTAGTGGTCTAGGCACTTATGTTATTTTTGATGAAGACCATGAAATCCCAAATGTTTTAAGGGAAGAGACACCAACTACTCAAAAATCCGAAAAAGATTCAGAAATTTGGACTTTAAATTTTGATGGGGCTAGAAGTAAAAATGGTGTTGGAGTAGGAATTTGTCTTACTGCTTCAAATGGTGAAATTTTTTTAAGGGCTATCCATTTTCAATTTGCTTGTACTAATAATGATGTTGAGTATGAATCTTTAGTCTCCTATTAGCCAAGAAAAAGGGAATAAAGAATCTAATAGTAAAAGGAGAGTCAGAATTAGTAGTAAAACAAATTAGAGAAAAGGCAATAGCAAATAATGTCAGGATAAAATCCTATAAGCATATAATTTGGGACTTAATAGAATATTTTGAAGCTTTTAATATTGAAGTAGTTCCCAAGATTCAAAATTATGAAGCTGATAGGATGGCACAGATTGGTTCGCAGTTTGATCCAGAAACTGGGCTATTAGTTAACAATGAGTCAGTAAAGGTTATAGTAAGGCCAACTATCCTAGATAATGATGATAATTGGCAAGTATTTGAGAATGATTTTCAAGTACTCTCCTTCTTAAAACAATCAGGGGAATTTGTCGATCAATTGCAACCAAATATTGAAGAGGCATATGGGGATCAAATTATACAATTAAAGAATAATAAGCTTCCCAAAGGTTTAATCACTTTAGAGAGCCTTTTTGATCCAGAAGATGTAAGTTTGGAGAATAAAAGGTTCCAAGCAAAAAAAGTAGATTATTCTAAAATAGAGGTAAGTGAAGGGAAAAAATTAAAAGTTAGAAATTCTAAAACTCAAGTAGAAAAGGAAAGGCTAATTGAATTATGCAATAAATATGATAGAGTCATAGCCTGGAGCTATGAAGACGTTCATGGATATAATAGAGACATTATTTAGCACATAATAGAACTAACTGAAGGATCTAAGCCTATCAGACAAAAACAAAGGCCAGTGAATCCAAGGATTGAGCCTTTAATGGTGGATGAGTTGCATAAACTTTTAGATTCTAAAATAATTTTTCTGATCAAACACTCAACTTGAGTATCAAATCTAGTACCATTTCAAAAAAATAATGGTGATATAAGACTTTGTGTAGATTTTAGAGATCTAAACAAAGCATCTTTGAAGGATCACTATCCCTTGCCCTCCATGGAACATATTTTATAGACTGTGGCCAGATTCGAGAGGTTTTCTTTGCTAGATGGTTTCTCTGGATACAATCAGATTTGGTTGGCTAATGAAGACCAATACAAGACTGCTTTTACTACCAAATGGGGAACATTTGCATATGCTAAAATGCCATTTGGCCTGTTAAATGCTAGAGCCACTTTTCAAAGAGCTATGGATGTAGCATTTGGGGAACTTATAAATAAAATCATCTTGATTTATCTTGATGATCTTACTATTTTTTCAAAGAATGCTGTTGATCATTTTGATGATTTAGAAGCTATGTTTAAAAAATGTCAAGAATTTGGAATATCTTTGAATCCTAAGAAATGTATTTTTGCTATCCCTCAAGACAAATTATTGGGACATATAGTATCCAAAGGAGTTTCCATAGACCTAGAAAGAGTGGCAGCTATAATGAACTTACCTCTTCCAGTAAATAAGAAATAAATTCAATCTTTCTTGTGAAAGATTAATTTCATCAGCCGGTTCATATCTGACTTTGCAGGCTTAGTAAGACCAGTGACACTCTTGCTAAAAAAAGACCTAATTTTCAAGTGGACTACAGAAGGAAGGCAAACCTTTGAAGAGGTCAAGAAAGCTATCTCAATAGCTCCATTACTTAGAAACCTAGACTTTTCTAAGCCTTTTGTAATGTATGTATATGGAGGAGAGCTCAATATTGCTGCTGTCCTAACACAGAAGGATGATAAAAAGGAGGGAGAGCATCCAATAGCCTTTTTTGAGGACTCTTAGGGAATATGAAACTAGATATATCTTTGTGGAAAAATAAGCATATGCTATGGTAAAATCTCTCAAAAAGTTTAGGCATATAGCATCAAGAAGTCAAATTTTCATACTTGTAGCACATCCAATTGTTAGAGAATACATCATGAAGGGTGAAATTACTAAAAAAGAGCAAACTAGATAACTAAGATCCTTGAATATGATGTAGAAGTCAAACCCACTAAATTAGTCAGAGGTAGGGGTTTGTGCTAATATATGACTCAAGAGCTTGAAAAGATGATACCTAAAGAGATAAATTTAGGAACAAAAGAAGAAATTGTATTGAGAATATAAGAAGTTGATCAGGAATCCTGGGTTACAAGCAGGATTCATTTTATGAAAAATGGGATTTACCCAAGAGAACTCCCTCAAAATAAGAGAAGATACTATAGGATATAAGGAGTTTATTTTGTTTTAATTGAACAGGTTCTTTTTAGAAGATATTTTGATAGCAAATTGTTAAGATGTGTAGAAAAGGATGAGGCTAAGAAAATACTACGTGAAATGCATCATGGAGTATCAGTTGGACATTTTTCTGTAAAGACCATAGCTATAAAGATAAGTGAAGTAGGTTATTTTTGGCCTACTTTATTTACAGATTGTTATCAACTGGTTAAAAATGTCAATCTTGTCAATACTATGTGGGGATGAGAAGGAATGCAACAATGCCTCTTAGTCCTATAATTGTGGATGAACCTTTTGCTCAATGGGGTCTTGAATTCATTGGAATGATAAATATAGTATCTAGTATGGGTCAAAAATGGATCTTAACAGCCACAGATTATTTCACCAGATGGACTGAGGCAGTGCCACTCAAAGAAGCAATAGAAAATGTGATCCTAGATTTTTTAGGGAGTATCACTACTCATTTTGGGGCTCCTCACACCATAATTTTAGATAATGCTAAAGCATTTTTAGGGTCCAAAGTATCCAACTTTGCATTAAAGCATGTAATATATCTAAAAAATTCTTCTAATTATTACCCTCAAAGTAATGGTTTGGCATAATCAACTAATAAAAACTTGATTAGACTCATCAAAAGAATAGGGCTGATCATCACAAGGAATGGCATAAAGTGCTTAATTTAACACTATGGGATGATATAATTATGCCTAAATAGGTGATCAAAATGTCCCCATATGAATTGGTATATGGGAAACCTACTATAATTCCCCTAAGCTTGGAGATTCTTGCTCTCCAGCTGATCAAATAGATTGAAATTGAAGAAAATGGCCCCATGCAAGTCAGACTCGCAGAACTTCTAGAAGTTCAAGAAAAGAGGGATGCAACACATGATTCTTTGATAAAGCATTATAAAATAATTATAGACTATTTTGATAAAAGGACTTCAAATCCCCATTTCAAAACAAGCTCAATTATTTTGAAATGGGATGCAAGAGCTGCCAAACCAGGTCAACACACTAAGTTTGAAGCATTATGGACTAGCCCTTATAAAATTTGGGTGTGTAAATAGAAAAATTCATTTGAGCTAGAAATGATGGAAGGTGAACCTGAAGAAATTCTTGTAAATGGAGTCTATTTGAAACATTTTAGTTAAAACTATGTTTTTTAGCATTATTGGCTCATGCGGGAGTTGTAGATTCTTTTTGAGCAGGCTCAAAAGTCCTTGGGGTCACCAATAATTGTAGAGTAAAATATACTCTATGTTTCATTTTGATTTTCAACAGTGCATGATCCAGATTGCTGTCCCCACATACTTTGGTTTGAGACGGTGAAGTTTTGAAACAGAGCGCAGGCTCTAATTTCCTTTTGATTCATTTTTCTCTAAGTGTTGAAGTCAAGTGGAAGCTACCAAGTGTCAAGTGTCATTTTTTGAGGCACTTTTCATAATTACAATAAGGCCATAGAATGTGCCATGTGTCCCATAGCAACTCAGTGGAACTTGACAAGTGTCAGCATCCACATTTCATATCGGCACTTGCGTTTCATCTCTTTTTAGTGAAAGGTTTCAACAAGCTAAGTATCAGGATCAGGCAGAAAGAGCCAAGTGGCAATCACAAAAGGTTTTAATTTGATTTTATAAAAGTGACAGAAGATGCCACATATCCCAACTAAAGAGAGCTGAAGCCACCACATGTCAAGATATGAATTATCTTCATTTTGCTTCACCGATATAATAAAGACTGTGGTGGGTCTCAAGTTTTATTTTTGAAGCAAGCGGAAGCCGCCAGGTGTCACTGTCTATGTAAATATGAAATGAGACCCGATTGTTTCTATGATATAAATAGAGTGAAGTGGATACCACCACGTGTCACCTTTCACAGGTTTCTAAAAAGGTAGCTAAAAGAAGTAGAGACCACCACATAACCCCAGTTATGTAAAGCAGAGATTGACACGTGTCTTTTTGTTGAGGGAAGCAAAAATTGCCACCTATCCCTATGATCCTTTTCAAGTTACTCAGCAAGAAAGTCTGTGGGTCTTATTTTCTTTTAAGTTATTAAATTTTCAAGGAAGCGGATTGTGACAGGTGTCAAAGGTGTAACACTCATAAGCAAAGACACTAAAGGATTATAAATTAAATGAAAAGTGCCGCGTGTCTTCAGTAGGTGCTGTGGAACACACCAAGTGCCATCCTATGGTGTCTCCTAAAGTAATAAGAAGGTTTTCAAGGAATTGACTAAGTGTCCTCTTCTATTTAAGAGAAGGAAGCGTCCTGCGATCTGTTTTAGCCAATGAATTGTCAGAAGACAAAGCATTTCAAAATCTAAGAAGTATCTTTTGTTAGACACTTCCAGTTTGGTTGGATTTTAGTTGGGGTGTTAGATTGGGAACAAGAGGACAATATAGAGTGAATCCAAGGCTATAAATAAGGGTGCAGAGATCACCAAAATTATGATCATAATCAGAGACTTAGAGAGAATTTTTTGAGAGAATTATTGTCAAGAATTTAGACTTTCTAGAGCTGTGATTAGGAATATCATTTGCCTTTGTTATATTTTCTTAAGTTGGAAAGTTTATGTAACTGTGCATGTTTTTGTGTCTCTTATGTGACTAGAGAATTAGTGAGAAGATTGAATCCTATGCCTTTGTTGATATTTTCTGCGTCATTGCAAAAGTAGTCTAGGCTGTGTTGTCAAGAGTTTTAGACTTTATAAGAGCTATGATTAGGAATGTCATTTACCTTTGTTCCATTTTATTGAGTTGGAAAGTTTATATAACTGTGCGTGTTTCTATGCCTCTTATGTGACTAGAGAATTCAAATAAGAAGATTCAACCCTGTGCCTTTGTTGATATTTTCTGTATCATTACAAAAGCAGTCTATGCTGTGAGCCTCTGTTTCTATTGTTTCCATCTTTCACATTGATCATGCACTTGTTTGCTCTTAAATGTAATTGAATCTTACATATAGTCTTACTATGCTCAGGATTAAGGTCGAATTACATTCAGGTGCATCACCATAGTTAGATTTTCTTTCTTGCATTTGTGTTTTTATTAAAATTCCTATCCCTTTTCCTAGTATACACTTAATATAAATAAGAGACCAGCTTCTTAAAAATTTGGAGGTTGTTTCAAGTTGCAAGTCCCACATCTTGAAACTTCCTATTGTGGTGTGGAGCTAAAAGCTTCAACTATTTGTAGACACTAAAAGGAAGGATGCTGAAGAACCAGAGCCACCAGCGTCGGCAGTATGACCGACGTCGGTCAAGTGCAGTGGAGAAGGAGACCGGCGACGGCAGGAAGTCGACCGACGTCGACAGCACCAGACCAGCAGGGACCGGCGTCGGTCGCCTATGTATTTTCAGAACTGTTGTTGACGAACAGTCAGTTAGTTGAACTGAGTTTTTGCATGCTAAGGGGCTAATCACAGGCTATGTGTCTAATTTTAGTAGTTAGAGTTCTATTTTTGTAAGCATGGGATCTTATTTATAGACGCATAAGGCATGTATTTTAATCATGTAAGAAGGCAAGTAAAAGCATTAAAGCTAGCAAGGTCAAGGAGATCAGCTGAAGCATTCAAGGAGGGATAACAACTCAGGCTTTAGAGTTGTTGTGTTGAGCAAGAGAGAGAGGGAAGAAGGTCTTGAGGTGTGGCAAGCCTTTGAGGTGGAAGAAGAAGTGGCATCTTCCTTATTGTATTTTCTTCTAGTAGTATTTAATACAAGAGTGTGTATTGTCTCTCAAATTCTTTGCTGTCTCAAGTTTCTAGCTACTTTATCATTCTGGTATAATTTCGTGTTTAACTGCATATAATAAAGTCATCAATTGTGCTCTAATTAGTAGAGCTACAGATCCCCTGACAAGTGGTATCAGAGCTACGGTTTGCAAGAAGCAGGGTATTGTTTTTTGATTACAGGTCATTCACAGGGTCTTCTGATTGAGTGGGAGTTCAACAATGGCAGGAGAAAGTAAGCTACAAATGGAGAAGTTTAACGGCAAGAATTATCAACACTGGAGGATACAAATTGAGGACTATCTGTATCAAAAAGATCTATACTTACCGTTGGGTGGGGTTGCATGCAAGCCCACAGATATGAAGGATGAAGAATGGAATGTTCTTGATCGGAAGGCTCTTAGTTCCATAAGGTTGAGCCTTGCATCATCTGTGATTTCTAGCTTATCACAGTGTAAGACAACGAAAGAGTTGATAAAGTCCTTGGCAAATTTATACGAAAAGCCCTCGGCTTCTAACAAGGTATACCTTATGAAGCAACTATTTACTTTGCAAATGCAGGAAGGTGGATCGGTACATACTCATCTCAGTGATTTCCATGGTTTGGTAAACCAACTAGCTTCAGTCAATATTGTTTTTGATGATGAGGTAAAGGCTCTCTTGATTTTATGTTCTTTGCCTGAAAGTTGGGATGGTATGGTTATGGCAGTAAGTAACTTTGCATCTGCTTCTAAAATCTTAAAAGTTGATGATGTTGTGAGTGTGATCTTGAATGAAGAAATACGCAGGAGAAGCACAGGTGAATCATCAGGGAATGCTCTAAGTGCAGAAAGCAAGGAAAGGCAAAGGGAGAAGGTTGAGTAAGGGAAATCAAGGTCGGGAAGGAGATCCGAGTCCAAAGGTATTACCTGCTGGTTTTGTGGAAAGAAAGGACATACAAAGAAAGAGTGTTGGTTGAGAGATAAAGAGAATCAACATGCAGGTATGGGAGAAGCAAAGGAGGCAAATATTGTGATGCAGGATGCTCTCATACTTTCTTCATATAGTCAGGTAGGATCATGGATTTTAGATTCTGGTTCATCTTTTCATGCATCCCCAAACAGAGATTTGTTCTTTGAGTATGAACAGGGAGACTTTGGAGTTCTTTATTTAGGGGATGGTACAACTTGTCAGATAGTTGGCAAAGGGAAAGTGCAGCTGAGATTGCAGATTGACAACACGTGGGTGTTGAAAGAGGTCATGCATGTTCCAATTCTGAAGCAGAGTCTGATTTCTGTAGGAAGGTTGGGAGATGAGGGATGCACAATAACCCTCACAGCAGATTCTTGGAAGGTTACCAAGGGAGCACTTGTTCTAGCAAGAGGTAAGAAAGTAGATACTCTTTATCTGTCTACTTGTATTACTGATTCTACTTCTGGTGTAGATTCGAAGATGTGGCCTAATAGGCTTGGTCACAAGAATAGGAAGGGAATGGAAGTTCTCGATTCAAAAGGTATGTGCACATATACAGTTCATTGCAGAAAGAGGAAATTTGATGCCTTTGACAGGAACAAAGAAGCCTTGGTGTTTTTGGAGGAGATGAAGGATAGAGATCAGTCACAGGGGCTGAATAAATCTAAGCAGGGCAGCATGGACAGAGGTATGATCCAAGAAGAGCTCGCGGATGAAAATTTCATCACTTACATGAACACACAGACACTGATGTCGGTAGCTTGACACCGACGTCAGTCATCCAGATACCGACATCGGTCATGTGCAGACCAGCAGGGTCGGTAGGTCAGACAGGAGAAGTTCGATGTCGGTCATAAGGACCAACGTCGATAGGAGGGACACAGGTGTCGGCCAGGGAAACGACGTCGGCAGTCAGGGTCAGTGCAGGGAACTGACATCGGTCAGGAGCAGACTGGGAGATGGCCTAGATTGGTCACTGAAACGGATGTTGGGTGAATTACTAAGTCTCAAACACCCATGTGGAGGTCAGGAAAGGTATGTGAACCTCACATTCGTTGTTCACCTTCTTTATATTGCTTACTGATAGTCACGAACTAGGAAGATGGAAGAAGCAATGCAGGTAGAATCCAAAAACAGTGGGAGCTTGGCATGGATGAGGAGTGTGAGTCCTTGGAGAACCAAACAGGTATTTGTTGGTAGTGTTGTCAACTGGAAGAAATCACTAGATAGAGGGATGGATTCCCATTTTAGAGAAGAGAGTGGATGGATACATGAGATAGAAGGCTATGGTATATGGTCTTGATTATGCTGCAGAACAATGGAGGTTTGACCATTGTATTTTATCTTTACCATGTTGGATAATATTAGCTACATTATCCTGTTACTGTATTGTGTTACTTGTTGTAGGGTTTCATATACAGGGAGTTTTCTGAGCTAAGGGTAAAGTTGGTTTAGAAGTATGTCATGGAGAATTTGGGAGCAGCAAAATTCTTGTGGCATAAGATACAGGGATTACATCACAGGTTTACGTGGTGGTTGGTCTTCAAGAGTGACGTTGAAGAGGGATACAGAGCCTAAGGAATAAAATAGATGGTGTACAGGTATAGGTACAAGTTACAGCTATTTATCTCCAAGTGGGAGATTGTTGTGGTGTGGAGCTAAAAGCTTCAACTGTTTGCAGACACTAGAAGGAAGGATGCTGAAGAACCAGAGCCACCAGCGTCGGCAGTATGACCGACGTCGGTCAAGTGCAGTGGAGAAGGAGACCGGCGACGACAGGAAGTCGGCTGATGTCGGTAGCACCAGACCAGCAGGGATAGGCGTCGGTCGCCTGTGTATTTTTGGAACTGCTGTTGATGAACAGTCAGTTAGTTGAACCGAGTGTTTGCATCCTAAGGGGCTAATTTAAGTCGTGGGCTGTGTGTCTAATTTTAGTAGTTAGAGTTCTATTTTTGTAAGCATGGGATCTTATTTATAGACCCATAAGGCATGTATTGTAATCATGTAAGAAGGCAAGTAAAAGCATTGAAGCTAGCAAGGTCAAGGAGATCAGCTGAAGCATTCAAGGAGGGATAGCAACTCAGGCTTTAGAGTTGTTGTGTTGAGCAAGAGAGAGAGGGAAGAAGGTCTTGAGGTGTGGCAAGCCTTTGAGGTGGAGGAAGAAGTGGCATCTTCCTTATTGTATTTACTTCTAGTAGTATTTAATACAAGAGTGTGTATTGTCTCTCAAATTCTTTGCTGTCTCAAGTTTCTAGCTACTTTATCATTATGGTATAATTCCGTGTTTAACTGCATATAAGAAAGTAATCAATTGTGCTCTAATTGGTAGAGCTACAGATCCCCTGACACTTCCCATTGTTGGTCTTAGAAACAAGCCCAATTTTAACCATCAACAACTACTATTATCATCATATTCCATGCTTGTGCTTCTTAGGATCACCTTTAGGTTGTTAGGCAATTCTCAAAGGACCTACTCTGATACCAATTTTTAGAGATACAATCACTAAAGAGTGAATCAATGTATTTATAAACTGTTACTTTCACTTCAATAGATATTATAATCATTCATTAATCAACATCATCATATGAGCAATACCAACTAGTCTAGAAACATAGTAATTAGAATATATACATGAAAAGTATGAACACATGATATAAGTGAGAAACCCTCATGGGGAATAAAACCCACTAATAATAACTTGGAAAAATAGTCTTATAAATCAATGAATCAAATTTAGTTGATCACCCACTCAAATTGGATCACCAACCCTAGTCTATCAAGCACCAACATGACAAAGTCTTTAGCAAGCACCTACTTTCAAGGAAGTACCAAATCCCTTAATGACTTAGCACTAACTCAGCCACCTCTTGACCACGCACCAAATCAGCCAAGTATACCTATACCTTACATATTTTTCATTTTTGAAAAATTCAATAAATGGTGGTCGTCTTCTTCATCTCTTCACACACTTCTATTCCTCTCAAAGCTACCTCTAGGTTTCTTCACTCTACTAGGTCTCTTCAAGATTGATTAGGTCATATGACCTTGATCTCCAGAATTAAACCTTATATTAGATATTTATGAATATATATTTACACCATTGGATGGTCTAAATTACCTCCTTATACTCTGATTTGTGCTCTTTTATTCACTTGTACACTCACTTATCTCATGCACTAATAAGCCTAATTAGCCTTATTCTTATACTAGGCACTTACTCTCACACACCTTGGTAGACCATAAAATATTGAACACCTTGAAAAATATTAAAATAGGTATTATAATAATTTATAAATATTAATAAACCAATACATTAGGTTGGCCATAACTTAATATAACAAATTATCTTTTAGGCCTTAAGGAGACCTAATTCAATTAGGCCTTCATTAGGGCAAGTTACACTTTGTCTTTCTTAGAATGATTTAAAAATAAAAAAATAGTAGTATAAACTCATATATAATTAAAATATACCTTATTAAATTTCAATTTAGGTCTAAAAAACCCTTTAGGTACAATCACTACTTGAACCTCTTCTCAAAACATTGTTCACAATAGGCCTATGCATACACATAAAATCTATCTTGAACAACTAAAGTATAAACATGATTTTGATGAAAAAACATGGTTAAAAAGCACATATTAAAAAACTTCATGACCTTAGGTTCATAAAAAACTTCATTAAATGCTTCAACTCAAGGTATACAAGCTCAAACTCTTTTCTACAAGATGCTTACTCTGAATTACCAACTAGCCAAAGCACAGTCATTAAAACTTGAACTTTTGTCATATGAAAGAACATAATAAAGGGGTTAATATGCATGAATATGATATTAATTTTTTTTTATAACAATATAAAACAAAAATATCACAAGAACTATTGGCAACTATTGGTCTTGCAAACCAATTTGTTGACCTTCTCTCTCACAGTCCTTACTTAGGCAGACAACCCATTTTGGCTTCAATGTTCCAACCTCTTACACTAAATTAAAAGATTATGAAAAGAATGGATATTAAAATAAAGTAAAAAACAACAACATAATATTCATTAGATATATTAAATCATGTCATAGAGTCTCAAACTCATCTCTATAACTTGCTTACGCAAAACTACCAATCTACCTTGAAGACTATTCATGGTGATTTTAACCTTCAACATCTGTATGAATAATTTTATAGAATCATAAAGCATGTGGATGAAATTATTTTATCACTATAAAATTATAAAATATAAATATAACATGGTCAAATGGTAATATTGGTTTTTCAGACTAATCTCATATCTTTACTCGTTTAGTATCTCATCTGCACTAGACATGTTAACTTATGGGTAAATTTTCATCAAATTCATTAACCTAAAAAGATTATATAAATTATGAACATGTATTAAATGTATTTAATAGTTTATCCATGCACTTATATTCATCCCTAATCCATGATAACACATCCCTAATCACCTTCTCACTTTTGCTTGGGTTTCTCACTGTTTACACCATTAGGCTTGTCAGCGATAGGTTGTATTGGATGAATGGTTTAATAAACTTAGGGGATATAACCTATCTATAAACCTCTATGGACATAAAATACAAGTGTCAATTTTTTTCCTCCATCCATTTAGAAACTTTGACTTGGTCAACTTAGACTATTATAATAAATATTTGAGAAATAAGGCCTTTCCTGTAGGGTCCCCTCACTCATCTGAAGACTCAATCACACTTGGATGTGATTGAAAGAATTGTATACAACCTCAAATAACTTTTATATCCACACCAATACATTCTGATCACTTTTGATCAACTTTGTTAACATCATGTTGTTAGGGTTCTTTTAGGGTTTTAGCCATCTTCTAGTCTTAATGATCATTCATAAAGCTTAACCCCTAATTCCAAAAACCAATGCCTATAAATTTGAGATAAGACCATTATAAATATACCATGAATATCTTAGGTCCTCATATAGATGCTACACATGCCAAAAAACACTTGAAAAACCTTCTTGGGTAGACAACTCTTCATCTTATGTACTTAAAAGACCTTAAAACACTTTTTCTTGCCTTAACCTTCAAATTTTGACCTAAAAATTCATGAAAATGCTTAAAAAAACATGAATAAACTTTTTTAATTCTCACCTAATCACACATGCATTGGAAACTAATCATGATACCTCATTAGGCCATGCTCTCAAAATATTCCTTTCTATACCTTAGTCTTCACACCTTATTAGGTCTTAAAATGACCTTCAAACCTATTTTTAAGATGTCAATAATTCACTTAAATGATCACACTACATATCACATGATAAAAAAATGTTAATCATCCTTAATATTTCTTGATAAAAGCTTATGATACCTTATTAGACCAAGCAAGGTCTAGAAATGGTCTAGTTGCAGACTAGATCTTTAGGTCCTACCTCTATAACTCACCTTGATATTTTCATGAGTAATAAAACACATTATATACTTTTTTAAGTAACCTAATATAGTCTCTTATGCCTCTATGCATCCATCTCACCAATCCACCCCACCATGGTCAAACCTTATTACAAGGACTTTTCATGATATGACTATGTTTAGGCTACTTAAGCACTTGTCCTCAAAGATATGCCTTACAACAATTATGAAGGCTTATACACCTAAATATAAAACCCATACAATCACGAATAACTTCTCCTATAATTAATCTCACTTACTTCACCATGATACCTGCACATACCTTCTCACAAGGTCTAGACAAATATTTGCAAGATACATTGATGCCTTAACCTATTTCTTCCATGTCATGACCTTAACACAACATCAACCAAGAAGATATGAGACACTTGGACCTATACCTTTCTCTCTTATGGAAATCACTACATACTTCAATGCTCATAAGCTTGTAACAACATACATTGTCAACTAGCCTTGCTCATCTAGACATCAATGACAACGCACTTTGACATTAATGATATTAGATTGACATCAATGATAACACTATGCCAACATCTATGTTTATGTATATCTGAAATTAAAGTGGGAATGATCATGCCATGCATGATGACCCAAATTTGAGCAAAATTTCTATGATTTTATGCAAAGTTGAGTATAAACTAATCAAATCTGATAACCTATGATTGAAACTATGGAAATTTAGACTATAACTACTATGTTATTTTTTCAAATCTAAATTTTACTTTTTTTGGGGCTACTGGATAATATCACGGTCCCTTGGATATTAGTGCACTATGCTTCTATGTTGTGCCAGTGTCCTATATGGTATTTTTACCAAATTGACCCTAATCTATGCCTGCCTATTTCTTAATTTGTTTTAATAATTTTGAGCTCTATAATTCTATGTCTAAGTGCTAAAAACTATACTTTGAGTTCACTCAAATGCCCTGCTCTCTATGAAAACCCCCTTTAAATTCCCCCTCTTTTGAGGGGAATTATTGTACTTGTGTAATAAATATTTTAAAAAAAGCTATGCATGATGTATTTTAGTCTAAAAACATATGATATCTATGTGATAAACTAATATAATGTGTATATATGACATCAAAATATAATATAATCCAATCATAAATTGACAATGCATGATGTATGTTAGAGCTAACATTCACAAGGTTTTCAAGATAGATATAACAATGTAAGCATGTGTATGAACAAAAAATTTGATTATGGGGCATGATGCTCATCAAGGCACCCAAGGAGGAAGGGGAGATACATGAGGTCCCTCATGGCATCTAAAACTAAGTGTGAAAGCAACAAGAAATAGACAAGTGTCATGGCCATGACACCTACATGTTAACATACATAAAAACACATCAGGCATGAAAATTAGGCTGAGGGGCCACAATACAAGGGACATGGGCACATGTCACTAAGTATGAGAAATAAAAAATATATAAGGACATGTTCAAATGTCCATATATGCATGCAAAAATCAAGCTTAGCTTAGAACCACATGGAAGGACATGTTCAAATGTCCACATACACAATCAATAAGGTGTACACACACAAGGACATAGGCACATGTCCAAGCATACACATAATGAAAGGAATTGGCTAGAGCTATATAACAATGACATATTTAAATTCCATCAAGTATATGTATAAGAAAATAGACACAATTAAATATAAACTATGAAAGATAGAAATAAAAGTATGCATGAACATGTGGTACAAATCCATATAAGATCAAACATGTACATAAGATGAGTCTATATTAGTATTAGTTAGCAAAAAATCTGAGTAGTATAAGATGATCAATATCAAGATCAATGAGTGTTAAATATATGATATAGAGTATAGAAAGATGTAACCTGGTAAACCAAAATATATGTAGTATGATGCCTTGAATGGGTGAATGTATCAATGCTAAATCTATGTATGTGCCCCCAATGGGTATATGATAAAATTGAACTATACTAACATAGATAACATATGTAGTACTTGGAAAATATAAGGAATGTAAACATGGAAATGTATAAAATATGAAATTTCTATTTTCTAAGAAAATATTTAAATATTTTTGTGTTTTTAACATGTTATATTATTTATGTGTTTTCTGAGTATAAGCTAGCACAAACAATCACAAAAATGAAACTATATGCAAGGAACAATATAATAGAAACTATGTACTAGTAAACTAGGAATGGATGAAACTATGTACAAGGAGAGTGATATGGATAATAATTTGTGTGATGCTAAGGAATAGTGTCAGTATCCTAACATGTCATCAATGGGATTTTTTTACATAACATAGGTGGAATATTCACTTTATGAATGGTCTGTATCATAATAATATGGGCTATTCCAATCATGTTCTTCATTTTTGTTAGCAATGCCTAGATTATTGATTTGGATCCTACCATCTAGAATTGTATCCACTATAATTATAAATTACTTTGAAGACTTCATTATTAGAATCCCTCTTTTGAGAATGGCTATTTTCTTAGATTGATTCTTAATGTGTAACTTAAGTTCTTGCTTTTTTTGTAATATTACCTATGTATATGGATTTTTTGCCTTGATAAACTATGTCTATGAATGATTTGCTTGAAAATGTTCCATGAATCCCAAACCTTGTTGACCAACATTGTCAACTAGTAGAATAGGAGTAGTGATGCCTTAGGTATGTTTTCCCAACCCTCGACCTTGATAATCAAATTTTTGTAGATATTTTTGACCAAACCCATATTGTTTTGAAAGTGGAACCTTATTTTAGAGAGGTATATTTTTATCCTTCACTTTCTTTACCTATGCCTATTGTATTATTTCTTGCTCTGATTTTACTTTGTGAACCTTTTGTTGTTTTGAGTTATGCTTTGGTGACCACTTTTGTACTATATATAAATTTGACCCTTTTTGAATGCATTGTTATATCACTACATATTGCTTAATTGATTTATCATGTATAGGTTCATCATTAGCAATGATGTTTTGTATATGATTTTTCAATGCCAAACATGAATCTGTGTGAAGACCATGCATTATATGGTATGCATAATAATATATGGATCTCCTCACTAGATATAGAGAAGGTAGGTTGATCAACTTATATTTTAATGATTTTCCTTTTAATATCTCTTTAAATTTTATTTGATCTTTGAGTACTTTGAATCATGAATTGTATATGCACTTTGTTGTGATTTCTTATTTTGATATGTAACATTGATTTCCATAAATTAATTAGGTGAAGATGCATATACATGATTTAAATTAGTGTGCCCTGAAGGCTTTTGTCTTATAATATGATTTTAAAATACTATAATATTTTTAGGTTATATCTTATTCTAATTTTGTAATTCTAAAATTAGCTTGCTCATACTGATAATTTCATCCTTTAGAGTCACACAAGTAGGCACATACCTTAGTTGTTCTTGATTGATCATGTAGGCACACACATTGAATAGGAAACATGGGAAGGGAAGGATTTGAAATATGGATAAGTTGAGTATAGACATTTTAAATAGTAGTATATGATACCTCACCTCTTGGAGGAGTGATAATATAGACTTGGTTATAGGGATAGTAACTATCACCCTCTTAGAGATGAGGAGGAGAAAGATATTCTTTCCCATGTATATGATACAACATTTAAACTTAAAATGTGGTTTTTAGAGTATTTTGTTGTTCCCAAAATTTGTCACTCATTTTTGGGACAACATTTAAACTCTTTTGGTCCTACAGATGAAAATCCTCTCTTCCCTTTTCAAAAAATTGTTTTGTACATTCAAATTCTCCATTCTTCAAGCTTTTCAAAAATATACAGACTCTGCAGGCTTAAATCTACGAACTCATTTCTACAGATTCCTCCAATTCTATGAACTTGAATCTACGAACTCTACAAGAAATAAACAAGCTCTCAACACTTAGGTGATTTTAAGGTTGGTTCAACAACAAGGTTCAACCAAAAGGTTCATCAGCAATATTCAAAGGAAGGATTGAACATTGAACCATTGAACCTTGAACTATCTTGGTTCAACGGGTTCAATGGGTTCAAAGGTTCAACGTCATTGGCAAGAGTTAAGTGCTTTGACAAAGGTTCAACAAGTTCAAACACTTCAAGGTTCAATGGATTTAAAACACTTATCAAAGAGAAGAAGGCTTGAACCATTAAACCATTAAACCATTGAACCATTTTGGTTCAAAGATTCAACGGGTTCAGTGGTTCAAAGGTTCAACAAGTGGTTGGTTCAAAGCATTTTGTTTGAGCGATCAAAGGACTTAACAAAAAATAAAGGATTGAACCATTGAACTATTGAACCTTGAACCAAATTGGTTTAACAGGTTCAACGGGTTCAATCAGTTCAAAGAGATCAAAATACTTAGTTAAAAAGAAGGCTTTAAATGCAAGATTGAACCGTTGAACCAAAGTTGGTTCAATCGGTCAGTTCAATCGATAGGTTCAAGGGAGTGCCCCAAAGCTAAGTACCCTTACAGAGGGCAATAAACCAAGCTGAGTGCCCTTGTGGAGGGTAATGAACCAAGCTAAGTGCCCTTGTAGAGGGCAGTGAGCAAAAGTGAATAAAGGAATTCCTTCAGAAAAGTTCCTATGGCAAAGTTGTTAAGGACCATTTCCTTCAGACAAAAAGTCTGAACGAATTCCTTCAGACTTTTATTTAAAGGAAATAAGCTTGACCAAAGAAATCCCAATGGAAAGCAAAAGCAAGTAGGAAGAAATAACTAAGGAAAGGAACATTTCCTTCGAACAAAATGTCTAAAGGAAAAGCCTGAAGAAAATCCCATCGAAGGAATTAAAGCTGGAGGCCACTCGAAGGATCCCGAACGGTAGGTGCCCTTGCAGAAGGCTCTCACCAAGAAAAGTGGACCATTTCCCAAGAATCTGAAGGGCAAGTCCCCTCTAGGAAAGGACAAAACAAGAAAGCTAAAGGAATTATTAAGGAAAGTGACGGGCCCACAGACGTCAAAATTAAACACCATGAACTAACTGTTGGGATCCAGACGTCCGATGACGTCCCTGTAGCCATCAAATTTAGGGAAACAAACTAGCCATTAGTTTCCTAATGATGACAGGCCCGAAGACATCAAATTCATGGAAATGAAATAGCTGTTGATCTTTAAAGGCTTGAGCATGGACTCGAATGCAAAAGGCCAAAACACCAAAGGGAAGAATCACTGATGGAAGAGCATGAAGAGCCAACAAGGCTGAGGATATAGCCTCAAGAGCTCAAATGCTAGGAAAAGACAAAACTAGAAAGGGGAAAAGATAGCTGTCACATCCCCTTTTTAGTTGACATCTTCAGAGGTGAGGATTAGCCTATTATACGACCTTTATAGGCTGATAGGATGGATAGAGGGTCATGATGGAGCTTGGCTTGGCTTCAACTAGCAGAATTTTACCAGTTGGTGTGTGTTCAGGCTTTTTTTTGGACACATTAGCTTGAGCTCCTATTTTTTAGGGATATTTGACATGCAACAGAGCACCCTTATTTTGGTATGGTCATGTGTAGAATCACTTCCTGATTCACTAGCTTTAGTCGGTTCGAGGATCAAACATATATTGAGGGAGATATTAATATTTGATTGATTTAATTAAATATTAATTATTTTATCATATTTTCATTATGAAACCCTAATTAGGGCAAGCACACTTTTTAGAATATATAAGGGTTTCTTATTAGAGAGAGGCCATATGATTATTGATTATTGATTTATGATTGAAGAATTTTGCTAAGTATTTTCTGAGAAGAAGGAGCCAAGGGTTTCCATTATTCTAGTTGCATTAGAGAACATCCACTCTTCAGTGTGTGCAATTCAGAGGTTGTGAGATATCAGCTGATCTTTTTCTAGTTTAAGGGATAGCTTCATACAAAAGTTGTCACAAAGATTTACAGGTACTTATTTCATTAGGGTTTGATTCAGAGATTACCCAGATATAGATCTTTTGTATTAGCCCATATTTCTTTAAATCAGGGTCCAGCATATAGGTCGCACTATATTCTATTTTCTTCTGTATGAGATCCGTACAGATCCATGCAAATTCATACCATTTTGCAGTAGGCTAGACAACACTACAAGAAGATTAGAGACTGACATCGGCATCTAAGAGACTGACATCAGCTGAATTTATATCGATGTCGATAGAGTAGACCGACTGACAGAGACCAACGTTGGCAGTATATCAACCGATCGCGGTAGAGTAACCGATGATGGTGACTATGTGTTTGACATAGCAACCAGAGGCATACCAGATCTAGGGTTTTTCTTCTAGTTTGCAGATAAATCAAGTTTTTTTTGGAGACAATATTTATATTTTTTTTTGTGTGACAGTGCTTCAGTATTGTAATCATTTGAAATGAACAATAAGAAATTAGACTAGCCAGTTAAAAGTTTATACTACTATTTATTATTTATTTGAAATTATTTTGCAAAATAGAATTTTTCTTTATTTCAAGCAAAAACACCAAAAAAATTAGAATACACAAAAATAATTCAAAAATATTTAGTTTTAGAGATCAAAGGAAACAAGGGTTTCTATAGTGGTATCAGAGCTAAATCCTGCCATCCTGAGGGTTTAGCAATCTCATGCAGCCACAAGAGTTGGGACCACATAGGTACAACACATGCAATAGAGCCTTGCTTGAAGGTACCTAGGTGTTAGAATAGTAGCCAATCACCATGAGTGATAGGCGTGAGGGTAGCCCACCCAAGGGCCATAGACATAATGATGATTAGGACACTAGAGAATTTTTTTGTGTGATGATTACAGGCCAGCAGCAGATGATGCAGGCACTACAGACACTTACTACTATGGTAGAGAGGATGAAAACACCTGTTAGATAAAATGGGGAACCAAGAGATAATAAGAGTGCTATAGTTAATTAGAGACCACAGTTGGCCCATTTTAGGACTGCTAATAGGCCTACACATCTTACATTTGTTCAGGACAAACCAGAAGAAGCACCAACAGAGGAGGCGGCAGGAGATTCCCTATTTATAGATGCCCTCATGGCTGTAAATGATGAGTGGGACTTATTAGCTCCTCAGGTTTAAGAGAGGATGTCCTTTGATCATTTTTTCAATTAGAGGAGAGAGCACTATAGATCAGTTAGATAGGATAGGAGGCCTAGAGGTCAACTTAGTGAGCTGAAGAAGGCTACTAGCAAGCTTTCTTTGACCACTTTTTATGGGAGTGGTAAGATGATAGCTCAAGCTTGGATTCATAAGCTTGACACATTTTTGTCATTGAGGCCAATGATAGAGATAGAGGCCATCAAATATGCCACTTTGCACTTGGAGGGAGTAGCACATGATTGGTGGTACCATGGTATGGTAACACTTCAGCATAACCAGGTGATAGAGTTCTAGGACTTTGTGGATAGGTTGGTTGAGTAGTTTGATAAGAAAGATCCTGAGGTTTACTTTCAAGATCTGGGATAGTTGAAATAAACAAGCAACTTGGAGTCTTTCATTGGTGATTTTCAGAGATTGGCAGTCATGGTGCCAAACATTTCAAAGCATAGGTTGGTAGTTCTCTTCATGGAGGGATTGACAGAACCATTGAGAGGTTGGATCAAAGCCTTTGATCCTCGTTCATTACAGGTAGCTATGAAGAAGGCGCATAGTATGGAGATGGCAGCCCCACCCAGTAAATTTAGCTCCAGAGGTACTTCTTCATCCAAGGACAATAAGGGCTCCAATGGAGATAGAGAGAGATTAGATTTCAATAAAGATAAATCAGGTGTTAAGAATGATTCAAAGGCCAATCCAGCAGCACCACCTTTGGATCGAGAGGATCTTAACGATCTACGTAGGAAGAATCTTTTCTTTTACTGCAAAGGTCCCTATGATGCCACTCATGATTGTCCTTTGAGGCCTAAGGGCAAGGCAAATCATGTGATGTGGGCATATTATGAGGATTCAGAATCAAAAGATTCCAAATAACAGGATAGTTTTGAGGAGTCAGAGGCAGAGGCTTCAGAGCCTAAGGCAGAGGCTGATTTAGAGCTTCACATATAGGAGGCACGCCTATCAAACATTCAGTCAGATGATTCATTTAGACTCTATGGAGTTTTGGTAGGGTAGAGGGTCATCACCCTTCTTGATACATGAGCCACACATAATTTTATAGATGCTAGATTTGTGGAGAAGCGTGGACTCACTACCAAAGATTTTGTGGGCATTAGAGTTAAGGTGGCTGATGGTCACACTCTTAGGTGTGAGCGGATGATTAGAGACCTCCCATTACACTTAAACAACTATGAGTTCAATGCTGATTATTATGTGGTAAACATGGGGGATATAGACTTAGTATTGGGTATGAAGTGGCTTCATTCCCTTGAGGAAGTCACTCTTCATCTTAAGGACATGGAGGTTCATTTTGATGTTGGTGGGAAGACACATATTCTTAAGGCAATATGGGGCAGCAACATCAGAAATATGTTTGTTGGGAAATACGGAAGTACAATTAATTATCATGCACAAGCAACTTACATGCGGAATTAAACCAGAATCACAAGTAACTAGAATTCAGAAACAACACAGAATATGAGAGACAATATCCAATTGTATTAATACTCATCCAAAAAAAAATACAATAAAGAAGATGCCACTTCTTCTTCATACCTCTCAGAGGCTTCCCACACCTCAAGTGTACAATACTTCTTTCCTCAAATCTCTCTCTCTTACGGTCCCAACACACAACTCAAACATAGAGTTGGTGTTCACCTCCAACCAGTCAGTATCCACTACTGCCAGTACTTTGAGTATATACACATACTCAACTAAGTGCACAACACACTCCAAGTAGATCTCCCATGAACCTGCAACAACCTTCAACTCAAATGATCTTACTTTGGAAGGATCTTCCTTGCCTTCCTCTTTGCTCTCTTTCTGAGTACACACTATACTCCAAGTAGATCTCTCCTGATCTTGCTCCCTATTGTGTTGCTGTCCTCCCTGATCTTGCACCCCTACAAATTAATATGGTTCTGCACACCTACAAACTTGGATCATGCACACACATACACCTGTAGATCAATGATCTTACTTACCATTTAGATCTCCTAACGTAGCCATGCACACCTGCTGACCAAGATCATACATACATGAAGAACCCTTCTGATTCTCCAAACCAGAACCCACACTTGGCACTATGGCACTAAGAGGAACACACCATGCTCTCTTAACACATAGAAGGAGCTAATATTTGCTCTCTTACTCTCTAGCACAAATTAAAATATAGCCCATGAGTCTATTATATAGATCTCATGCAAATAATAATTAGACACCTAATTACAATCATTAGATCTGCAGCTTCTAGTCTAAAACTAGCTCTTAACATGCAAACACTCAGTTCATTAACTAACTATCCATAACACTCATAGTTTCGAACCACATAGGTGACTGATGTCAGTCCCTATTTGCTTGGAGGTGACCGACATCGGCCGACACCTACCGACGTCGGTTGCATTCCTATCCACCACTGGCTGACGTCGGTCGGCCTAATCGATGCCAGTGACTGTGACACTCAACAATCTCCTTCCTTGTTTACATCAGTGAAGCTTTTAGCTCCACAACCTAATAATCTCCCACTTGGAGATAAATAGCTGCAATGTACCTGTACCTATACCTTATCTAATCTATTTCCTGGCTTGTATCCCTCTTCAAGATCAACCCTAAAGACCAACCACCACACAACCTGTCGTGCACCCCCTGTCATCTAAGTAATCTATCACATCTGAACCTACAAACCCATGTAGTGAAGTCCTGACCCTGCATAGCATGAATCCCTGCCATTGGTCCCTTTCAAATACCTGAGAACCCACTTCCCCGAATTAGCTCCTAACTCTCTGACAACACCCACTGCTTGGGAAAACTTAGGTCTATACTAGACCTCATGTGATTTTGGACACTAAATTGTCTAGCCCTTGGTGTAATCCAGTTCTATATCCTACATATTGAACCTCGCTAACACCTGATTCACATCAGCTCCCACTGGAGACAAAATCAACCTGTGATCTTCCATGTCTCTCATGCCAAAGAATTTTGCTGCACCAGATTCCTCATGACATGCCATTGAACTAACCTTACCCTTAGCTCAGTAAAACCCTGTATGTTCAAACCTACTAGCTAACATACCATCCACATACAGTAACATAATAATGTTGCAATCATCATCCACCTAGTAAGACAAACACAATGGTTACATTGACATTGACTAAAGCCCTACTTTGTCATCCACCTATCAAAACTTGTACCACTATCCTACAGCTTCCTCAAGACCATATGACCTGGCCTTCTATCTCACGTATCCATTCTCTCTATTCTTTAACCAAGGTATCCATTCATCTCAGTGCTTTCATACCAGCTGGCAACCCTACCAAATCTCCCATTTGGTTCTGCATCCTATTCATGCCATGCTCCCACTATTTCCTATATCCTTCCTGCTCTATAGTAAGCAATGAGTATAAAGAAGAAGAACAATGAATTTGAGGCTTACTTACCACTTTTAGTCCTCCCCATGGGTGTTTGAGACTCCTTGATGGCTTGCTGTCCACCCAAAATCTGTTACAGTGACCGACCTCGGTCACCACACAGTCTGCATCCGACCGACATCAGTTCCATGTGCCTATCCTGACTACCAACCCCACCAATATCAGTGTCTACCTACTAATGACGTCAGTCCTTATGACCAACATTAGTCTTACTATCGCCGACGTTAGTCCTCCTGACCGACGTCGGTCTTACCCTGCCCGACACCACCGGCTCTAGTCTGCACATGACCGACATTGACATCTGTCTATTCGACGCTGGTTCCTCTTGACCGATGCCGGTACCTATGTTCACCTGTGAGTGATGACTTTTTACCCATGAGCTTTCTTTGAATCAAATCCCTGTTTAAACTGCTCTGCTCAGAGTTACTTAGCCTTTTCCACTGATCTCTGTCTGCCATCTCCTCTAGAAACACCAAGGCTTTCTAGTTCTTAAGTCTGTCAAAGAAATTTAACTTTTTGTTAAGAACATGCATCTCCTTCTTGGCCATGTGACCAAGCGTACAAACCCACATCTCTACAATAAAAGAAGAATCAGTAATATAAACAAGTAGATAAAGAGTACCTGCTTTCTTACCACCCGCTAATTCAAGTGCATCCATTGTGAGAGTTTCTATACATCTCTCATCACCCAACTTTCCTGAAGCAATTAGCCGCATCTTCAAGATTGGGACCTGCATGACCTTCTTCAACACCCATGTGTTGGCCGCCTATAATTTTAGCAACACTTCCCCTTTGCCAATACTATGACAAGGCTCACCAACCCCTCTACTTGGGGCTGCATGGAAAGAGGCAATAGAATCTATTAACCAAGATTCAACTTTATCCAAGAAACATCCCAGAGCATCTTGTGTAACAACCCCTACAACATTTGCTTCTTCAATTCCTTCATGCTGATTTGCTATCAACCAACATTATTTCTTTCCCTACTCTTTCTTTCCATAGGACTATAATTGACCATTCGTGCTTTTCAATTCCTCCATTCTTAGTGTACCTTCTTTTGCCATTGCTATATTCCCACTCAATCAGAAACCCCTGAGAGTAACCTGTAATCAAACAACCCTGCTCCATGTAACCTTAGCTCTTATACCACTTGTTGGGAAATACAAAAGCACAATTGATTACCATGCACAAGCAACTTACATGCAGAATTAAACCAGAATCACAAGTAACTAGAATTCAAAAACAACACAGAATATGAGAGACAATACCCAATTGTATTAATACTCATCCAAAAAAGAATACAATAAAGAAGATGCCACTTCTTCTTCACACCTCTCAGAGGCTTTCCACACCTCAAGTGTACAGTACTTCTTTCCTCAAAGCTCTCTCTCTTATGGTCCCAACACACAACTCAAACATAGAGTTGGTGTTCACCTCCAACCAGTCAGTATCCACTACTGCCAATACTCCAAGTATATACACATACTCAATCGAGTGCACAACACACTCCAAGTAGATCTCCCATGAACCTGTAACAACCTGCAACTCAAATGATCTTACTTTGGAAGGATCTTCTTTGCCTTCCTCTTTTCTCTCTTTCTAAGTACACACTGTACTCCAAGTAGATCTCTCCTGATCTTGCTCCTTGTTGTGTTGCTATCCTCCCTGATCTTGCACCCCTACAAATCAATTTGGTTTTGCACACCTACAAACCTGGATCATGCACACACATACACCTGCAAATCAATGATCTTACTTACCATGTAGATATCTTAACATAGCCATGCACACCTGCTAACCAAGATCATATATACATGAAGAACCCTTCTGATTCTCCAAACCAACACCCACACTTGGCACTGTGGCACTAGGAGGAACACACCATGCTTTCTTCACTCACAAAAGGAGCTAGTATTTGCTCTCTTACTCTCTAGCACAAATTACAATACAACCCATGAGTATATTATATAGATCTCATGCAAACAATAATTAGACACCTAATTACAATAATTAGATCCACAACTTCTAGTCTAAAATTGGCTCTTAACATGCAAACACTTGGTTCATTAACTAACTATCCATAACACTCACAGTTCTAAACTACACAGGCAATTGACATCAACCCTTGTCTGGAGGTGACCGACATCGATCGACTCCTACCGACATCAGTTGCATTCTTGTCCACCACTGGCTGATGTCGATCGGCCTAACTGATGCCGGTGACTATGACACTCAACAACCTCCTTCCCTATTTAGATCAGTGAATCTTTTAGCTCCATAACCTAACAATCTCCCACTTGGAGATAAACAGCTACACTGTACCTGTACTTATACCCCATCTAATCTATTTCCTGGCTTGTATCCCTCTTCAAGATCAACCCTGAAGACCAACCACCACACAACCTGTGGTGCACCCCCTGTCATCCGAGTACCCTACCACATCTAAAACTACAAACCCATGTAGTGAAGTCCTAACCCTGCATAGCATGAATTCCTACTGCTAGTCCCTCTCAAATACCTGAGAACCCACTTCCCTGAATTGGCTCCTAACTCTCTGACAACACCCACTGCTTGGGCAAACTCAGGTCTATACTAGACCTCATGTGATTTTGGACACTGAACTGTCTAGCCCTTGGTGTGATCTAGTTCTGCATCCTACGTATTGAACCTCGCTAACACCTAATTCACATCAGCTCCCACTGAAGACAAAATCAATCTGTGATCTTCCATGTCTCTCATGCCAAAGAATTTTGCTGCTCCAAATTCCTCATGACATGCCACTGAACTAACCTTACCCTTAGCTTAGTAAAACCCTGTATGTCTGAACCTGCTAGCTAGCATACCATCCACATACAATAACAAGATAATGTTGCAATCATCATCCACCTGGTAAGACAAACACAATGGTTACACTGACATTGACTAAAGCCCTACTTTGTCATCCACCTATCAAAACCTGTACCACTATCCTGTAGCTTCCTCAAGACCATATGACCTAGCCTTTCATCTCATGTATCCATTCTCTCTATTCTTTAACCAAGGTATTCATTCATCTCAATACTTTCATACCGACTGACAACCCTACCAAATCTCCCGTTTGGTTCTGCATCCTGTTCATGCCATGCTCCCACTGTTTCTTGGATCCTTCCTGCTCTATAGTAAGCAACGAGTATAAAGAAGAGGAACAACAAATTTGAGGCTTACTTACCACTTTTAGTCCTCCCCATGGGCATTTGAGACTCCTTGACAGCTTGTTGTCTACCCAAAATCTGTTACAGTGACCGACCTCGGTCACCACACAGTCTGCATCTGATCAACGTCAGTTCCATGCACTTGTCCTAACTACCAACCCCACCAACATCGATGTCTACCTATTGCTAATGTTGGTCCTTATGACCAATGTCGGTCTTACTATCACCAACATCGGTCCTCCTGACCAATGTTGGTCTTACCTTGCCTGACACCACCGGCTCTGGTCTGCACATGATTGACATCAACATCTGTTTGTTTGACGCTGGTTCCTCCTGACCAACATTGGTACCTATGTTTGCCTGTGAGTGATAAATTTTTACTCATGAGATTTCTTTGAATCAAATCCCTGTCCAAACTACTTTGCTTAGAGTTACTCAGCCTTCTCCACTGATCTCTATCTGCCATCTCCTCCATAAACACCAAGGCTTTCCAGTTCTTAAGTTTGTCAAAGACATCTGACTTTCTGTTAAGAACATGCATCTCCTTCTTGCTCATGTGACCAAGCCTACAAAGCCACGTCTCTACAATAGAAGAAGAATTAGTAATATAAACAAGTAGATAAAGAGTACCTGCTTTCTTACCACCCGCTAATTCAAGTGCATCCACTGTGAGAGTTTCTGTGCATCTCTCATCACCCAACTTTCCTGAAGCAATTAGCCGCATCTTCAAGATTGGGACTTGCATGACCTTCTTCAACACCCATGTGTTGGCCGCCTACAATTTTAGCAACACTTCCCCTTTGCCAATACTATGACAAGGCTCACCAACCCCTCTACTTGGGGCTGTATGGAAAGAGGCAATATAATCTATTAACCAAGATTCAACTTTATCCAAGAAACATCCCAGAGCATCCTATGAAATAACCCCTGCAACATCTGCTTCTTCAGTTCCTTCATGCTAATATGCTATCAACCAACAATATTTCTTTACCTGCTCTTTCTTTCCATAGGACCATAATTGACCATTCGTGCTTTTCAATTCCTCCATTCTTAGTGTACTTTCTTTTGTCATTGCTATACTCCCACTCAATCAGAAACCCTTGAGAGTAACCTATAATCAATCAACCCTGCTCCCTGCAACCTTAGCTCTGATACCACTTATTGAGAAATATGGAAGCACAATTGATTACCATGCACAAGCAACTTACATGCAAAATTAAACCAGAATCACAAGTAACTAGAATTCAGAAACAACACAGAATATGAGAGACAATACCCAATTGTATTAATACTCATCCAGAAAAGAATACAATAAAAAAGATGCTGCTTCTTCTTCACACCTCTCAGAGGCTTTCCATACCTCAAGTGTACAGTACTTCTTTCCTCAAATCTCTCTCTCTTACGGTCCCAACACACAATTCAAACATAGAGTTGGTGTTCACCTCCAACCAGTCAGTATCCACTACTGCCAGTACTTTGAGTATATACACATACCAACCGAGTGCACAACACACTCCAAGTAGATCTCCCATGAACCTACAAAAACCTACAACTCAAATGATCTTACTTTAGAAGGATCTTCCTTTCCTTACTCTTTTCTCTCTTTCTGAGTACACACTATACTCCAAGTAGATCTCTCATGATCTTGCTCTTTATTGTGTTGCTATCCTCTTTAATCTTGTACCCCTGCAAATCAATTTGGTTCTGTACACTTGCAAACTTGGATCATGCACACACTTACACTTGTAGATCAATGATCTTACTTACCATGCAGATCTCCTAACGTAGCCATGCACACCTGCTAACCAAGATCATACATACATGAAGAACCCTTTTGATTCTCCAAACCAGCACCCACACTTGGCACTGTGGCACTAGGAGGAACACACCATGCTCTCTTCACACACAGAAGGAGCTAATATTTGCTCTCTTACTCTCTAGCACAAATTACAATACAGCCCATGAGTCTATTATATAGATCTCATGCAAACAATAATTAGACACCTAATTACAATAATTAGATCCACAACTTCTAGTCTAAAATTGGCTCTTAACATGCAAACACTCGATTGGTTAACTAACTATCCATAACACTTGTAGTTCTGAACCACACAAGTGACCGATGTCGGTCCCTATCTTCCTAGAGTTGACTGACGTCAGCTGACTCCTACCGATGTTGGTTGCATTCTTGTCCACCATTGGCTAACGTCGGTCGGCCTAACCGATGCCGATGACTGTGACACTTAGCAACCTCTTTCCCTATTTGCATTAGTGAAGCTTTTAGCTCCACAACCTAACAATGTTTTTTCATCAGATGGAGAGGCTCATACCACACAATATGGGAGAGTGCACTATCGAGTGCACATTTGCATCAACATAGGGGAGATATGTGGATGAGCTTTGTCTTGAGGTGAGTTTAGTTCAGGGGTTATCACATGTGGTAGGGACTCAACTTTCATTTATAGTCAAGTCACATGTTGATGATGATATGACTATGTCTAGCATTCACACTCTGGATTTAGATATTGTAGTGGGTACAGGAGACAGGTGCGTGGAGTCAGTTGGTATTATTCACATTATTTAGGTGAGGAGTTTACTTGAGTTTCCAATTGATTTCCATTCATGGATTGGATGTTGGGATCCTTATCTTGGTACTTGGGATGATGTGATGCCATTGGATGAGTGTTGTGATAGACATGGCATGGAGTTTGCATTGATTGACAGTGGTGTAGATCATGACTACATTTTGGATCTAGGTGGATTGATTGGTTTATCATTCAGTGATTGCTTGAGGACAAGCAATTTTAGGAGGGGCAGATTGTCATGTCCCCTTTTCAGTTGACATCTTCAGAGTTGAGGATTAGCCTATTATACGACCTTTGTAGGCTGATAAGATGGATAGAGGGTCATGATGGAGCTTGGCTTGGCTTTGACTAGTAGAATTTTACCAGTTGGCATGCGTTTGGGCTTTTTTTTAGACACATTAGCTTGAGCTCCTATTTTTTTTAGGGATATTTGACATCTAGCATATCACCCTTATTTTGATATGGTCATGTGTAGAATCACTCCCTGATTCACCAGCTTTAGTCGGTTCAAGGATCGGACATATATTGAGGGAGATATTAATATTTGATTGATTTAATTAAATATTAATTATTTTAGCATATTTTCATTATGAAACCATAATTCTTAATTATGAAACCCTAATTAGGGCAAGCACATTTTTTAGAAGATATAAGGGTTTCTTATTGGAGAGAGGCCATATGATTATTGATTATTGATTTATGATTGAAGAAATTTGCTAAGTATTTTTTGAGAAGAAGGAGCCAAGGGTTTTTAGTATTCCAGTTACATTGGAGAACATCCACTCTTCAGTGTGTGCAATTTAGAGGTTGTGAGATATCAGTTGATCTATTGCCAGTTTGAGGGATAGCTTCATACAAAAGTTGTCACAAAGATTTACAGGTATTTATTTCATTAGGGTTTGATTTAGAGATTACCCAGATATATATCTTTCGTATTAGCCCATATTTCTTCAGATCAGGGTCCAGCATATATGCCACACTATATTCTATTTGCTTCTGTACGGGATCTATACAGATCCTTGCAACATACCATTCTGCAACAGGCTGGACAACACTGCAGGATGATCAAAGACTGACATCAGCATCCAAGAGACCGACATTGGCTGACTTTATACCGACGTCAACAGAGTAGACCGACTGACGGAGACCAATGTCAAAAGTATATCGACCGACAGTGGTAGATTAACCGATGATAGTGACTGTGTGTTTGACACAACATCCAGAGGCATACTAGATCTAGGGTTTTACTCTAGTTTGCAGATAAATTAGGTTTTTTTTGGAGACAATATTTATATTATTTTGTTGTGTGACAGTGATTCAGTAATGTAATCATTTGAAACGAACAATAAGAAATTATACTAGCCAATTAGAAGTTTATACTGCTATTTATTATTTATTTGAAATTATTTTGCAAAATAGCATTCTTCTTTATTTCAAGCAAAAACACCAAAAAAAATTAGAATACACAAAAATAATTCAAAAATATTCAGTTTCAGAGATCAAGGGAAATAGGGGTTTCTACAATAGCTTGAGGGCTCAAATTGTAGCAAAAAGAGGGAAAGGCCAAAATATCTATGCAGTAGTTATTCCAATAGGTGGAACAGTCCTCAAAATAGATATTTAAGCCCTTAAACATTGAAGGCATGGCCTGTTACTCTCCCTTGGAGTAAAGAAGAAATGGACAGCTACAGAGACATCAGAGGGGACAAACCAGATGATCTAGACTCAAGACGAGACATATAAGATGGATGGGCATGCCACAGTTAAAGCAAGACACTATTCCTAGCATGGCCCTCCAAATAGAACTAAGGGCATATTGAAGGCATTGCCTGCAACATGGGCCATCCCATGGGAAAGAGCACCAAGCCTTGCTTGGTGGTTATACATTGTATTTTCTCTCATTATGCAAAAGAGATCTTCCCATTACCAAAAGCAAAACTCTACCCAAATTGAAAGGCATTACTGAGACTTTGAGCTCAGATTGTTGTTCATATTTCTTTGACTAAATAAAAAAGCAAGTTACTTGCAGACTTTGTGTTGTTATAGCTTGTGCTATTTTAGGAAAGTATTATTATGTCTATTTCTTACGAGCATTCTTTTTTATTTGTTCTAACAAGCAGAACTAGTGGAATTAATTAGGAAGGTATCTTGGATCCAACTGTGGAGAGACTTTGTGCCCCCACAATTGCCCTTAGAGTGTTTTATTTCTATTCTTGTGTAAAGGATCTTGGGTCAAATTTTTGCTCTCGTTATCCTTTGTATTCTATTTCTATGTAAAGGACCTTGGGATGATTTTGTGCCCTCATTGTCCTTCGTATCTCACTCTTGGGCAGTGGAGGTGGAGACTTTGTGATACATCTCAAGCTACTAGTTACTATGCCTTTAGTTACTAGTTACTTGTAACTACTTGAAAGAACTCCTGCTATTCCTTGTAAGAACACTTCTAAAAGAAGAGAAGTGTCTTCAGTGTTTTCACCAAGATTTTCTCCTTTTTTTGTGAACATCATTTCTGAAAAAAGAGAGATGGATGGTGTATCCTACCCCTGAGTGTTATTTTTTGCATATATATCTAGTATATAGTGCCTCATACTTATAGGGAACCTCCCTTTGATGAGAGGAGAGATTTTTCCCCTATTGATGTAGTAAACCTACACACCTGGCTGACCAATCTCCCTATGTTGTGGTTAAAGAGACCTATTTTGCTCACCAGTTAGCTGGTTAACAAAATATTCACCCAATAATTTTTGGTGACTCTGCTGGGGAATTACATGCAATCTAAAGCCTCAAGTTTTAGATTAAAGCAGTCCCTACCCTTATCCATTATAGACTCTAGAAACTTTGTTCCATGTCTTACCCATTATCATTATAGCCTTACCATTTCCCTCCACCTCTATGTCAGCTAGGATAGAATGCGCAGTTTGAAGCCTCAAGCTTCAAGTTGTAGTAGGACCAAGTCTTTCTCATTTTCATCCTACAATCTAAAAACTCCATGCTATACAAGAAGCCAAAAATCTCAAGGTGTTATTGACCCTATATTTGAGTTGGTTTAGCAGAGCAATTTTGATTTGTTTCCTCCACAACCTCACCTTCAACAAACTAAGCATCTTCCTTCTACCCATACTAGGTCACCAATACAAGGCATAGCTTCTTTTTCTATTATTAACAGAGCTTTGCCTATCCATACTTCATCTAGATTTGTGATCCCACTTATACATAATCAAATCATGGCTCAAGGCCCATGGGGTAACTCTTTTGGTCCACTAAATTTGACCTCACCTTTACATGAGCTTCCACGTAGTTCAAGGAAGAATTTCCCCAAAATTTTTAGTGATGGAAAAGTTCACCCTAATGAACATATTGCTTACTTCAGCATAGCCTATGGTGTAATAGGTGTGGAGTATGAAGACATAAAAGTCAGGCTATTTGTAGAGATACTACAAGGCACTACTACAGATTGGTTCTACCATCTACAAGCTCAATCAGTGACTGATTGGGACACTCTTAAAGCTAAATTTGAAGCCAGGTTCAAACCTATAGAAGATGCACATGCCTTGCTAGCCCAACTCACATAGATGAAGGAGCCCCATGAACCTATGAGGGACTTCATTGTCAAGTTTGATAAGCTCAAGAACATGATTTCCATGATCACCCAACTGACACTTGAGAATCTCAAGTGTTTCTTCATCAACTCACAGTTGCTTGAAGTGAGTTTTTTGCTGAGACGGGCTAGACACATAGACCCTGCTACTACTCAAGACTTGGCTACTAAGGTAAAAGATGACCTTATCTTGGCAAGAAAGATAAAGAGAGACCCTAATAAAGGTAAAACCTCTTCATCTTTTGAATACTCACCTACAACCATCACTGATCCAATGGTGCAAAAGCTAGTAAATGAACTGCTAGCCTTGATAAGACAAATGGCCCACGGTATGTCTGTTCCTCCTAATTAGGATATGCCAAGGTGGACATTTCAGAACCAGTCATATCAAGGCAATGCTACCAGGAATCAAGGGCAACCAAATCATCTTCCTCCCCCATAGAGGAACCTTGACCTTGAAGCACCTCCAACCAACTCAGCAGTTAGATATCTATAACTTGAACATGACTTTTCTTTTCAATCTAATTTTGATCAAAGAAATGATGCTGATCTCTCTATGGAAGACTAAGAAGAATCAATTGGTGACTCCGACATTAGTTTTCTAAATTACTAGGATAAACCTAGTAGTGAAGGTAAAGCAGATGAGGGATCATATGCTGTGTTAACCTGGTCCAAGAATCAGTCAGCCCAAAAGCTGATAAAAAAAGAATAGAGGAGTGACCTCAACTAGTAATTTTAATTGCCAAGCATTGGACCACTCTACCTTTCCAGCTAAAGGACCCAGTGATTGCTAAGAAAGTAAGAAAATCAAACATCCTTACACCTTCAACTTTAAATTCATAGGCTAGTCCTCCCCTCACAGAAACCAAAAGGATGAACTCCCATCCTCTCTTCCTAGTCCATTTCAGTCATTTGACATAATTGACCATGTCAAGAAAACCAAAATTCAAATGACTGAATTTGAATTCTTACAAGCCAATCCTGAGCAGTTGGATAGGTTGGTGGAGTGTGTGAAGAATAAAGGCATCCCTGTAAGACAAGAGATTAGAAAGGTAACTCATGATTACCCAAGGAACATGCCCATCCCAAACCATCTTGTCATTACTCCTCCTGCTACCCATGGGAAAATAGAGCCTTTCTATGTTTCCTTGCTGATAAACGGTCACAAGCTGAGCAATTACATCATTGATTCTAAAGCTTCAGATAATGTCATGCCTACCAAAGTAGAAGAATCTCTTGGTCTCACATTGACCAAAATATTTGGTAGATGCTTCTCCATGGAGAACAAACAAGTACCACTACTGGGGCAAATCAAAGATGCCCAATTTGCATTTGTAGCCTTTCCAAAAAGAAGAATCAAGATGACTGTCTTGGTGGTTGACATCCCAGCATCCTATGGCATTATGCTTGGATGAAATTTTTGTAAGGATGTGGGAGGAGAACTAAGCATGGACCTATCTGAGGTAAGGGTCCCTATCAAAGGTGTAATGAAGAGATGGCTCCCTAAAAAGGAGGCAAAATATGTTGTCACTCAGACATCAGCACTTGAAGCTCAGATTCTATTTGAGTCTTTAGGTAGGGGTAATTACTTATTATCCATAGAGGATGTTCATGTTTTAGCTGATGAAAGTCCTATAGGTGGTGATCCAAAGATTGATTCAAGCAAAACATCAAAAGAATTGGTAGGGCATAGTATAGATGAAAAAGAATCTTCTGTCACTAATGAAGACAAATTTGATATAAGATAAGTTTTTGATGATGTTTGGATCCAAGAATTTGATGGTAGTAATTCCTCTACTAGTTTAGGAGCTAGGATGGTGTTCATATCTCCTTAAGGAGATATTATTCCTCTTTTACATGAGTTGCAGTTCAACAACACCAATAACACTATTGAGTATGAATCTTTGTTACTCAGGTTAAAAGCTACTCAAGACAAAGGTGTCAGACTCCTTCACACTAAAGGAGATGTTGAACTGATAGTTTATCATGAGTTTGATGCTGAAAATCAAATCATGTGCTAGACTGAACCAGAATAACAACAAGCTATGGTAGTGGACCATACTACTGCATGCCAAAGTTAGGAAGAGGAACTCTTTTCCAAGAGAGCAAGGATTTATGGTTTTTAGATTAGAGACCACATCTTGCCATGGGGAAAGAAGAGAGAACCAAAAGGAGTGCACAAGAAATGTGATTTTTGGTGGAGAGTTCTATTTGCTTGTCAGTAACTTTAGAGATAAAATGGTTTCCTACTGGTTTATCAGGATGGAATGCCATTTTCATTCTCTCACAATGGGTAGCATCTGAATCACTTCAATTTTTGAAGTATCAGATAAGTTCACCTGTACATATGTACATTTGTATAGTCTTTAGTTCTATTTTGTGATTTTAGTTTTCATTTTTGGCACCTTTTTTTTTGGGTATCATGACTCCATAGCCCAATGGCATACTTCAAGGTATTGGAGATTCTGGTTTTTACTCCCCTTAGCTATTCCAAGTTTTCAACTGAAGAAAGTTCCCCAGCTAGAGAAAACTGTTGTTGCTAAAAGTTGTCACTCATTTTTGGGACAACATTTAAACTATTTTGGTCTTACAGATGAAAATCCTCTCTTCCCTTTTCAAAAAATTATTTTGTACATTCAAATTCTCCATTCTTCAAGCTTTTCAGAAATATACAGACTCTACAGGCTTAAATCTATGAACTCATTTCTACAGAATCCCCCAATTCCATGAACTTGAATCTACAGACTCTGTAGGAAAGAAATAAGCTCTCAACACTTAGGCAATTTTAAGGTTGGTTCAACAACAAGGTTTAACCAAAAGGTTCATTGGCAAGATTAAAAGGAAGGATTGAACCTTGAACCATCTTGGTTTAACGGGTTCAATGGGTTCAAAGGTTTAACATCATCTGCAAGAGTTAAGCACTTCGACAAAGGTTCAATAAGTTTAACCACTTCAAGGTTCAACAACTTCAAAACACTTATGAAAGAGAAGAAGGCTTGAACCATTAAACCATTAAACCATTGAACCATTTTGGTTTAAAGGTTCAATGAGTTCAATGGTTCAAAGGTTCAATGTGCAGTTGGTTCAACACATTTTGTTCGAGCGATTAAAGGACTTATCAAAAAACAAAGGATTGAACCATTGAACTATTGAAACTTGAACCATATTGGTTCAATGGGTTCAACATGTTCAATCGATTCAAAGAGATCAAAAGACTTAGTCAAAAAGAAGGCTTCAAATGCAAGATTGAACCATTGAACCAAAGTTTGTTCAATCGATCGATTTAATTGATAGGTTCAAGGGAGTGCCCCAAATCCGAGTGCCCTTACGGAGGGAAATGAACCAAGCTAAGTACCCTTGTAGAGGGAAATGAACCAAGCTAAGTGCCCTTATAGAGGGTAATGAGCAAAAGCGAACAAAGGAATACCTTCGGAAAAGTTCCCATGGCAAAGTTGTTAAGGACCATTTCCTTCGGACAAAATTTTTGAAGGGATTCCTTCAAACTTTTGTCCAAAAGAAATAAGCCTGACCAAAGAAATCCTAATGGAAATTAGAAGCAAGTGGGAATAAATAACTAAGGAAAGGAACATTTCCTTCAGACAAAATGTTTGAAGGAATTCCTTCAAACTTTTGTTCAAAGGAAAAGCTCAAAGAAAATCCCACCGAAGGAATTAAAGCTAGAGGCCACCCAAAGGATCCTGAAGGGTAGGTGCCCTTGCGGGAGGCTCTTACCAAGGAAAGTGGACCATTTCTCAAGACTCTAAAGGGCATGTCCCCTCTGGGAAAGGACAAAACAAGAAAGCTGAAGGAATTGTCAAGGAAAGTGATGGGCCCACAGATGTCAAAATTAAACACCATGAACTAACCATTGGGATCCAGAAGTCTGATGATGTCCCCATAACCATCAAATTTAGGGTAAAAAACTAGCCATTGGTTTCCTAATGATGATGGACCCGAAGATGTCAAATTCACAGAAATGAAATAGCCATTGATCTTTAAAAGCTTGAGTGCGAACCTGAATGCAAAAGGCCAAAATGCCAAAGGGAAGAACTATTGATGGAAGAGCGTAAAGAGCCAACAAGGCCAAGGATATAGACCCAAGAGCTCAAATGCCAGGAAAAGACAAAACTAGAAAGGGGAAAAGATAGCCTAAGGGCTGAAATCATAGTAAAAAGAGGGAAAGGCCAAAATATCTATGCAATAGTTATTCCATTAGGTAGAACAGTCTTCAAAATAGATATTTGAGCCCTTAAACATTGAAGGCATGGCCTATTGAACTCCCTTGGAGTAAAGATAAAATGGATAGCTACGTAGATGTCAGAGGGGATAGACCAAATGATCTAGACTCAGGAAGAGACATATAAGATGGATGGGCACACCATAGTTAAAACAAGACACTGTTCTTAGCATGGCCCTCTAGATAGAACTGAGGGTGCATTGAAGGCATTAACTGTAGCATGGGCCATCCCATGAGAAAGAGTGCCAAGCCTTGCTTGGTGGCTATACATTATATTTTGTCTCATTATGCAAAAGAGATCTTCCTATTACTAGAAGCAAAACTCTACCAAATTGAAAGGCATTACTGAGACTTTGAGCTCAGATTGTTGTTCATATTTCTTTAACTGAATGAGAAAGCAAGTTACTTGTAGACTTTGTGCTATTATAGCTTGTGCTATTTTATACAATTGTTCTCATGTCTATTTCCTAGGAGCATTCTTTTTTATTTGATCTAACAAGAAAAACTCGTGGAAGTAATCAGGAAGGTGTCCTAGAGCCAACTGTGGAGAGACTTTGTGCCCCCATAATTTCCTTTAGAGTTTTTTCTTTCTATTCTTATGTAAAGGATCTTGGGATGACTTTTTTCCCTCATTATCCTTCATATTTTATTTTTGTGTAAAGGACTTTGGGATGACTTTGTGCCCTCATTGTCCTTCGTACCTCACTCTTGGGTAGTCGAGGTGGAGACTTTGTGCTACATCTCAGGTTGTTGGTTACTAGGCCTTTGGTTACCATTTACTTGTCACTACCTGAAAGAACTCCTTCTATTCCCTGTAAGAACACTTTTGAAAGAAGAGAAGTGCCTTCAGTGTTTTCACCAAGATTTTCTCCTTTGTTTGTGAACATCATCTCTAAAAAAAGAGATATGGATGGTGTATCCTACCCTTAAGTGTTATTTTCTACATATATATCTAGTATATAGCACCTCATACTTATAGGGAACCTCCCCTTGATGAGAGGAGAGATTTGTCATCTGTTGATGTAGTAAACTTGCACACCTAGCTGACCAATCTCCCTATGCTGTGGTTGAAGAGACCTATTTTGATCACCAGTTAGCTGGTTGACAAAATATTCACCCAACATATTTAATTATGGATTAAATCAAATAAAATATATTGTAACTAATATAGGACCTCATGTATACATCTGTGTATATCTTCTTTGAATTCATTTTAAATGGAAGGAAACAAACATGCTAAAAAAACTAGAAAACTTTACATTAGAAAGTGATAAACATCTTCTATCATTATTATCATGATTAGATAAAATAAAATTAGAAAATATAGGGATCTAAAATTTGAGTATGAGTTATAGAAGGCTAGAAACATAAAACCTAAAGGTAGTCTAGGGTTAGGGTTTCTACACTATTTCAAGTAAGTTGGGTTCACCAAATGATTTAAATTTTAAAGGATTATGGAATGTAAATCCTAGGTTGTTAAAGGGTCTATGTACAGTAAATTAGGGAAGAGATATGAAATAAATACAACCACTAATTTGTGTAATAATTAATCTAATTTGATATTTCCAAAAATAACAATGAATGACAGAAATAAGTACATAGTTGGAAAAAAACTAGTGTAGAAGTTGATCTGAGTGTCATAAATAGGATCTAGGTATTAGAATTCCTCCTAGATAGTAGTGCAGCTCCATGGATAGTGACATGATGTGCTAGTGTCCGAGGTAGTGTGCTAGTGTCCCACTTAAAATATCCATACACAATTTTTGGGTTTTGTAGAACATGCCTTTATAGCTTTAATCCAAATTTCAAGTCTTTTTGATCAATAATTTTTCTTATAGATATATTTTAATCTAAAAACCCTAGGTTTTTATGCTTATAAGGGTTTGAATGATTACCACCAAAAAAAGGGGTCAATGGGTCTGATGTGTGATCCAAACCCATGTGTGTTCACATTACCTACATACTAATACTCTGAGGAGTGATCAAGCTTGATGTAATTCTTTTGCCTAAGTGCTTAGTGTAAGTACAAGTGAATGATAATATAAGTGTTGACTTGAGCATTTTGAGTGTGTTTGAGACTAGAAATATAAGTAATATGAGCTTATGAATGCTATAGATGGATATATGTAGTAATATGGAAGAATAAGGATTAATGACCTTTATTTCCACCATTATTTCTAATTTTTTTCATGAGTATTTGTATTTTATTTCCATCTAGTGGATAAAGGAGTCAAGTATTTATACTAATATGGTGCTTGTGCAAAGTGTGAAATAGGTTTATGCTAACCATAGGTGTCTTAGGAATTGAAAATGTATCCATTGGGGTTGAATTCAAGAAAGGGATGCTAAGACAATCCCTTGGTCACTAGCGCAATGTGCTAGTGTCCAAAGAAGCACACTAGTGTCTAGGTGGTAGAACCTGGAGCACTAGGGGATTGGATCCATAAGGGAGGGTTTGAGATTAATTTTGGGATGTCTAAGGATGTGTAGTACCTACATGAAATTTGGATAAGGGTTAGAAGAGGCCCTAAGGTAGGTCTAGGGATAAATTAGGAATGGGTGGTCTCAAGTAACACTCATTGCACTCAAGTGACTAAGACTATAATAAGGTCAATAAAATAGATCTTTTAATACTTAGATGATCGGGTGAGTACCTATGGATAATTTAGATCTATAAGAGCATAAATTGTAATTCAAATGTCAATAGGAAAAGGGTTCCAAAGCCTAAGCCTATGACATAAGGATGTAGCTCTCACTAGACCAATAAAGGTAAATGGTTTAAAATTATTCTTATGAATATGCAAGAAAAATAAATGGTTGGAAGCATGAAAGTAAATTAAATTATTGTAATGGGGCACAAACTAAATTAAAGGATGGGTTAGAATTTTTGTAAATTGGTAAGATGAAATGGTCAACAAAGTTGGGGTCTGTGAAACTTAAAGTGATTTATGGAAAGTCTAAGCAATACTATGTCTACACCAACTTATTTGGTATAGAGAAGGCCTAAACAAGGATACACATACATTCATTCATAAGGCCACAAAAAATATCTAATATAATTAGTAAATAAATGAAAGAGTATAGGGATATAAATACTTACCTTGGGTTGGATCCATCAATCCTTTAATTTCCCCCTTAGCTCAAGTGGAGCTTTACAAGAGATGATTTAGGTTGAAGACCTATTTTTTTTGGATGATGACATAGATATAATTAGTTATTAACTCTAAATGAATCCTCCTATTAAGCTTCAATGACACCATAAGATAAGACTCCTTAATATAAAGTTCTAATCTACTAACTCTCCCTATACTCCCTTATAAAATAATTACAAGCACAAGAAGAGAAGATGAGTGTGATATGATAGGATTGAAATGTGACCCCTATATATAGTTTTTTAATACCCAAAACTAACCTTAAAATCTTAACCAATGGTATCAACTTGATAGATATAGCTAGAATATATTGACTGCCATTGTATGGTATTAACGTGGCTGATATAATCAAATGTCAAAAGATAGACTTAGAACTATATCAGTTTGGTCAATACAATACATGAAGGGTGAAGAAACATAACAAATGGTATAATATGGAATGATACCATATGATACAAGGTGGATATAAAATTTAGATGAGAGGTAAATAAAAGGTATAGAAGGCCAAACACTTAATGAAGGTTAGATTGATAGTAGTAATGGTGTAATTAGGATAGAATATAAACATCTATAGAAAATCAACAAGAGCATTTCCCAACCCATTCTTAGTGCACCATTTAAGGTGTGCACTCAAGGAGATTGATATGTTAACAAACTACTACAAGAAAAAACATCAATAAATGATAAAATGAAAAATATTATAGTAAACATCTACCCCACCCAAATCTCAACACATGTCACAATAGTGTATGATGATTTGGGAAAGATACATAACAACACAAAAGCATAACTAAAAATAAATATTGAAATAACTGATGATAAATGAATATTTGAAAGTACCATATACATACCTTGACTTACTTTTTCATTAAATAACTACCTAAAAATACCATAGTCTTGAATACCATAATCTTGATTGTGGAGGATGCAACTACATTAGAGAAACCATAGGGATACAAGGTTAGAATTGGATAAAATAAATATGGGAAAACACATGATAGTCAAAATTAATGGATGAAAATATAAAGAACTTTGAAAATTGGCAAGTTGAGATTGCTAAGGATAGGTTAGAACCAAACATCCAATAAATCTGATTAAAATAAAATAAAATCATTAAGCCGAAAATATAAGGCTACTAAGGACCAAAAACCCAAAAATACATCCAAATTAAGATAAGAAATAATTAAAATAATAAAAAGGACACATAGAACTAATTTTTGATAAAAACAACATCAAATATAAGAGGATTAACAAACCACACTCAAATAAAATATGAAAACCTGAAATGGAAAAATGGAACCAGATGGCCCACAATAAGGTAAATAGAAAACTCAAGGTCTCAAACATAACTAAGAAAATCTCCTATAAAGATAAGGCAATGAAAATGAGATCATCTCGAAATAACTCAAAGATGCAACTTATATTCTAAATATGATAAAATTAAAGTTTCTATATAACTACTATGTCTATAAGAGATGGAGAATATGAAGTCAAGAATATGGAAATGATGTAAAGACAAAATTTCTTATTAAGGGATAAAAATAAAAGTAGGGAAAATAAGGCATCACCACAAAAACATGATCTTTATCAGAAACAAGACACTTAAATCAAGTTTTCAAGATTAGTAGTTTTTAACATCAATAGCTGTAGAGAACCATATCTAACAAACATTAACATTTGGGATAACTAGACAAGTATACATACATACATACATACATACATACATACATACATATATATATATATATATATGTATATATGTGTGTGTGTGTGTGTGTGTGTGTGTGTGTGTGTGTGTGTGTGTCTATGTGTGTGTAATATATCATCCCATAAGGGCTAGCATGGATGAAAAATAAAAAGGATCCTATCTTCTCAGAACACGTTCCCCACTCCTCAAGGCTCCTCATAGAGTCATCAACCAATTGTGAAGATTGGGTACTTGTGTGAGAAAGTATGTGGGACAAGAATGTAAGAAGACGTATATAATGATAGAATGATACTTTCTACCCTAGTCTACTAGCCTACTATACTCCAATAGACATCAAATCTATCATGAGGCTAAATTTGGAGTTTGATCTTTGAATAGAGTATGAAATATGATGAAAAGAGATCATGCATTTTGGTGTGATATAACTTGTAAGATTTTATCTACCTATTAACATTTCCTTTTATTATGATATGGATTTCAACTGTTTTGGATTTTTATATTTTCCTCTTCCATATGGATTTTTAAAACTCAAACATGTGTTTTAAAGATGACTATCACAAGTGAGATTAAACTTAGTTACTAGAGAGGATAACTTGAATAGCATGGTGTCTAAAGACATAAAATTTTACCTTAGATAAGAGTGCAATCTCAAAACTCACTTTGGTGAGATCAAAAGGAATTAAAAAAATAGGGAGTGATAAAAATGATCATTGAATGATAGGATTTCCATAATCATAAAATATGCGTAAATGAATATGGTAAAATGATAGATAAGTATAAGTCATGATCATAAGATATGATAAATGTGAATGAGGATATGAAGATAAACTGCTATAATTTTACCATAAGAGAATATGGTTGATTATAAATAAGGAAAACACTGCTCTTAAATGCTGCCTTATTTTTATAAGAAGAAACCTAGATAAGGTTGAGAGAAAGAGTAATATATTTAATAGAATTAAGGGCATTTGTGAGGAGGGCTTGATTGATTCCCTAGGTCTTACCATGCAACTCATAAACTAAAAAATAAAACAAGCATAATGATGTAGATATATTGTAAAAAGTAGTTTAATTATGGTTGTTTGTGGTCTTAGGATGTCTAAGAGGCTATGTGTCATTAATAGGAAGCCTTGTATAGGCTTTATTATTCATTTATAGGTTCTTTAGAGACATTTATAGGTTTCCTACAAAATGGCAAATTCAATTATTTGAATTTGATTTTTATGAGTTTGGAGGGTTTTGGGAATGTTTTAAGGCCTTGATCCATTTGTAAGGGGTATATAGGGTATAATAATTTGTAGTGTGTGTCTTTTTACCATGAACCCAACATAAAATAGTCCTAAATCCAATTAAGGTAGGAGTAACATAGGAAATTAGCTAAATCAAACATGTTTGAGGATAAAGCTTAAATAGTTGAGAGATTTAGGGTGCATGGAAAAATAATAAGACATGTTTTAAGATCAGTTGAGAGGAGATAGACCTATAACCAAGATAAAATGATCCAAAAAACATAAAAAATAGAATCAAACTCAATTAGTAAGGATGATGGTGTAATTTTGTGATAGAATATAGAGCTCTATTATACCTGGTAAAAGCTTTTATGTATCAGTTAAAAATATATGAATAAAGGAGATTTGATTGTGATATTTGATGTATCTCAGATATCATACAAGTGTAATTGTATGTTTTTAAGTTTCCTCTAATATTTTTTGATATTATTATGATGTTTTAGAGTCTATAGAGGTCTAAAATAGGGTTTTAGGTGTCATAATCCATATGAAAAGAGACTTTCTTTCTACTTTTATAATTATTTGAGATCGGTAATCAATTATATGAGTATGATACATATGTATGGGTATTTAACCAATCATTAAAACCTTTTTAAAGTCATTAAAACCCAAAATTTATCTAAATTTAAGCTCTCAGGTCCTGCATAGTCAGAAAACCCTAGTTTAAGGTTTAAGCCCACTAAAAATTGAATAGCTTTAAAATGAATCATAAAAACATATAAAATTTTATATGTAGGTTATAAAAGGAATTTAAAAAAAATATTAAATTGATTTTAATAATTTTGGACCTCTAAAGGAAGAGTTATTCCTGACTATGTTTAACAGACTTCAAATAGGCCTAAAATAGGGTTAACATGATAGTCTTTCAAATTTCTTTGAAAATGCAAGTTGTAAGGAAGTGAAGAATAAATTTATTATCTTGTATGACATGTGAATGAGTATATGAAATTATTTTAGAAATAATATGATTCTACATTTGCTAAAGGTTGTTGAAATTCAAGTCTGCAAGTCTATACACAAAGCAATAAACCTTGTTATATTGTGTTTCTTATAATAACATAGTATAGTAAATGGAAAAAGTCATGTATTAGACTAGATAAGATTGAAATATATACAAGTATATTATAAATGCATTGGATGTAGTAAAATTTGAATTTATACACATAAAATAAGGTAATAAGACTTATTAGATAAGGTCTAGAGAACTTATTTACACTATCTATTTATAACAGTAAAGCATACATAAGGTGAAAAGTTGTTCTCAAAGTGAGACTAAGTCAATAATGATCTAAGGACACTTATGTTTGACAAGTAATGTTGATAAATCCAAAACAATCTCTATATAATATGACATATTTATTTCTTCAAGATAAGGTAGACTTAATGTAAGATGCTAAAGTATGATGTTTATATCATATCAATATTAAAGATAGTGAAAGAGTTGTGGTTACATCACATAGTAAAGTATAAAAAATATAGAAAATACCCAAATGATGTATTTAATGACCAAATAATGTCAAAGGAAATGATGGTTTAATGAAAAAGGATGGGAATTTGTGAGGAAGGCTTGGTTGTATTCCCTAGGTGTTACATTGCAACCCACAAATTAAAAAAACAAGAAGTGTAAAATAGACAAAATACCTAAGGACCAAAGATAGGTATTAGGGCTAATGTAAAAAATAAAACATGGAGGTGTGTAGATACATTAATGCTAAACTAAAATAAAAGATTCAAATTAAAACCTATAATAAATGTTAGATAAATAAGAAATACATAAATTAACTATAAACATACAAGTAAAATGTACAAGAAAATCATGGTGATGGTGTCACTAGAGATGGCATACAAACCTATAATAAAGTATAACACAAGCATTAATAGAAGGTATCATCCCAAAAGAGACTGAAGCAAAAATATACCAAAGCATCACAAGGAAACTAAAGCTAATTAAAAGATGAGATAAAAGATATAAAGAATACTTAAAGGTGATACCTAATATCCTCAAAGGAAGCTAAGGATGAGTGTAAAGTGTTGTAACTTGAAGGTCATAACTAAGAACCACAAGGGAAATAAAGGCTAATTGTAATATACTAAAGAATAAAAAAGGAATAAATGATGTAATAAAAATTATGCCAAAAAAACAAAATGCAGGAAATCAAAGAAGCATGAGATAAAATAACAAACAATATCTATGATAATGACTATATCAAAGAAGAAAATGTGGATTTTGAGCATATTTTTCTTATAAAGTTTCTATAATATGATTTTATTTTATTTATAATATATGAAAGGTTTTTTTTTGTTACCTCATGATAAGGATGAGAGATCAAGAATCCAAGAGAATGATGATTGACATCATACAATGCCCAAAAATTATGACTAAGGTTAATGAAAAATGAAAGATATCCTAAATGTTGAAATAAAGAAATGATGGATAGCATAAGGTACCCTAATAAGTGTAGCAAAAAAATGAGGGGAATCAAAATATTACCCAACATGTGTCATAAGAAGAGGATATGAATAAAAATATGCCTAAATTATGCTATATAGGTGGATTAAAGATAACCTAAAGATCACAAGGCCTGATAATGATGCAAAAATCTATGAAAATCAGTGTCACAACAAGGAATGTGGCATATATGTCAATGCCAATATATTTGGGTGGTGATATAAAATTATGATGCATGGTGTTAGTTAGGCCAATAAATTTTGGTGACATAGGAGTAAAATAGACTATATCATTTAGGTTGATACATTATAGTGAAATAATACTAAAATAAATTATACAGTCTAAAATAAGAGTGAAATGGATTGTATTAGATAGAGTTTGATGAAATGGGGCTAAAATGAACTGTATCAGCTAGGGTGATATAATTGGTTGATGTATCATGAATAATATGAATTGTATCATCTAGGTTGATATAGTCTAGTGAAATATGATTAAAATTAACTATATCAACACATTCTATGTCATGGATTGTGTATTTGAATGAAATAGGTCAAACTTTATCAACACATTTTGGGTCATAGCTAGTGCAGTTGGATGAAACATAAAGAGAAGTATCAACACATTTTATGTCATTACCAGCGCAGTTGATTGAAAAATAACTATATCAACACTTTCTATGTCATCATTGGTATAATTTATTGAAGTAGAAAGAATTATATAGATACATTCTTTGTCATGGTTGGTGTAGTTGACTGAAATAAAAAGAAATATATCAGTGCATTATGGGTCATGGATGGTGTAGTTAAATGAAAGTGATTATAAATAAATGATATTGAGTTTTCCAATATATTTACAAGGAAGTAATTATAGTGGTGATTTGGGTAGATTGGAAGGGGTTAGAGAAGGAATAATATATGTCTAAATGTTCATATATGATTAAGGATCAAAATAACTTATAATGCATATTATGGTAGTCATTGGAATTAAGTGTTCTTCATAAGCTAAGGAGTTGATGAAATTTAGTTGAATGTGAGCTAAGGTTTGATGAATTATCACTCTAAGGCATTTTAAAGGTGGGGTAGAGTGTGGGTAGACATTAATGAAACCATGATCATCATTACTTGATTTTCAATGGGGATTGCTAAAAAATGGGAAAATCATAAGTATTTTCATCCATGTCATAATAATCATCAATGGGAATATCCACTATCATGATAGGATCTTCACCTTAGTTATAATTGTCATCATATATAGGGAAATCATGGTATTGATTTTTGACTATGTGAGAAGAGGTGAAGGTGGGATCATAAACTGAGGGACCATACTAATAATATTTGGTCCTTATATAACTGTCATCATTGGGGTCTTCACCCTAGTATTAAGGATAGTTAGGGTCATAAAGAGGAATATCATCATGGAAATATTTGTCAACTTCAAGAGTTTCAAAAGTGATGTCATTAGGATCTTCATATAGATCATCATAGAAGTGAAAAACATATTGATAATCTTCACTCCCACTATAATCTTATAATCAGTGGGAAGATCATGATTAGGATCTATAGCCTTGAGAAAAGGTGTAGAAAAATTACACCATGAGGAGTTACCATCAATGGTGGTCATAAAGGTTGGAAAGGAGTGAGCATGGAAAATAAAAATGGGTTGAAGCTCACAATAAATATCCTAAGAGGTGACATCATGCTAAATAAGACTAAAAATACTATGTGGAAAAAGGTTATAAAAGGAAACACATAATAGAGGGCTAATCAATATGGTTATTTACTGAGTCTAAAAAAATTAAACATATCAGGTTGGCTGATGTAGTAGGAATAAATAGGGTTATGCTAGATAATATAGTTGGAAAAATGTTTATAATGGTGTTGGGTTGGTTAATATAATATGAAAACACACAAAATATGACCACACTAGTTGAAACCACAAAGGTATTGTGCTAGTTGATAAATTTGGATTATAAAATATATTATGGTTTGGAATATTTTACTAAGTAGATAAAAGGAAAAACATGAAACTGATCCAACTGAAGGATAGATAAGATTTATGTTAGGTTTACTAGAATGTATGAATTAGATAGGATGACCTACAACTATCCTCTTTATCTAAATAGGCTAGGACTTGAATAAGGTCAATTGAATAAAGCCTATGATACTTGGATGATCAGGTAAGGACCTATGAATTCCCTTTATATATCAAAGGGTAAACTATAAAGTAAATTTCAAGAGGAAAAGTGTTTGAAAGCCTAAGCCTATGACACAAGGATATAGTTCTCACTAGACCTCAACAAAGGTAAATGGAAATAAATATACAAGTAAAATAAATGGTTATAAATATATAAGTAAAGTAAATGATAGTAAAGGTGTAAATAAATTAAATAAAGGATGGGTTAAAATTGTTTTAAATGGGTAAGGTGTAATGGTCAATAAAATGGTGGTGTATGGAATCTAAAGTGATTTATGATGAGTCTAATCAATCCTATATATACACGAGCTTATTGAGTATAGGGAAGGCCTAAAAAAGGATACACATACATTCATTCAAAAATAAATAAGTAATAAATAATATAATAAGTAAATAAATGAAGAGTATAAGAGTATAAATAATTACCTTGGGGTAGACCCGTAAATGCTTCAAACTCTACCTTTGCTCAAGTGGAGATTTGCAAGAGACATTGTAGGTTGAAGACCTTAAATGGTTAGTTGAAGACCTTGATATCCTTAGTTAGGAATTCCCAATGACTCCTCCTATTGAGATTCAATGACACCATAAGGTAAGAATCCTCAAGATAAGGTTCTAAGCCACTAACTCTCCCAATACTCCCTTAGGGTAAAAATGTGAGTGAAAGAAGATAAGATGAGTGTGATATTATATGATATGGTTGAAAGGTGAACCCTATATATAGTGTTACAATACCCAAAACCAACCCCAAAATCTAAGTTGATGGTATCATCTTGACCGATATAGTTGGAATATGTTGATGACAACGTACGATATTAACCAAGCCAATATAGTAAAATATTTATAAGTTAAACTCAAAATTGTATCAGGTTGGTTCATACAATACATGAAGCATGAAGGAAAAAATAGATGGTATTAGTCATGCTGATACTATAGGATATAAGGTAGCTAACACATTTAGATAAGAGGTAAACATAAGGAATAAATGGATATACACTTAGATAAGGTCAGATAGGTAATAGTAATGGTGTAATTAGGATAGAATAACATCTCTCAAAAAGCACCAAGAGCCTTTCCCACCCCATTCTTGGTACATCCTTTAAGATATGCGCTCAGGGAGATTGATGCACTGATAATCCATTGCAAGAGAAAGTGTAAGTAAATGATAAAATGAAAAATATTATGTATACACTCTCCATTTATTTTAAAAAATCCTCATATTTGGTTCATAAATGATTCATGGTATCAAAACCCATAACATTCACTCATATCTCATTCCACACTAGCACTCTCCTACAAAATGTGTTTGTTATCTTGTTTGATTTTATGTTCCTATGCTTCAACATAAATATGTAACTATATAGTAATTTTACCCACTTCATGTGTCATTGATTCAAATTCCCTTGGATTTTGATTAATTTTAATGCTTGATGGTCTATATACAACACAAACTCCTTTGACAACAAATAGTTCCTCCATTTATTCAACACTCGCATGATGACATAGAAATATTGGTCATAGACCAAATATTTATTCTTCACATAATTCAAATTTTCATTAAAGTATATGATGGGTCTTCCTTCTTGGATTATCACTACCCATATTATTATATTAGTCACATCATAATCTACTTGAAACATGTTATTGAAATCTAGAAGTGCCAACATTAGCTATTTCATCGCCTTCTTCTTAAACTCTTAGTTTACATAGTCTAATTAAATTCCTTGTTATCTCCTTATAAAACCTATATGATCATTTCCAAAATTATACAAAAGTTCATGATAAAATTCCTATAAAATCTTGCAAGCCCATGAAAACTTTGAGCATCAAATGCACTCCATCATGATGGCCACTCCACTATCACATAAAATTTATCTAGGTCCATATTCAAACCTTATTGGGATATAAAAAAATACAAGCATATTAACTCCTCCTTCATAATGCTACACTTATTCACATTGATCAATAACTTCTCCCTATGTAAAATATGCAACACATTCTACAGATGTGCTAGGTGTTCCTCCTTCATCTTGCTGAACACCAGAATATCATCTAGATATATGATGACATAAAATTCAAAATTACATTCACGAGTATCATAAATACGTTTGGAACATTTTAAAAACCAAATGACATCACTAGAAACTCATACAATCCTTAATTTTTAAGGCTATATTCCACTCATCTCCTTCTCTAATTCTTATATGATGATATCCATTCTTTAGCTCAATTTTGAAGAAATAATTTTCCCCACTCAAGAAATCCATAAAGTCATAAATTCATGGAAAGGCAAACATGTATTTTAAATTACTTTTTAATGGATCTTGAATATATGCACAAGCATTATTATCTTCCTCTCTTCAAACTTGTTACCATAAGTATCTGGCATGGGCTTAAACTTTCCTTGATTAGTCCTCTATAAAAAAAATCATGTACTTGACTCTCAAACTCTTCAATCTCCTAAGGTGTCATTTGGTACACAACCTTTTTTAGAAAACTTGATCCTTTAATCAAATTTATATGATGAATAATGATTTGTATCATTGACAATCCTTTTATAATATCATTTGAAATAATGTCTATGAACTCCTCTAATAACACCATCAATTTACATGGTAGTTATTATTCCATTTTTTTAAAGGTTTATGCTTTCTTCTTTCACTATCTTTGGTATTCACACAAATCACACATTATATTTTTCTGCTTATTTCAAGAACTCCTTGCTTGACACCATCATCACATGTGCAAACAATACTGCACTCTCCTCTTTCCTTATCCTTCAATATATTTTGTAAAAATTTTACCATCGTTTTCTAAGTGAGATATTTTTTCTTCCATCATGAATGAAACTCCTATCATACTCATAATTCCTTCCCAAAATTACATAATAAATGTATATTGACATCACATCACATCATGCATCATCATGGTATGCACCTAAATGGAACTTCAAAAGGAATTTTTCATTCACTAGCACTTGATGGTCCTTGTATAGACATGATGATTTATATGGGTTTAGGTTCACCACACTCTTAAAGCCTAATTTTTCCACCATTTTGCATTAGACTAGAGTGCCTATGATGTTGATATCCACTATCACCTTGAAAACTTGCCTCCTAACTTGTATATATCCTTGAAAAGGCTTTTCCTTTGTACTAGTTCTTTATCTACCTTTGAAAATTTCACGAAGACCTTATTCATCATCAGGGATTACCTGCACTCTAATTCTTCATAATGACTTAATGAGCCAACTGAATCCACATATTCATGTGTAATATGTACACTAGCATCGATGTTTTGGGTGTTTCCTTCATGTTGTGCTTATGGGTGTTTGTATGCTTGATGTCAAGTTTATCCACATTGATAACACATTCCTTAGAATTTGCTTCCCTTTCCTTGACAATATTCCTCACCTTATAGATAGGTAAGATGTGCCCTCTTTCACTTTATATTTCTCAACTCTATGTGCACCTTATTATTCTTATGCATGCACTTGAATTCATGTAGTGTTACTCTCTCCTTGTCTCTTTAGGTTATTTATTGCACTTAATCATTCTCCTTGAGTGAACATTCCTATTACTTATAAGATATTCTATTCTTTTTGTAATAACTTCTCCACACATTTAGTGCAAATTTATAAACATCTCACACCATTTTTATCTAATTCAAACATAGTTCTTCTTTAATGGATAGTTTCAACCCATTCAGACATCTTGCAACCTTCTCCTAATTGACTTCACTATGACTCTATCTAATGGTGACCTTATTAAAATCTTCTATGTACTTGAAACTAAGGTCCTTCTTCCTCAAATTTTATAGTTATTTGAACAAATCCATTTATTAATCTCTAAAATTAACATTACCCTTTATTTTTAAAACCATCCAATCCCATCAAGTCATCCTCTCATTACCTCTATCGTGCCATTCATTTTGTACTTCTATTCACCATAGTGCCATGTGACCTTTCAACTTGGTCTGGACATAATCAAGTGATATGGATCACTAATATCTTCAAACTCAAAATATTATTATAAGTCCATGAACTAATCAATGATATCTTTTAGGTTTAAATATTCACCAAAAATGTCACATATAGCTTCATGCCTCATATAATCAATGAGATTGATTCCATAAATGTGTTTTCACCTCCATCCATTTGTGCCTCATCATCCTCATCATGTATAACATTTACCACATGTTGTTCATCCTAAACCTTGCTCATATCATCCATTTAAATGAACCCATGCCTTCTATCCTCTTCAAAATCTTATATACATGTTTTAAATACATGAAACACATCTAAGAATTTGTACAATCTTCCAACCACATTGTTTACAATTGTATCTCTACCAAAAAAAATTTTGGGCGACATATTTTTTCACTAGGTTTAAATCATATCATTGAAACTCCTGCTCAAAAACCTATGTAGTTAGCCTCATCATGATGAAATATTTCCACTTATGTTTTCTACCCACATTCCTCTTAGTGGAGAACAACAATAATATAGTTTATTCATGTTTAGTGCTCTTCTAACTCCTCCCTACTCATTCAAATCTCATTACTTATAGGGTTAAGCTACTATGATACCAAGATGATGCAGTCATGATTAGGGGTCCCAATAAAGGGATGCCTTATACCATGTAGCTTATATGCACTAGATCCCCTTAAATAGACTTTATTTTTATATTTTAATAAGTGCCAAGAGGCACAAGGATTTTTTTGAGAACATTATTGACTACCATAATATTCAACTAAGTTTGTATGTTAAGGCATTTGATTTGTATTTAGTTAAGTAATTTATTATTATACATTAATTTTTTACTATATGATTAACACCTTTTTTTTGTTTTATTAGTATTTAAAATGAATTTGATTTGTTTCATTATATTTTAATCAAGTAATACTGATGTTCTTTGGCTATTTTTTAGGTGCATGGATTTGACATAATTATCTAGGTTTGGCTAAAAGAATACATAGTGGAAGAGGCAAGGTAATCAGGTGTAGATATTAAAATATGATTTATATAGTACATTAGTCTTGTACACTTCGAAAATACCTATCATAGCTATAATTTTATATTATAGACCTTTCTATTATTGAAAGGCTTGCATTCGATATTTCTTTGTGCCTAATTAATCATATTTTAGTTCAACCACGATTATTATTATGACCCAATAATTATATACTATGTAAAAATCTCTAAACTTGATCATTATCCTTCACTACCAATTTTTTACATGTACCTATTTTATACCTCCCTAAATACTTACATCCTATGTGGACAAATGCATCGATGCAACTATCCATTTTCTGACAAAGTGTCCAGTGCCCAAAAGTCATCCAATTTTTAAAAGAAATATATTCAAAAGGTTATCATAAGTTATTGAATGAAATATATTTCAAAAATGGATTAGTATATATAAAATATCAACCCTCATTCATTCCTCACCTAGAAATCACATACCAAGAAGCACTCAATCAACACTCAATCAAACATTCAAATGAGAAAATCTACCCTATTTTTACTTATTTACATATCATTAATATAAGTATTTATATATGTCTAAAGCATTAAAAAATCATCCCATGAGCCATATTTTCCAAGTTACAAGATATGTCATTGCATAAATTTACTTATCACACATTCCACCCTTGTGTACACACAAGTTGAAACATAGGGGAAAAATACATCAATCTAAAGAATTCTTTAGAGTATTAAATATGTAGGTAGTACCCATTGATAGAGGGTCCTTTAGGGTCAACTCAACATTATGAGCCCACTAACCCATTTTTCCCATAGTCACTCCAAGGGTGAAGAACTAGGGTTTGATCATTTGACAAAGAGAGACAACTTGTGAAAATGATCTAAAGACATTAGAAGAAAGGTGAAATAAAACCTATAAATATCTCTTTGGTCACATATATATCTAGTTAGTATACTATAAATGACACATACAATAGAGTTAGACACTTGCATCGATGCAACTATATAGATCTAATGCAAGAATCTAAGGCCACAAAAAGGACATTCAAAAAATCTAATGAAATTTATAGGATAATATTCTAGTCCACTTCCAACTTATTCATGTTTATACCTAAATTCACAAAGTAAACCAGCTAAGTATCATTGTTTCCAATTTATTGCAATATCTATCAATACCTCTACAGTACTATTTTTAGTAATCTCAATTATATAAATTTAGAATATTATTTATTTGAGTTTTATATTAATTGGATTGCTCATTAGATTAGTTCACCACACTTATGTAAAATATAATCTAATATTACTAACACTAGACACCCACTTATCTAAATTTAGGGTTAAACATTTGATGAACACCAACTCAGTGTCTTTTCATGCAATTCCTAGTGCACTCTAGTTTTTTTTTTTTAATGATCTCTCAAGTTTTAAAAATTATTTGAAAAATTATATTTATTTCAAAATAAAAATAATACATTAACATAATGAATTTATCCCTAGAGTTTGTGTGCATCTCTTATCTTATCCTCATTTTAATATTTATAACATTTTAAATGGATAAAGTGGAACCTCTTCATTTTTATAACCCTACGAAGGGTGATAAATACCATACCTCTAACTAGGTCCATGCTATCAACCTTCCAAGGGATGAGGTGGTCCATCCTATGGTTTTGAATGAAGGTAATCGATATGCCCTTATTCAAACCCCCTAACCACCCACACCTATTCTTGATAGTGGGGGTATGAGTAGGAAACCTATGATACCTAAGGTTTGTATTTGTTAAACCCTAATAGATTAATTTACCATCACTTAAGAATATATCAAAAAATAAAATGAATATTTGAGCTCATAACACACATCACTAAAAAATCATATTTCATACATGCAAAAATCAAAATGTGCTAGTAATGTAAATACCTTTGTATCTTCTAGCAATGTTATGCCTAATTAAGGACCATTTAAAAATAAAGAGTTTAAAGAAAATATATTTACAAAAAATTATTTAAATAATATGAAAAAGGATAATAGAAGTCAAATTGAGGTTTTAAGGGTACTACTGAGACATAACTTTATCACATTATCTCCTTTAAAACTTATTAAAAGAATAAAATATTATTGCCAATATCACATAATGCATGGACATCACACAAATCATTATTTGGATCTAAAGAAAAGGATACACCACATAGTTGATTGGTGATGCTACAATTTATACATCTCATGATAGGATGCTTCCTGTAATATATTAGATGAGACTACACATATATGAAATTGAAATAAAAATAATAGTATTATATTAGTTTAAAAGAATAGAATTGCATTACAATAACATAATTACAAAATCATTAGCCTCTTTGAGGAGGAAACCTTGTTTGAGAAAGCTCATTTCAATATAATTTATGGATGCCTTCATACTAGACTAAACTCTAATTTATTGTAATTTATCACTAGATAACTACTCCTCCAAATGAATGTGGATTATTCTACTATTACACGATCACATTCTACTATTTTATCTATTATAATGATCTTTAGGGATGTATTACAAAGTGTATGAATCCATATCCTTTAATTAAATAAATAAACTACAAAAGGATGGTTAGGATGAAGGGTCATAACATGCCCTCCCTCTTAAAAGCTTTTCCCTCAAATCTTGAAGTGAGGAAATTGCTACTAAATAGAAAGAAGAGGTTCTTGAGTCATATATTCTAGTTTCATCCCATATCATTATATGATAACTTCAATGATGACCTGATTATGGTGGGAATGAGAGTACCTATTAATGATCGACTCATGTTGTAAAATGAGAGACCCTTTTTCATCAAGTTTAGGAAGCACTATCTAAGTGTTGACATTTCATCTAAGGACCTTTTTCAAGTAGGAGATATGAAAAATAGGGTGCACACATGATGAAGGTAGGAGTTACAACTTATAGCTGATAGGTCCAACCTGATGGAGAATTTTATAAGGCCCATAAAATTTTGGAGATAAATTTTGGTGGCCTTTGAGATTCAAATAAGATTGTTTGTAAGGTTGTAGATAAAGAAAAACCATATCTCCAATTTGAAAGGATTGTTCACAATAGTGTTGGTCAACTTATTACTTGATGTAATTTTATTCCATGTGAAGATTATCCTTGTGAAGGGAAAATATATTATCATGTGTACTAAGGGTAGAATCAATATGTTGGACTGGGGATCTTCCTAGTAAATACGAAAGAAGAGAAGGCAAATTTTGACCATATATGACCTCATATGGGGTTAAATTGGTAGCTATGTGGTAGGAGGTGTTGTAACACCATTATAAAAAAGGTAACCATTTTATCCACTGATGTTCCTACTCTATGAAAAAATAATGAAGATAGGTTTTCAAACATTTATTGACAATTTTAGTTTGGCCATCAATTTGTGGATGATATCCCAAACTCATTTTCAAATTTGTACCAAGATGCTTGAAGAGTTCTTGCCAAAAATGGCTTGTGAAGGTAAGATCATGATCTAAGACAATAGAGGTAGGAACACCATGGACTTAGAATATTTAATCAATAAATGTCTGAGAAATTGTGGAAGTAGTTTAGGGATGGGATAGAGTATAAAAATGAGAATATTTGGAAAGGTGATCCACTAAGATGAGAATCATTTATTTGCTTCCAAATTTAGGGAGACCTTAAATAAAATCTATATGTCTATCCAAATATGCATTGGAATTAGAACTAGTCAGGGTAGACCAAGTGGGGTGATTATTTTCCCTTTGATGCATTGGTAAGTATCACTTTTAGTAACAAATGTTTTAATATCCTACTTGATTCCTATCTAAAAGAAACTATAATGAACTCACTCATATGTTTTTTGAAACCCTAAATGACTAGTTGAAGGGGAAACATGAATCTCTTGTAAAATGGGGTGTTTGAACTTGGAGCCTACTATTAACAAAAGGAGACCTTTATATCGTAATGTGTGTCCATCCCAAGTATAATGAGGTTTAGCATATGAATCAATGGATAGTTGAAGAATGAGTTGTTGGGTTGGGTTATCAATTTTCCATTATTTTTGAATACCATATAGCCATGTAGAAATGGGAACAAAGACTACATAAAGGCAGATTAGGTCTTTGAAATGGTGAGAGAAAGCATCAACCACCAAATTTGCCTTACCTTTTTTGTAATTGATCTCATAATCATATACCATGAGTTTAGAAACCCTTTTTTGATGATGTGTGGAAGATACCCATTTCCATAAAAAATATTTGAGACTTTGGTGGTCAATTTTGATGCAAAAATGTCTACTAATCAAGCATGGATGCCATTTATGAATGACATGGAGATTAACCATCATCTCTTTCTCATAGGTGGAGCATGCCAAATTGTACCCAATAAGTGCCTTGCTAGTGAAGGCAATAGGATGGCCTTGATGTATTAGTACCACACTAAGACCTATTCCACATGCATCACACTAAATAAAAAATGGTTGTGAGAAACTAGGCATGGCCAAGATAGGGGTGGTGAACATTGATTATTTTAAGCTATCAAATGCTGTAAAAAATGTGAGATACCATATAAAGGATTATTTCTAAAGCATAGCCATTAACAGTGCTAAATTTTTCCATAATCCTTGATAGATTTCCTATAGTACCCTATTAGGCTAAGAAATCCTTATAGACTTTTGAGTGTTAAAGGTGTCAGCCAAGTTGTCATATATTCTATTTTGGTGGGGTCAACATGAACACCATCAGATGAAATAATATGTCCTAAGAACTTGACTTCTGATTTCAAAAAATAACATTTTAAATGTTTGGCACATAAGTGGTTTGCATCAAGAATGCTCAAAGCCATATCTAGGTGGTTGAGATGATCCTCCTATCTATGGCTGTAGATGAGGATGTCATCAAAGAAGACCAAGATAAACTTCCATAAAAATGGCTAAAATAATTTGTTCATTAAGATATGTAAGGTGAAGGGGGAATTGGTAAGCCCAAATGACATGACCAAGAACTCATAATGACCATCATGTGCACAAAATGTCATTTTAGGAATGTCAGCCTTATGAACATGGATTTGAAAATAGCTAGAGCACAGGTCCAATTTGGATAAAAAATTTGCAATGTGTAGTTAATTGAGGATCTCATCAATGACTAGAATGGGGAATTTATATTTGATTTTGAAATTGTTAAAGTCTTGATAGTTAATGGAAATTTACTAAAAACCATCTTTCTTATGAATAAACAAGACAAGTGAATAATAGGGACTAGTACGAGGCTGAATGATGCCTACCTATAGAAGGTCATGAACCATATTTTAAATCTCAACCTTTTGATGAAATGGGTAGTGGTATGGATGAATGTTGAGGGGTTTAATACTAGGAAGAAATTGGATATGATGGTATTATAGGTGGTGAGGTGTTAATCCCATTGGTTCTATAAAGACAACTGCATGCTTGACTAAAACATCTTAAAAGTCTAAAGGTTGGCCAGAATTAAGTGGAGTAGTGTGTAAAAAGAACAATTGGGAAATGATGCCATGAGACCTACATTTAATAAGGTTATCCATGTGGTGTGATATGTGTTGGAACTAAATCTCACACCTTAAAAGAGGTTGTTTAGGCCTCTTCCAGATTTGGGCAACATGGGGACATTTCTAGTTATGTGGGTGTACTTATATTGGAAATGAGCCTCTAGATTTAAGGGCTAGCTCCTTGAATGTATCTTGAGATGCTCTTATCTATACTAATTGATTAATTATGGAGAAAAGAGTTAGAGAATGCATGAATAAAACCTAATTTAGAGGTGGTGATGTACCAAATGTTCAAGGATCCATTCTCAAGATTGACTCATTAGCACACTAAAAGACCATGAATAAAACTAGTGCAATGTATAGAATGATTTCCAAGAAATAGTGTTTCACCTAAAGGTCAATTTGATAAACTTAGGCTAGATGAAAATGAGGGTAAGGATTGATTGAAAGCACTTATAGTAAATTTATGCACTCTATACCTGAGACAACAACCTTAAGACATACTAGATGAGTTGTAATAAAGTTTATTAAATTAGGTTGAACCTGAACCTACAAAGGGAAGATGACAAAAACTTTTCCACATTAGAAAAATACACACACTAAGCACATATTAATAAACAACTATATAAATACTCTCTTTAATACTCTAAGAGGTAAAAACTACAAATTTTGGTAGAGTTTAGTCATACTAGCCTAAGGGATAGTCAACAATAGGTCAAAGGCTATATTTATAGAAAAAGAGAGTAAGAGAGAGGGATTTTGGTGATGAAAAAAGGAATAAAATAAGCACAACTCCATTTAAACCATAATTATAACTACCTCTACAAAATATGCTCATTCAGACCTTTTGATTGATCTAGGTCACTTCAAGTGGTTGCATAGTTACATTATTCCATCCTTGATCTTCCTTAGAGGTTGAAACAATGGGAGCAAGTTGTTCTAAGCTAAGTTATAACATCAATACAATTAAAATAATTGAATCAATCTATTGGAGATTTGTCTTGGTGCTAACTACTCTTCACTGGTTTGCTGTGGTGTTTAACAATGGAGAGAAGGGTCCCTTTCATGCAAGTGATCTTGGAGATGAAACCATTGAAGTCTACGTGTCTACCTCAATGACATCATTTGAAAAATTGGCTCTAGTTTAAACTAGACCATGCTCAAATTTAGCTCCATGGCTTTTATTTACCTTGCCTCATCAATAATTATTTTATTGACCTTCATTTAAGTCACCTAGGCTCACCTTCATTTGATTGGCCATCGAGAACTAGCTTGGATTATTGATCTTTTGACTTATATCACTCTGTTGATATACCTGATTTGCATGATTAAATGTGCTTCATCAATCTTATGTCATCTTGAACATACTCATGCCAATTATCAATCATGTGTTGATATTAAGATCTTACTATTAGTCTACTACTTTATGCACTTATGCCATGTGTCAACCTCTCAAACTCCTTGATTATTTGACTCATCTCTCACCATCATATCAAGATGAATGATGTAATATAGACCATTGGATTTATTTAGACCCACCATTTGAACTCAAACAACTATTTCATTAGGCTCAATTTTGATGTCTACACACCCATCAATTGACATCCATGGGAACATTAAATATGTTTACATGACCATTAATATTTGGACCCCAATGGATGACAAATGAGCTTGATTTTTACATTTGTGCACTTTTCACCACCCTATTGGATCAACTTTGCCAAAACAAATTGGTTGATGTAATTATGTCTTTAGGGAAATTATTTTAGAATAATTTCCTTGAAAAAATTTGCTTGTTCAGGACTTCTGCATCAGGCTATTTACCTCGGGCCTTTTGTATCAAGTAATTTATACAATAGAAATGACTTCAGATTTTGATGAGGATAATTTGGATTTAGAAATTTTCCTCAAAATATTTGCATTGTACCTTTTATCAAAACTTTGTCTTTGGGATTTGTGTATTGGACAAAATGTCCAAAATAACTGATTCTTTTGTAAAGATTGTCTCAGACACTTTCTCCAAAAGAAACAGTCTTTGAAGACTTTTGTGTGAACAAAATGTTTGAAATAAATTAACCTTTAGGGAAATTATTGCAGGATATTTTTATTGAAAGAATTGTGTCCTTAGTCTTTTTTCACAGACAAAATGTCTAAAAGAATTTACTCTTTGGGATTTTTGCTTGGCCACTTTCCTTGAAAGAATTAAGTCTATGGCTTTTTTGTTTTGGACAAAATGTCCAAAAAAATTTATACTTAGCCTTGTGTCTTTGGGACAAATTCTTTGAAAGAATTCTACCTTTGAGAAAATTATCTCAGATAATTTTCCTGAAAGGATTCCAACACTTAGCCAAATAAAGTGAAATAATTTATCTAAGGGAATTATTCCTTGTGATTTTATTATGGGCTTTGTGTGGAACAAATTATCCAAGATAAATTTGAATGATTTAACACTTAGCCAAAAGTTGAAATATTTCTTGAGTGTAAACATAGGCTTTCTTGGACTTGTTCTTGTAACTACTCAGTCACCATGAAAATTTGTCACTTGCATATATGACCCTAAAATGACCCCTAAGACACACAATGATACAAGGAATAAGCTAAACTATGACCAATTCTTAGAATGGAATATGAAATGACATCAAATGAGATGCAACATACCCCATGACATTATAAAAAATCCCCTATACAAGATTATAACTATAGGGGGTTGATCCATTTTGGCCTGTTGGAAAAAATGGTCAACATATTTGGAAATTTCGCAAGGGTGGTATGATTTTTATGCCATGACCAGTTGCCTAATACTATCCATTGGGATATGGATTCACAAGTGTATAAAATTTACATAAAAACTACCTTTGTAATGCACCAAACAAAATAAAAAAATAAAGAAGAAGCAACACACAATATAAGAAACTAAGAAAAGACACACTTGTGCTTCAAGAGCACTTATTAAAGCACAACACAATAAGAAAGGAAACACACACCTAATCTAATATTTACAAAATAGACCTTAGACTCTCAATATCAGGGTTTCAAATGTATCCCATTCATAGGGATAGGCAACTCTTCTCCATTCATCCTTGCTAACTAGAAAGAGTTGCTTTACTTGTACTTGATGATGACATACTATCCACTCTATAGGCTATCAAATTTGGTATGCCTCCTTGGTTTTGATCTATCTTCATCCCATTTCAAGACTATGCCACCCTCTTAAAATGATCGTAGAGTTTCCTTTTTGTCCAAAGACCTCTACCTGGTGATGTTCCATAGCTTGATGAGCTTTATCCCTAGTCTCTTAGAACTCCATTAATTCTATCAATATCACCTATATTGGAGTGTTATTAAGAAACACTAGTTGGTGTACAAATTCTAAGGTAGGCAACTCTTAAGATAAAGAAAGCTTGGCTTCCTTTCTATAGACAAGCACAAAAGGAGAATTCTCTATTGACCTCCTAGGAGTTATCTTATCAACCCATAAGGTTGTCTTTAATTTGGTATTCCAAGATCTTTAGTTATACTCCAAGGTTCTCTTGATGATTTTAATCAGGTTCTTATTAATAGATTCAACCAACCCATTACCTTGAGGGTAATATTTTGATGAAGTGTTCAAGAATATGCCATTATTATTTTCCCAACCAGCTGTCTTAACACCTAAGAAAGTAAGAGCATTATTTGAAATAATAGTAGGAGTGCCAAACCTTGTTATTATGCTCTCATAAAACTCCAAGATATCATTCTCATTAGCTTCCTTCAATGCTACTACCTTAACCCATCTTGTGAAATAGTCAGTTGTTGTGAGTATCCATTTGTGACTAGCACTTGATGGGGGATTTATCATGCCAATGAAATCAAGACCACATTGTATGAAAGATTGATTAACTTGGATAGGATTCAATGGGAGAGCTACAAGATTCTACTTTCTTACAAAGAAAGCACATTGTCTACACCTTCTCACCCAAACATGTAAATCCTTGAAGAGGTTGGGCCAATAATAACCAACCCTCATGATATTGATATCTATGGTTTTTGGATAGAAATGACCTTCTATTGTCCCATCATGAAAATTCTCAAAAAACACTCCAAACTAGTTTCTATCAATATGTATCACTAACACACCATTGATGTCCCTCATAAATAATACACCATCCACAAGACAAAAGGGAATAGATTAAAATATAAAGTATATCCTTTATGATCTATTCATATTATTAGGATACTCACCATTTTGGGGAAATACGATCATATCCTATGTCCAACTTTATGGAGGCAATGAATAGTTGGTTGGGGACACTCATGGTTGACTAGAGACTCTTAATTTTACTCATGAAGATATGAAGAAATATGTTTATGAAGGCCTTTACCCCTTACCAATTTTTTCACTTTGATATTAACATCATACTCCATTACCTTAGTGATCCACCCTGCCCTCTTTTCACTAAGGTCTTTGCTCAAAAGAAATTATTTAGTGCTAAGATGAGAGACCATACCATGAATTTTATTATTTGAAACCATATGTCTGAACTTCTTTAGTCATATTATAATATCAAGGACTTGATTCTCTACAAATATGTACTTAAATTCATAATCTTCTAGACCTTGACTGAAGAATACAACAGGCTGCTCCACACCCTCAACATTCTTTTGCATCAACATGGCTAAGATAGTATCAAGGTTAGTAAATGATTACAACATGAAGTATTTAGTAAAATTAGGATTCAAAAGAGTAGGAGCTTCTAAAATTACTTTATTTATGGCTTTAACATTTATTTTACCCTCTTTGGTCCAAGAAAATACTTGGTTTTTCCTGATCATAGATGTGATAGGTTTTACTAAAGATAAAAAAATAGGTATGAATCTCTTTAAAAAATTTTTATTTCCCAAAAAAAATTGAAGACCTTTATTATGGAAGGGAAATGATAATCCTATAATAACCTCTATTATTTTATGATCAATAGTCAAACCATAGTTGGAAACAATATGTCCTAAGAGCTTACCTTCATGAACAACAAAGATGCACTTCTTTGGGTTAAGAGATACTCCATACTACCTGCATATTTCAAACACTTGTCTCAAGTGTTGCATGTGTTCATTAACATATTTATAAAATACTATTATATCATCTAAATAAACCAATGACATCTCATTGATCAAACCTTTAAAGGCCATGTCCATTAATCTTTGAAATGTGGAATCAACATTGGATAGACCATAGGGCATATTTATATAAGAAAAAATCCCCCATTTAGTAGTGAAGGCTATGATAAATTGATCATATAGATTGACTAAAATCTGATTATAGCTTGAATATCTATCTAGAAGAGAGAAACATTGAGAAACTAAAACCATTTGCAAAATCTGCTCCATTGAGGGTAGAGGATAGTGTTATTTGAGTGACACTCTATTAAGATCTCTAAAGTCTAAAAAAATTCTTATCTCCCCATCCTTATTTATAATAGGCACAAGGTCAAATACCCATGTTAAATTCTTGATGGGAAATATTATCTTAGATTCAAGGAGTTTGGTAAGCTCTAACCTCATGAGTTGCTCAACCTTTGGGTTGATAGGTCTTTGCTTCTGTCTAACCAGTTTAACTCTAGGTTCTAACTCAATGGTATGGTGTGCTAGGGTAGGATCAAATCCTTTGATGTCCTTGTATTCCCAAGAAAATATATCATGAAACTCTCTACACATCTTAATGAATGCTTGCTTCTCTAACCTAGAACATACCTTGTCTAGTTTGAGAAGTTTATCCTTGAAGATCAAGACTCTTTCATAATTCTCCTCTTTTTTGAACATACTCACTTTCTCCTTATTCTTTTTATCATGATCATTGAATATAATTTATAAGGTCACCAAAATATTAGGTATCTTATTGGTTCTTAGTTGTACAATTTGATCACCCAATTGTTCTTGGACCTCCTTTGATTCCTTGAGGAAAACTCAAGCTCATTGTGCAATAAGCATGCAATATGTTTGTCACTGTCAAACACTTACCAAGACACTTCATTATTAGGTAAAAAATGTTTGATAATGACCTTAATATGAGACTATTTTCCCTCCTCCTTTATGGTAGTTAGAGTGTCAAATTGAGCTCCTATGGAAACTAGTCTATCATCATGACTATTCTACTCCCTTAGGACTGATTATACATTAAATGCATTGAAGTCTTTAAGAAAATCCCATAACCTCTACCTATATGAATTAAGTAAAGGGTTATTGGTATAAATCACATTCCTCACCTGATGCACAACCAATTCACTATCTCCATACACTTGTAAGTTTTTGATTCCTTTTCTCCTTGCCCATTGAAGGCCATGGATCAAACCTTCATAATCAACCAAATTACAAGTGCAACTAAAATGAAATCTGTATGAAGCATAGTAATGTTGTTTGGATGGAGAGACTAACATAACACCAACCCCTACACCAAATTTACTTCTTTAACCATCAAAAAATGTCTTCCACAACTCATCATCTTCACCCTCTCCCTTGGCAAGTAGAGGTGTTGGTACTCCCTCTTCATGTATAAAATATACTCCTAGATCAATTTCCTCCATGAGAGCATACGGATCATGTTAATAATTATTAGTACCATATTCATCAATTTTTTTTTTTACAATGCCTTAAATTTTTGAGGAAGTGCCATCATCTAGAATAGAATCCTTTTCTTCATGAACAACACAATTCAAATTGGAACTTATCTCAATATAAGGTTCAATATGAAAGATTGCAATAAGTTGTGTCCTGATTGTCACCTTGGCCCCATATATTATTATAAAATATAATAAATATTAGTTATCTAAGAGATAGCCACCTATATTGGATATGAATTCCCTTGATACGCAGATTGTAAAGTGGGTTGGGAGATCAACCACAACTATGTCTTGCAAGATAGGAAAACTAGGACAACTATGCAAGAAAAAGTTTAAGCCTTTTATCAGTCTTACCATTTTGGTAGGTGTACCATATAATTATAGGAATACTTTTCTATGTGGCTCATATTTTAGGCCCAATTTGTCAGCTATAACTTTGGGCATGATAGAGGTAGAAGCTACACTATCAACTATGCAATTGTGTATGAACTTGTTACGTATAATGTGGGTGAGGTAAAATGGTGGAGGTTTCTTAGCCCTAGTGGATGGTTAAACAATGGTGATAGGATAATTTTCAAGAGAAACATGTCCATGACTATCATTTGAGGGTGAGACACTAGTAGGGATGGTGGATAACTACTTTTGTAGGAGTTATTTTTGACCAGGTGTATGAAGGACATTCCAAAGAGAGATGGATGTTTTAGTGTTCTTTAAAGAATCTAAAATGTTTAAATCAGCCATACCTACTTTCTCTTGGGATTTTATAGGTAGATAATTACTTGAAACTTGAGGAATAGGAGAAGACCTTATCATATTTTGGCTTGGTATAGATATATACATTTTTAGAACTATCACACTTACAATCATGTCTTGTTGCCTTGTAGGAGGATTGGATGAGCCTATGGACATGTTGTTGACACATCCTAGAGCCTTCCTCTTTGCCCTTGTATTATCTATAATAGGGGCTCTTTGATTTAGCATAAAAGTGTCTTCAACCAAAAAATTGGTGAAGATCTCTCCTTGAGGTTGCCAACCCTCATTAACTTACATCATTACCTCATCCTCATTTGATAGGAGGGAAGTAACTACTCCTTGAGTGACCAAAGCTTGTTATCCATTTTTATTGGGATCCATGAATTGATATTTCTACTAATCTTCTCCCTACACAAAATTGCTATGAACTGGTACCATCTCCTTTGCATTGGTGGTAGAGTTAGGATTATATGTATTAGTAGGCCTATTAGGATTAGGCTACCATTGGCCTCTTTCCCTTCCATATTGTTGGCCATACTATTAGTGATAGGGGTAAAAATTATGATAGGCACTTTGTTGCATATTATCTTGTCTATTTTGAGCCTCTAAGGCTAGGAAATTTTCTTTCCAATCAACATCATTTTTCACTTACCTAGGAGCCCCATTAGTTTTGGTATTGGCATTAGGAACTTGGGATACATCTAGATTATTAGAAAAAACATGAGACAAAGGAGGCATAGACACGTTAGATGGTAATATTACATCTTGGATGAGATTATTTTTAGCTTTGATAGAAATCTCATATGCTTCAGAGAGGGTGGATCCTCGCATAGATTAAAGCATGATAATAATTTTGGTCCCAATGGCTTTCAAGTAAGTAGGGAACACATAACTAGTAGGTGGTCTCATGGGAGGAGGTAATATATTCCAAGTATTCTAAATTTTTTTGTTGAAGTCATGCATTATTTCTTTGGGTCCGCTTTTTATCACATTGAGCTGATGTTTGACAGAAACATGGTCACTTTCATTTCCAAATTTAGAAGTCAACAACACTCCAAACTCATCCCATGTTGTGATGCATCCACATTAAAGAGTCCTATACCAGTTAAGATCCTTCTCTTTAAGGGACATGGAAAGGAGTATAATGGAAATGTTCTCTCAAAAATATTATGAAAACTACAAAAGTTAGAAACATCTCTAATGTTTTCACTAGGTGTGATATGACTCTCACCATTAAATATGGGAATACCTTTTGTGGCATTAGGAGGAATGACATCATATGCATGAAGTTGAATTGGATTATTAGTATTGAAGGTAGGGAAATCATGAGGTCTAGGTATGTCTTCTTCTTAAAGATCTTCAACTTCTTCAACCTCTTCAACCTCTTCTTCCCTAGAAAAATATACTCATTCTTTAAAGGGTAAATTAGGATGTGGATACTAAATTACAAGAGGGATTTTAGGATAAATGGGTGGGATAATAGGATTGGATGTTATAGAAGAGGATGACCTAGTGAGGACCATGAATTATGGGGGTAAGTTTATAACAAGATAATGGTATAGAATTAGATTTACTTTGAAGGATTCACCAAATGCTAAGTAGCACTCCAATTTATAGTTGGTGTTTGTCAAGACCAAAATTCACTTTGATAAGTTGTGTTGAAGATAATGTGTCACACCAGGCATGCCATAATTGTTGTCACGAAATATCACACCCTATGAGAGGTTATTCAGGCCTCTTATAGATTTGGGAAACATGTGAACATTTCTAGGTATGTGGGTGTACCTATATTGGAAATGAGTATCTAGATTTAAGGTCTAGTTCCCTGAATGTATCTTGAAATGCTCTTATCTATACCAAATGATTACTTGTGGAGAAAAGAGTTAGAGAATGCATGAATAGAACCTACTCTATAGGAGGTGATGAACTGAGTGTTTAAGGATCCACTCTCAAGATTGACTCATTATCACACTAATAGATTATGAATAGAACTAGTGTAATGTTTAAAATGATTTCAAAGCAACACTGTTTCACCTAGAGGTCAATTTGATGAACTTAGGCTAGAGGTAAATAAGGTTAAGTCTTGATTGAAATCACTTATAGTTAATTTATTCACTCTATACCTAAGACATCAACCTTAAGACACACTAGATGACTTGAAAGAAAGGTTATTAACACTTAAGTTGAACCTAAACCTACAAAGGGAAGATGATAATCACTTTTTCATATTAGAAAAATACACACACTAAGCACATATTAATAAAAAACTACAAAAATAATCTATTCATTACTCTAAGATGTGCAAAATATAAACTCTAGTAGAGTCTAGTTTCACCAACCTAAGGGATACTCAACAATAGCTCAAAGGCTATATTTATAGAAAATGAGAGCAAGAGAGAGGGATTTTGGCACTGAGAAAAGGAATCAAATGAGCATAGATCCATTTTAACTATAGTTACAACTGCCTTTGCAAAATATACTCATTTAAAACTTTTGATTGATCTAAGTCACTTTAAGTGGTTGCACAATTACATTATTCCCTTCTTGATCTTCCTTGGTGGTTGGAATAATGGGATCAAGTTATTCCAAGTTGGGTTCTATCATGAATACATTTAGAATAATTAGATCAATCTGTTATAGCTTTGTCCTAGTGCTAACTAATCTTCACTAGTTTGATATGGCATGTAATAGTGGAGAGAAGGGTCCCTTTTATGTCGTTGGTCCCATAGATGAAACTATTGAAGTTTGCATATTCAACTCAGTGGCATCCTTTGAAATGTTGTCTCTAGTCCTAATTGGACCATGATCAAACTCAAATCCATGCCTTTTATTTACCTTACCTCATCAAAAATTATTTTGTTGACCTTCATCTAAGTCACCTTAGCCATTAAGAATTAGATTGGATCATTGATATTTTGAATCATCTCACTCAATTTATCTACCTAATTTGCATGATTAAATATTCTCCATAAATATTCTATTAGTTTAAATGTGTTCATGCCACTTGTCAATCACACATTGATCTCAGGATCCTGCTATCAGTCTACTGATTTACATACTTACCCCATGTGTCAACCTCTCAAGATTTTTGACTGTTTAAGTAATCTTACACTATTGGATCAAGATGAATGATGTAATGTAGACCATCATAATTTTTTGGACTCACCATTTGAACTCAAATAAATATTTCAAGAGGCCCAATTTTGACATCTATGTACCTATCAATTGAAATCTATGAGAACATCAAATATATCTTTGTGACCGTCAATCTTTGGAACCCAATGGCTGATTGCTAAACTTGATTTTGATTTTTTCACACCTATCACCAAACTTATAGATCAATTTTTTCAAAACAAATTAGTTGATGTAATTATGTCTTTAGGGAAATTATTGTGAAAAAAATTTTACCGAAAAAATTTGCTTGTTTGGGATTTTTTCATCGAGCTATTTTCCTTGAGCCTTTGTATCAGACAATTTGTTTGACAAAAATGACTTCAAATTTTGACAAGGATTTTTGGTTTTAGACATTTTTCCCAAAATATTTACCTTGTACCTTTTGTCATAACTTTGTCTTTGGGATTTATATATAAAACAAAATGTTCGAAAGAATGACTCTTTCAAAAAGATTACCTCAGACACTTTCTCTAAAATAATTAGTCTTTGGGACTTTTGTGAATACAAAATGTTTAAAAGAAATTGACCTTTAGAGAAATTATAATAGGATAATTTTCCTAAAACAAAATGTTTGAAATAATTTTTACTCTTCAAAAATTTTGCTTGGCCACTTTCCCTGAAAGAATTAAGTCCATGGATTTCTTGTTTTGGACAAAATTTATAAAATTTTTTTTACTTATCCTTTTGACTTTGGGACAAATTATCTAAAATAATTCTACCTTTGGGAAAATTGTCCCAGATAATTTTCTTGAAAGAATTCCAACACTTAGCCAAATAAAGTGGAACAATTTCTCTGAGGGAATTATGCCTTGTACTTTTATTGTGGGATTTGTGTGGAATAAATTATTAAAGATAAATCTAAATGACCTAACACTTAGATAAAATTTTAAATAATTCCTAAGTGTAACTTAGGCTTTCTTGGAGTTGTTTTTGCAGCTACTCAGTCACCATGAAAATTTATCACTTGCATATATGACCCTAAAATGACCCCTAATACACTAAATTATACAAAGACTAAGTTATAACATGACCAAAGATTATAATGTCATATGAAATGACATAAAATGAGTTGTAACATAGCCCATGCCATTATAAAAAATCCACTATACAAGATTTTGACTATAGGGGATGATCCATTTTGGCCTGTGGGAAAAAATGGTCAATAAGACGATAACACTCATGGAGCCAATAAGAAGTCCTTATAGGGTGTATTTATGATCATTATAAATGAAATACATCCATAGTTCAAAAAAATACAAAATAATGGGTCTAATAGTGCGTATCCATTTAGCACCCAATACAACATCACATCCACCTAAGGATAAAACAAACATGTTAGTCCTCAGGTTATAATCACCCACAAAAATGTGAACATTATAACATTTTCCTTTAAATGGTAAGGTTACCCTATTGGAAATCCTTACTTCAAAGCTAAAACAAGGGTGTATAAAATAGTCTACTTGCTTAGCCACCTAAGGGTCAATAATGTTGTGAGTGCTACCAGAATTGATGAAAATGGTGAGGGGTTGTTTCTTAAAAGACCCTTTGACACACATTGTTTGGGGAATGGTGACTCCAACCAAATCATGCATGGATATTTTAGGAGGGGAATCTAAGTGCCTAAAATCATTGGCTTATTATTTTATCTCTTTGATGGTATCTTTAAAATCTTTAGTATCTATTGGATAATTGACATCTAGTAGATAGATTTTTTTTATGCTTTTATGTCTTAGAGCCCATTTGTCATCACAAATATAATAAATCCATTTTTCATGATGTGTGCACATTCTAACTTATATGAGACATTTAATGGGGGTCATTTTGGTGTTAAGACACAACAAATAGGGCTTAAATGGTGCCCAATTAGAAATGTGATGTTGGGAGGTGATTTTATCTTTGGTGATCTTGGTAAGACCCAAGGATTCCATCATGGTGTGAGGTTGGAACATTTTAAACTTGGATAAAAGACTATAATTGATGCCACTAATGAATTAAATTTATAAAAATTCATTAGAGAGACCTTCCATGTGATTGGAAAGTTTCTCAAACTCTATTTGATACTCTCACATGATGCCAATTTGATGTAGTTTAGTCAATGTTCTTGTGAAGTCATCATAGATACTAGGCCCAAAATGGGTATATAAGAGTTTAGTGAACTCAATCCACTCAGGTTTAGTGGGTGTCTTATAGTACCATTGATACCACTAAACATCATCTTTTTTTAGGTGAAAAAAATCAATAAAGACTCTTTCCTCTATGGGATGCAAGTCAAATTATTGTTTGGCATGATAAATATAGCTAGTGGGGTTAGTGCCATCAAATTTGGGAAAAGCTAATTTAGGACCATAAAATGGTGCCTAAGAAGAACTACCATTAGATTGATGATCCCCATGATTTTTGAGTGCATGATTTTTATCATGGATGCTAGAAAGTTATTCATAGAGGTCTTAATGAAGAGCATCCTATCAGACTGAAGCTTAACAATGTCATTTTCCATGGTGCCTACAAAGGTAACAACCATAACTAATGTTTTTTTTGTTTTTTCAATGGATAGGAAAACAAGTTTTAAGACATGGTTAGTAAGGTAATTTTTTAATTTAGACTAGATTGGAAGGGGTAAATGGACATTTACTAGTTTTGGTGCACATTTTGGGTAGGATTGATGAAGGCAGGGGGAATTTTGGAATTGTAATGGAAAAACTTGAAAATTGGTCCAAGAGGGATAAAGGAGAAAAAAAGAGAAAGTGACACTATGGAAAAATTTCAAATCAAGAGGAAAAAAACTAAAGTTATGGAAAAACCTAAAAAAATCAAAATTTGAGATTTAGGACTAATAGAAGTGGAATTTGGATATGGGACTAATAGAAGTGGAATTTGGATATGGGCCCCAAGTCTATTTAGCTACCTAAAGGTTTTAAGAAATATATCTAGCCACTAATTCTATTTAAATGAGTACCACTCTCTAGAAAAAATTTGGCCATAGATTTACCCCTAAATGACAAATCTTAGTTTACCTCATAGGTGGAAATTAGTCAATTAGGATGGGGCAATTGCCCTTTTTGATAGTAGGTCCTCTTAATGAGATAACTACTTTGAGGTTACTTTGGCACTCAGAATGATTTTTAGGTATTATGCCCAAGTACTTGCCATAATTACATAAAAGGGTACTTACCCTTATCTAAACCAGATGATAGGATCATGAGTAGAAAAACCATCAATGTAGGTTGAGAAAAAAACCTATCAATATAGGCAGACAATGTCAAATGAGACCCAGTGATGATAGGCTATTGCAAAAATCAAACTATAGAACATACAACTTAGAAAACATAGATTATGGCACGTAAGGGCTATAAAATGACCTTTTACCACTTTTTGATCATTAGGGTCCTATTAAGATAATGTGAGAGTGTACAATGGGTAGAAGAAAAAACATTTCGACCCTAGAAAGCACTTTGATACCATTTTATAGGATCCTTCTTGCAATATATTAGACTAGACTGCAAATATATTTAATTAAAATAGAAATAATAGTATTATATTAATTCAAAAGAACATAATTGCATTACAATAATATAATTGTAGACTCGCTGACCTCTTTGAGGGGGCAACCTCCTTTGAGAAAGATCAATTTAATACAATCCATGGATGCCTTCATACTAGACTAATCTCCTATTTATTATAATCTATCACTAGATAACTACTAATCCCCATAAATGTGGGATTATTCTACTATTACACTATTACATTATACTATTCTATTTATTATAATGAGCTTGAGGGATGTCTTACAAAGTAGATATGTCCATAGCATTTTATTAAATAAATAAACTAAAAAAGGATGGTTAGGATGAAGGGTCTTAACATCTCACTTATCCTCATAAACATCCTAAAATATTCTAGCAAATATAAAAAAATTCAAAAAAGTCAAAAATACCAAACATTTTCATCATGTTCCTAGTTTTACTATTTATCATACATATGTTATTTGCTCCATGGTATTAAATATCATATCATTTATTTCCTATATACACATATGTTTCACACTTCATTTGAGTGTGATACATGCATGCCCAAATACATGACATATGTACATATAAATGTTGGGCCTTACCTCTCCTCATGTCATAAGTACATTGAGGGCACATAATTATTTAATCACAATACACCTAGGTTATATTAATCTATGATCACTTTACATTATCATGTTTGAGCTAATATACTTACACATTTCTATATTCATGTTTATACCTGTCATAGTGTACTTGATATGCTATGTAATTAACATTTTTTACAAACACATATTTGTAAAAATTAATATGCTATGTTCTATTGGGAGAAATATGATTGAGGTGGGGGGTGTGAATAAATATTTTAAAACCTTTCTTTCAAATCCACTTAAAGCATTCATTAACATTCATTCAAGCATGTAGATCAAATAATGACTAAGTAAGCATCCATATATACATGAAACATAAGAATACAAGATAACATAAATTATATATAGGAAACCCTCAAGGGGATGAAAAACCATTTATATCTATAAATGGACTATATTAATATATGACAAACACTAATGTTAGTAAAGTACCAACTTCACATGGAACACCGACCCCAACTAGCTAAACACCGACTTAGGCTTTATCAAGCACCCACTTACAAGGAGGAACCAACCCCCTAGATGAAACAACACAAACTCATCCATGTAAAACCATTGATTACCTTAAAAAAACTTTGTTTATCATATAATAGATCATGATCTCATTCTTCAGCTCTTCCCTCTCTTCAAACCCTCTGAAACTATCTTCTAGGCTTCTTTGCTCAACTAGTCCTCTTCTTGACTTGATTAGGTCATATGACCTTGATTTCATACATAAAATCTATGTCAAATTTTCATAAATAATTATTTATATTCTTATGATGGTCTAAAATACCTTATTATACTCTAAAATATTTTATTCTATGCGCTTACTTGCTTCTCATTCTAATATGCCTAAAATTGCCTGGTATTTATACAAGTCTTTCTTGTTCATATCCTTCTTGGTCAGCCAAACACTTATATCCTATTATGTAAGCCATGTAATGGATATTATGACATATCATAGACATGGATTTTTTTTTTTTTATTCCATTTAGGTCTAACCAACTTTAATTAGGCCTTATCTCTCCTTTATGTCTGATGGAGACCGAATCCCATTAGGCCTACTTAGCACACATTACCCTTTGATCTTATTGGAGAAAATTAAAAAAATTCACATGGAAATAAAATATAGTATTCCACATAAATATACCCCTAATAATCTCAACTTATATTCATAACTCCTTTTATCTCAAACCACTACTTGGAGCACACCATTAGTATTATTCATATTAGGCCTGTGCATACCCAGAAAGTCTATTTTGAACAATTGAAAGATAAACACAAATTTTACAAGTAATCATGGAAAAAAATTATATATACAGAATATAAATTAAATTAATATAATAACCATGTGTTTAATACTTCCAAATATAGGGGAAAAAGACTTAAACCCTTCTCTACTAATAGCCCACTCATAACTGTCAGAACACTCCAAAACCTAGTCATGAATAAATTGATATTAAACACATGAAAAAATAAATAAAGGTATTAAAATGCATAAAAAATATATTAAAACATACTCATAAAAACATAAAACAAAATTATCATAATCACTAATGGCACATATTGGTCTTGTAGACCAATTTGTTAACCTGCTTTTTCACAGACTTCACTCTGCATGATAGTGCATTTTAGCTTCAAAATTTCAACCTATTAAAATAAATTATAAGAATATAAAGCATATGTATAGTTCATTAAATTCAAAAAATAATAATAATGTGAATTAGATGCATTAACTTAGGGAAAAGAGCTTCCAACTCATCACTGTAACTTGCTTACCTAGATCTGTCAGTTTACCTTCAAACATAGTCATGGTGATAATGACCTTCAACACATGTGTAGACACTTTCAAAGACTTATTATTCATGTGGATGATATTATGAGATAATTATGAAACTATAATATATAAATATACCATGGTAAATTTATAATATTGGTTTTGCATACCTATCTCATGAACTTGCACCTTCACTATTTCATCTTCACTAGATAAGTCAACTTATGAGCAACATTTTCAACATATCCACTAACCTCCAAAACATATATACAACATTAAAATGTATTAAAAGTATTTAAAAAATTATCCATGCATTTTATTCATCCCTAATCCATGATAACACATCCCTAATCAACTTCTCACTTCTGCCTAGTTTTTTCACTATTTGCATCATTAAGCCTTTTAGTGATAAGTCAACTTGTATGACCAATTTATACACCATGAGGGATAAAATATTATTAAAAAAACCATATAAATCAAGTACAACTTTAAATATTCAACCTTCATTCATTTGAAAACTTTGACTTGGTCAACTTTGACTACTATAAATCTTTAAGAAATAAGGCTTTTCCTTAAATTTCACTCACTTACCTTAAAAAAATAAAACTTAGAGGTTATTGGGAGAGTTTAATAAAACCTAAAATAACTCAAATATATTTTAAAATACATTATAAGAACTTTATAATAATATCATTCATATCGGGTCATTATTAGGTTTTTTTGAGGGTTTAAACCATCTTCTAGTCTTAACATTCATTCCTAAAGCTTAGCCCCTCATTCAAAAAAAATGATTATAAATTTAATATATTAAAATTAAACATATAACATGAATATATTAGGATATAATTTATAGGTTTATGTGCCAATGACCACTTGAAAGTTCTCCTCGAGTTGAGATCCCTTCATTCTGTGTCCATAAGAGACCTCAAAACATTTTTTTTTGCCTTAACCTTCACATTTTGACCTAAAAATTGGTCAAAATATTTTAAATAACATTAAATAACTCTAAAAAACTCACCTATCCATAATATACTTGGGAATAGAACCTTATACCCCATTAGGCCATGATCTCTCTCTTTATTCTCTAGGCTTTGACCTGCAAGTCACATGAGGTCTTAAAAATAACCTTCAAGTCTACTTCCATGTGATCTCCACATCATATTAGTGATCATAAAATATTTAAAATACTCAAACAATGTCAAAAATTCTTCATATGTCTTGTCAACATCTCATGTTGGGTCTTTAGACCAAACAAGGTTTAGAGGTGGTTTACTTGCATACCAAGTTTGTAGGTATTAACCTTATAAGCTTACCTTGAGACACACCTAAGTGATAAAATAATCATAATCATGATAAAATAAACTTATACAACCTCTTAATCCTCTATGCATCCATCTTACCAGGCCACCAAGCTCATACCTTTTCAAAGGTTTCTTCATGCTATGACTAGTGTCATGACTAGGTTTCTCAAGCACTTGAAGCTTGAAAACTAAACTTGAAACACTCCTTGATGCTTATAAACCATTATCACATGAATTTAATTCTCCAAAGATAGTATCATTACTATGTACATACCTATTCATGCTAATCATGCACATGCTCATGATATAACTAGGTTTGTCAAAATAACTTGTACTCACTGACTACTACTCAAACATGCTTACCTTGGCCTGAGCCTTGAAATCAACCTTAGAAAATAATTAGGTTACCTTAAAATTATCTCTCAACAAATATATAATAGGTTGAATTCAAATTCTCTCTTGTCACATGACTTCCTTGTCACATTAGGTATGCAAGCTCATACCTCATATATCACTCACCATATATCTTCACCAGATGCACCTTGCCATCAATGACATCAACCTTGACATCAAATGGCATAAATGAAAACAATTCACAACATGTTCATGTTGGTTTCCTATATTACCTACTTTGATTTATGCACTTATTTGAGTGTGTTCTTTGCTTTCTATTGTCTTGTATTATATTACTTATAGAGAATTTGAATATGCTCCATTGGTTTTGGACCCCATGTCTTTGTTTTCCTATTTGGACATTTGAATATGTCATTATTTTTTGTATGAAAATTTGAATGCATCATTTGTATGCCTTATGGATATTTGACTAAGCCATGTCCCTTCAATTGTGCAACATTTGAACATGCCATTTATACAAGGTCTCCTTAGATAATTTCCTTTTTATTTGCTTTTGTGTGCTCTTGTGTGTGTTTGATTGCTTGTTGAGCTTGTAATATCACTCTCTAAAAATTTCCATGATCTATATCATGCATATTAGGAATTTATATGATCACATATTATGTGATTCAATGTTATATCTACCTATACATGCTACTCTTATATGTTACATGATCCATACACAATTTATATAATTATATTATCTTTTTTAGGTAAGGTAACTATGAGATTCTACTTATCCTCACCTAAAAAAGGGGAAATATTAGTGGGGGAATACCATAGAGTCATGACTTCCAAACTTTCAAATTATAATGGGGGTATGTCAAAAGGACATGACCTCCAAACTTATTCAGTACTTAACAAACATGCCCCCATTATAATGGGGGTATGTCAAAAGGACATGACCTCCAAAATTATTTAGTACTTAACATTTACAAATTATAATGGGGGCATGTTTTGGAAACATGTCCTCCACATTTACACTAGTTATTATATTCTCAAGATTCAATGGGGGATTATTATATAAACATGTTCTCCAGACTTGCATTGAATTCAAATTCACCAAATTTCATAGTTATATGATTCAAATACATATTTATGGCAATATTCTATAGAATGGTATTGTTATTATTCCCAAATTTTAGATTAAGACATATATGAGGTGAATATTCTATTCAAAGAGAACCTAAAATTGTAAAATAAAATCATTTTATATATTTAAAATACTATTATGGACTATTATCATACCTAATATGTAATATTAGAGACTATTATTGAGCTAATATATTGTAGTATGGTTTAGTTTTAGAAGGTTGAGTTGATTAAATTGCTTAATATTACTAAATTTATAAGTAAAATTTGATTAAATCATATAACATCATGAATTATAGGTTGCATTTGATTAAATAATCTACCCTCACCAAATATATAGTGAGAGTTGATTAAATCACTCACACTCATTATATTATGCACATATTTGGATTACATGATTGAGATGAAACAAGCTTAATGGCCATGTTGAAACTCACCTTTACACCAAGGTTGGGGACATATTTACTCCAAATTATATATGCACTTATAGGTTCATAATTATCCTAATCTTAGCTTCAATGATTTATAGTGAGGCATCCTTTAAAATCAAATTTCTAAAATGAATTTTGGTTGCATAGACACACATGTATACTCATAATGTTGTTCTTTCTACTTTCAAGCATTGGTTATAGGTCAATCACCAACAAAGCACTCAATTTGGGCTCATAAAAGTCAAGTTATACATTTATTTCTTAAAAACTATCAATTTCATTACTAGATTAAAAGGTAGGCAAATGTAAATACTAAAGTCTATATTATATAGTACATAAGTATTGTACACTTAGAAAATTCCTATCATGGCTGTACCTTTTAGTTATAGACCTTCCCATTATCTAAAGGATCATGTTCACTACGTTTTTATGCCCAATTTATTATATCTTAATTTGAACACTATTATTATGATGACCCAAACCTTATATAATTTGAAACAATATCTAAACTTGATTATTATCTTTCACTGCCAGATTTAGACCTATACCTATTTTATAATTCCCTAAACACTTGCATCCCAAGTGGACACATGCATTGAAGAAACTATCCATTTTACTACAAAGTGTCTAGTGCCCAAAATTCATCTAATTTATAAAATAAACATATTCAAAAGGTTGACCTAAGTGATTTAATGTGATATATTTAAAAAGGGATTGGTATATATATAAGATCAACCCTCATTCATTCCTCACCTGGTAATCAGATACAACTCAAGAGGTAATATATCAATAATCACTCAATCAAGAATTCAATTAAGAAAATCTACCCTATTTGTCCCTATTTCCATATCAATCATAGAAGAAGTCTTTATACAGGTCTGAACCATTCAAAGACTAACCCATGAGTTGTATTTGATAAATTATAATATAAGTCACTGCATGAATTTGCTTATCACACATTTCACCCTTTTTTATACACAACCCAACATATAGGGGAGAAATAAATCATTTTGAACCCCTGTTCAGAGTATTAAATATATAGGCATCACCCATTGATAGAGGGGTATTTGGGGCCAACTCAACACTATGATCCCACTAACCCATTTTTCCCACAATCACTCAAAGGGTGAAGAGATAAGGTTTGATCATTTTTAAAAGAGTGATAACCTATGTAAAATATGAAGATATCAGAAGATAGGTGACATAAAACCCATAAGGCTCCATTTGGTCACATCTAGATCCAATCAATATTTTGTATGGAACACCTAAATTAAATTTAGACATATGCATCGATGTAACTATCTAGATTTGACACAAAATTCCAAGGCCACATAAAGGATATTCCAAAAATTGATGACTATTTTAGGATCATCTTATAGTCCACTTTTAACATGTTCCTTTTTAGACTTGCATGAACACAATAAACTAAATAGCATTGTCTCCAATTTATTTCAATAACTATAATTTATTATTTTTAGCAATCTTAGTTTTATAAATTTAGAATATTATTTTTTTGAGTTTTCTATTAATTTTCCTTCTCATTAGATTAGTTCACCACACTTATACAAAATCTAATATAATATTATTAACCCTAGATACCCACTTATCTAAATTAGGGTTAAAGATTGGTAAAATAAAGAGAAACTAGACACCTTATGACATTAATTATATGCATATATAAGTAATTAAAATTACTACTTTGCATAATATTTTTCTTTCAATTCTTAATATGTTTAGTAGAAATAATAAATGATTATATTTAAGAACTATTTAGGCAAACACAACTATATATAATTAGTTGAACTTGTTTATTAACAAAATTTGTCACTATAGCTAAGTTTCAAAATAAATTAGGTCCATCATGTAAAACCAACTTGTTAAGGGATTGCATCCACATTGCATTATCTTAAAATGGAAATATTATAAACTATAGTTAAGTGATTAAATTTCATAAAACAAAGTTTTTTTTATAATGAATGTATGAAAATCATAACATTGCATGAGTATCACATTGGAAAAGAAGTAGGGACTTAATTTTATGTTAATCAATGAGATATTTGTATGGGGTAAGGTATACAAGTCATCTCCCTAAGTTTTAATATTGTAAAAGTGGCTACTATTCATGGTTATGATATAGGGAATAAATATAAAAACATAATAACATAAAAGGTAATGGGGATGGGGTGGGAAATAAGCCTACCCCAAATACTAATCTTGGTATTTCATTGAGTTATCAAACCATAGGTTAATAAAGTAAATTCCCATTTAGGTTTTCATTGAGGAATTATTATTTAAGATGGTGTTAGATAAAGTTATGTATTGTTAACCAAGGAAAGGTTAAGGTGAGAAAATTTGGTATTTGACAGTGGTTTTTTTATCATAAGGAATACATGCACAACTCCATCATTACATGAAGCCTTGTAGGGGAATAAAATAGGAAATTAAACTACATGTAAGAATAAGTTTATCCATTTTTATTGTGTTCAAATTAAAATTATGGACATGAAAACTTCAATACCCATGGATATTGTATAGTCATACACCATGGGGAAAGATTAAAAAGGGGAAAAAGGGGTTTAAGGAGGACATATGGTGCAATACGTGAATAACTAGAAGGAAAAAAGAAGATCTTCCAAGGAGATAAAGGAAATTTTGAGTAGTATTTATATGATTTAGGTTTTGAGAAGTAAGTAAACAAAATTTTTTAAGGTATTAAGGTTTTATTGATAAAAAATATTTCACTCTTGATCAAACCAAAAAGTATTGCATGAAATGATTCCTATGAACACTATGATTTTTGACTAGGGTTTATTTTATGATAAAGATTCTAGTATGAGTGAACCTTTGTATGTAATTCCATTCACATTGAATAATTAATTGACCTATTCCTTGGGATGAGTCACAAATCCCTACAATGGAAAATATATCCATTCACTAAGTTATTATCCTGAGTAAAGACATGCAAAAATGAAAAGTAAAGAAAAATTCAAATTTTTAGAAAATAATTCTATTCTCACATATAAATTTATTACTTCACCAGGATCCTAATAATTATTTTGGTTAATCAAATGAAACTAAAAAAATAAATAATATTATAAAAATACAAAATTTAGAGGTAAATAGTAAGAAATTTTAAAATTTGAATTGGGAAGTAAATACCAAAAATAACAAATCATTCGGTCATTTGCCATATTTGGAAAACTAGTGCTTTAAACTATTTTTATTGAAAAAAGAGAGATTATGGTTAGAGAATGATGAGAAAAATGCATGAGAGGTCTCCTAGGAGAAATTGTAGGATCCATTTAGGTAGGTGGTGCATTTTTTATTTGATTTCTTAAAATATAGAAGATAAAATAAATTTAGGAAATATATGCACTAGAGAAAATATGTGACGAAATATTTTCCCGAACATTAGTAAAAATGTAGACAAAATTATTGTAGGTGATGGGTAGAAGACCAAGTGTAAACTTTAAGGTAAGGAGAATTTTAGTGATGAGTGAAGAAATTTCCAACACCAAAAAAATCTATCAACTATGATGATGCAATTAAATAGTGAAAAATCATAACCCTTGACGATAGTGTATAACTTGACCTATGCAGTTAAGTCTCATAAATAGATACAAAGGATGGTACTTAGGTATTGGTCAATATAGTATAAAAGGTGATCAAAATGGATATTATAGTAAAATCATGGACAATACTATAGGGGAAAACTACATGGATGATATCATATAAGTATGGCCATTATAATAGAAAAAATAACATGGTTGATATAGTATGTATATCACCAATGTCATATAAAGGAAGTGGATGGGATACTGTACATGTATGGATGATGCATTCAAACATGAAATACACAATCCATACAATAAAAACTATAAGTTATTGATGTAGTATGGAAATAACTAAAATCATTGATACAATACAAATATAGACAATTTTAAAAATTTAAATGAATTGTTTAGTTAGAATTTAATTTAATTTCTTATTTTATATCAAAATATAACATAATTTTATCAATTAGGTTGGTACAATACAAATGATATATAAACTAATCATAACTATATTGCCTTGTATAATACAATATATGGAAAGATAGGCATGAAACATATTGTATCAACTAGGTTGACATAATAGGTATCTATAGCTAGAAAGTTTGGATATAAGGCATATGAAGAGTAAGATGGAAAGATACTTAGAGGAGTTTAGAGTGACAATAATGAATGTATGACAAACTAATATGCAAAAATATCTCATAAAATACCATGATCCACTCTCACTCCATTACTAGTGCATTACTTAAGTTGTGTACTAAGGGAGATTGATGTGACACCAAGACCATGCAAAAGAAACTATCAATAAAGTGATAAATATGAAAAATATTAGGTGTATACAATTCCTATATCTAACGGTTCCTGGCACCTAAAAATAGAAACCAAGGGTACCCCCCCATATAACTTAAGACACAATACTTTTGTCACCATCTTACAAAAAATTAGCTTTTAGATTTCACTAATTGGTGCTACATGTTCATATCTTAGCTTCACTTTGCAAGTGTCTATTTGGTACCAATTTGACCACATGTCCCATTGATCTAGTTCTTGTCTCTCTCTACCATGCATGTAATATTACATATCATGGGTGTCCCCTCAAATAAAAACCCCAATATGGCACAAATGTCCTTCAAGGTGAAATCCACCTCCACTATATCCACCTATACCACCAATAGAAAAGTGTTGTTTCCTATTTTTTATACATACAAGAACATGAAAAATAATTTAGTGTCAAGTGGTACCCCATAAAACTCCTTAATTTGACCAAAATCTAGATTAATTAATCAATATCTATCCTTTATATTCTAGTTAATAAATTTATTAGATAGGGTACATCTACATTCTACCACTACACCTATCTTTGTGACTATAAAATATTAGATAAAAACTTGAATCAGTCTTTCATCAAGATTTTGTAGCAAAAATATAATTAAAATACATAAATTATACAAAAATATATAATAATAAATACATCATATATTTTAATTGTATATCATTAGACATGTGCTATTTTTTTAATCAATTATCCTTTTTGATGTGATATCATCAACCATTTTTCTACTATTCCTACACCATCATCCATTTTGATAGTATGTCATTGAACACCTAGTAAATCTTACACTATGTCAACTAGTTTTTGATAAGATTCATTGGCCAACCTTGAAATCATACTAAATATTAACTACATCAACCATTTAACTAGAAGTCATCAGTCAAATAATTCTTTTATAGGATAATAAAATTCTATAGTCATGTGAACCTATTAATATTTGCTAAAAAATTCTATTAGCGACATTCCCTAAAATCACTCATCAAGACATTCTTGTTGTTGTAGTCTGCAAATGTTGCAATGGGATTCTAAATTGTTACATGATATTTTAAATAGAATTACAACTAAGAACAATGAAAGTATTATACAAATATTTGTTATTATTTTCCATTAACATATATGCACTTATTAATAATTTACTATATATATTATTTAAAGATAAATAATATGCAAGAATACATTCATTTTTTTGGAAGATACATTCGATTCAATTAATATTTACATACGTGCAAGAGATATTTTACAATAAATTATTGATTCAAATAGTAAAATATATTGATCTCTATTACATTCCAACCTTTATAAAAATAGAGTATATATAGGCTGTGAAGAAACTATGGTTCTTCATTTTCTTGACCTTTCTTATTTTGAACTCAAGTACCTAAAGGAACCATTCAAATTCCATGTGATTCATTATCCTATATGAAACAACCATTTATATGAAATATTCTATGATGTACACTTGTTGCACACTTATCATATGAAATTATGTGAGAACTATACTTCACACCTTCCTACTAACACTTTCATGGATTCAAATAGTTATCTTGTCCCAAGACAAAGATGCTAACAAAGTATATCTAACTAGAGCTAGGTGTAATTACCCTAAGTTGAGCTGATGATTTGGTCAAGAACAAATGGTCAAAGTTTTACTCAAACTTCCATTTTATGGTTTTCACTTCCTTGCATTAGTTAGCCACCCTTGTAGGTTTTTAACTAAGTAGCATACCTACCTCAATTTATGGGTTTTCAATAGGTTGGCATGATCAGATTGCCACCCTTTATGGGGTTTCAACCTTCCTAACCCTACTTTCAAAGCTTATTGCCTACAAAAATTTTTAGCTTAAAAAAAATCAAAGCTTCAAGGCTACAATCCCTTATTATGATAGAGGAGGCATAGACTATAATGATGTATAAGGGTCAAATTGAGATGAATGGATAGATAATGTTAAATATTTAGATGAGGATACAAAAGTTGATGTTGTACTATGTTGTTTGTAAGGAGGAGGTTTTATTACCTAATATGCCTTCTTTTCATGATTGAGATTTATAAGTTTGGTAGGTGGAATGTTATTGGGTTCCTTGATGATATCCTAGATTGAATTATCAATATTTGTCAAATCTTGCTTCCAATAAGACATACCTAACCATGTTGAATAAAAAGTAGAGGATAGTTTGAATTTGCATGATGGTTTGGATAACATCATTAATTTTAAGTATAATAATTGTTTTATGTTACAAACCCTTTTGTTGTATGTATTACATTATCAAATAAATTCTATCGACATACCATTGTGTTTGCATACATGTAAACATGTTGTGCATCATCTCCAACCCTAAAGTGTGTATTATGGATATCGAATTATCTCTCAATGTGAGAGATTTTTGTAAAGTGTTATCTATTTTGGTAGATGATGCTTGGTTATCCATTACAAATTTTTTTGTATATGCTTGGGTTAAATCTATCATGATATCTTTCCATGCATATTGGATCTGGTTTTTCTATTCGAGCATATTCCTTGAAAATTGCATAGATTTAATAAAAATTTTGTCTAAAACCTATTCCTATCCCTATAGAAATTTGAAAATCACCTTAGTTTCACTATGTACTCATTGTAATTGAGATATGATGTTTTATAGTCATTGTGTTACATCCTAATCTTTAGTCAACCTAGTGGAAAAAACAACAAAATGCTTCTCTTCTAACATGACTTGGTCGCATAGAATATTTTGAACTAATGTTGAGGTGTCATAAATTATCTTGTAGACTTTGGAAAATATCTCTTTCAGATAAGATTTTTTATGCATAATTGGGTATTTTATTTATAAATATTATCTACCTTCTATGTCTTATATTTTTAAAATGAAATAACACCTTTAATATACTTTTCAAATGAAAACAATGAAGCATCAAGATTAAATTCCTAGCCTAAAGTAGGCAAGAATAGATAGGTCACATAATCCATAAGGATCACTAGTTATTTCCTTATATACATGATTAGAAGAGTAAAAGTGGTGTGTTTTAGTGCTATTTATTTGGATATCCATCACCAAGATTTACTGGATTCCCCATTTTATTGCAAGCTTCCTCTTGGGTTTATCTTTGTGCTGACCCCAAACTTAGAGAAGTTATAGGTTACACCTATGGTTTGGCCACTATAACTTGTGATTCTTCAGCTCATTGTTGCTATTTATATGATAGCATTTCTTCTCCTACCATTTTTTGAACTTGGCCTTTGGAGACATGGGTGACTTTTTCTTTATCAAACCTCAACTTATTTTCTTGCTCATTTTTGGCTTTCAGAGCTTATTCAACTACATATTTTTCTATTCATTCATATGTGGAATTATTCTTTTGTTCATCCTTATTGCAAAAGTATTATTTTCACTTATGTTTGGCCTCTTTATCTTATTTTTTGGCCTCAACCTTCATTTTTTATGCTTCTCTTTTGTAGTTTTTTCTTCCTACTTATGCTGTTAGAGTAAGGCATCTTTATTTTTTAGATCCTTCTCCTTTAATGCTTTCTATTCCTCAAATATGTCCTTATAAATATCACGTGATAGTTGGTACTCTTATTAAACCTATGTTTTAAGTTAATATGGGTGATCTTACATAGGAGGTCGATCTATTTGTTCTTGATCTTGTTATGTACCTTGATCTAGGGAATCAATTATGTCAAAACCAAAAGGAGTTCCTTGCACATGTGGGAAAATAAATTGAGAGTAGGGTTGATATTTTAAGAGGATATAATGGATCTACTTGGTGCTTGGGAATGAAAAAAATTGGGCATATATAGGGAGATACCAAACTTTTTCTTCATATATGGCTTAGAAACAAAAATCTCTTTGTAATATGTGATTATTTACCATCAAAATTTTGGAACCCTTTCTTGTAACATTGTGTTTTAAGTGCTCTCCTTACTAGGTTTAATGGATTCATTGGTAATAACTTAATTTAATTAAGTATAAATTGGATCTAATTGATTTACATCCTCCAAGTCTAGATCTTTAGATAGATTAGTTTCAAGTCAATCCTGGCTCATTGCATACATAAGTGAGCACTTTTATTTTATAACCCTATTAGCATTAGTTGATTTAGTTAAATGAGTAATGTGATTGAGGTTAAACAAACTAAATATATTATGATTATTCTTCTAACCCAATATGTGGTTTTCACCTTTCATCATGAGTATCAATATCAGTTACATGAGTAACATAATTTATATTTTATGTCATCAACTATTGAGGAACTAATCCCTCTTCAATTAGGTTTAAGGAATGTACATTCCTAAAGATTGGCCTTGCATTAGTACATAAAACTAGGGAATTATCACCCCTAAATTTTTAATTAATTCAACAATAAATTTACTCTTCAACTCTTTAACAAGGAAGTATCATCTCAAACAACATGGCACACTGAAACATTGTCAACGCACTTACAACTATATTCCTTCATTTCTCTTTATGTTATAAAAGTATCACTTTAATTTTTTTTCATAGATGTATATTGTTTGTTATATATTCATTTTAGGTTGTATGGATCAAGCTACACATTTAGGACAACCTCCAAAATACAAAGTTTATTGTACATGCTTAGGTACATCTCTTTATCTTTTTACTCTAGATTTTTATTTCATTTTAATACTAAAATAAAATGGGAGAATTTGTAAACAATAAAAAATGATATTATATAATTCTAGATGTCAATATTGAGATAAATTCACCTTACATGATTTGTGCATACACATATGGCTCTTATTTTCCCTTATCTCACATCCACATTCTTTCCATGGGTATGATCCTCATAACTTTTTATCAGTCACCTAGCATAACTCTCTAGTCTATGTATAAAATATTTAAAATTATAGTAATACTCTATCCATATCATCAAATCAATATTCCTATCTCTTAAAATATTCTCCCAAAATTAGATTATTTGTAATTTTGGATTTGTCTAAACCTAATAGACTTGTCCCACTCCAAGAAATGATCACTTAAAAATGAAAAAAATCACCCTCTTGGGTTAGCCTTTACATTTTCATGTAAGTGGCATCATAAAGTACCAAACTATTCTCATATAAATTTATAATATGTCTAAGCCTATTATTATACTTACATATTCAACATAAACACCATTTTATTTCTAGTTTAGGCATCATTAATAAGGAATAGGTCCTGTCCAAGTCTAAATAAATTCGAAGGCAATTAAAATTTGTAATTTACCAAGTTGTGAATGTTATATTATAGGTTACATTTTTTGCATGCTCATTATTTCACACATGTGGTTTGACTTCCCTCTTCAAAGTGTTGGATATGTAGGATCTATGTAGCCATTCATTGAGGAGTGGTTGGAGCAAATGCAACCACACTATTTTTCTTGTTTTTAGGCCTAAACTTAGTGGCATAGGTGGACCCAAGGTTATAAATATAAAAAGACAATTTTTAAGAATTATGCCGACATATATCCTTTAATATCACACATAGAGATGTATTACAATTAAGAGCCATGGATTTTATTAAGAAAAGAAGGAAAATCTAGTCATATGAATCTAGAAGAATACACATGATAACATATTTGGATACTATATAAAGGGTGATTATTCTATTTAGGCACATCCATAGATATAATTAATGATATGAACAACTCATGATCCAATTTATCACCCTTTATTCCACTTGCATTCCATATCAAACTTGCATAGTGAATAAACACACCAAATTCATTATTCCCTTAGGTCATTGATATTTAAATAAAGTGAAAATTTTAAAATTAGATTATTTATTTTATATCCAAATTATATTTTATTATCTAATACAATCTGAAATAGAAAAAAGTTATATCTTATTAAGTTAACATAATAGGAAACAATGTAAACTAATTATATATAGGGATATGGTATTATTTTTAATTTACTCTATATTGTCTCCTATATGAATGATAATTATTCCATTACTCTAATTGAAAATAATTAACATAGTTTTTCTATTTAACACATTCAATAAAAAATTTAAGATTCAATTTACCATAATGAAGAAGCAAGATATTCTAAGAACTTGTTAACAAATTCATAGAGTCCTTGCTTTTCCCATAATAGGGGAAGTTAGGTAATTTATCTTGATAAAAAAATATTTCATAACTTCATGAACATTTATGCATGTAAATTAATCTAGTTAAAAGGAAACTATAATGAACATAGTGCCATCAATTTTATAATCTCAAAACCAAGTTAAGCCATAAAACAAAGTTTATTTCTCATTTCAACATGTATTTCATAGAGCATGAAACTCAATTCATAAAATAAATATTAATTTTTCCTATGTAAAATATATTTATTATGTCAAGTTAAGTCTAAAGTGGTTATGTTTATGACATTCATAGAAAAGATAAAATATACCCTATCCTAGTCAAGCATGAGTGTAGCTAAAATATTATCAAAACTTCATACAATAGTGCCCTAATTTAATTAGTTCCACAATTCCAATTTTCCACAAAGATACTGTTCCAAAATAGAAAAAAAAATATGTATTAGCACTTTGTTTCTTATAGTACATTATGTAAATTCATAACATAGTCAAACACTCATTATTAATTAATAAAAATTTAGATAATTTTGTTTTAAGGTTTAACCATCTATCTATTTCATTGCTAGAATATCAAGCACAAGAAAAGGATTAATGATTAATCATAGTCAAAGGATATAAATCATACATATTTTAATAGTAACCTTGTCGAAGATCCATAAATGGAATTCACGTATAAGCATCATTATTCCAATATCAAGGAGGTGTATTCAATCCTTATGTGACAAGGTAGCTACAATGATCATCATGTCTAGGTAGATAAAGAGGTCAAATGAAGTATCCTATTCATGAAAAAATATAACATAGCCAATGCAAAGGAATCAAACATTCATATACCATCAAATTGGTCATAGGAATTAACATTTACCTATTTCATCATCTAATATCTCTATTTTGAAAGAATATACATTACATTCACTTATTATGTACATTTCCATAGTCCAAGAAGGCTAAGCCAACCTTAAATGGTAAATAATTAAAATAAAGAATATTACACCTTTATAAAAAAATCATACTATGAAAAAATCAAATTCCATTTTAGTCAAATGTAGATAAAAATTCCATAATATATTTATATTTACATAAGAGTGTGGTAAGCACATTCATAATTGTTTAGATGATGGGTTGATGAAACAACATTAAAGAGTGATCAAAGTTTTTTATGATTATTTATAATCAACCTAATTTACAGTTAAAGATTCAAATTAGGTAAATTTTTATAGTTTATTTAATGATTCATATATAGTTTCAGTATCAAAATATCTATATAGGGCCTCCAAATAAATGATAGAGATATTTTTTTAACACAATGCACAAAAAATATAAAATAAGAGAGCCCACAATTATCAAGCACATTCAACCCACTATTAATGGAAACCATATGGGGGTAATAATCCATATTTATTATCTTGAAGACAACTTAGGATAATATTAAAGTATAATATATAACACTATCAACATTCATTAATGAAAAAAAAAATGGACTACATTAAAAACCTCAACATCAAACTAAACACATTTAAATAATAATCCATAAAAACAATCCATCCATAGAGAGAACCATGGATATAATTATTTGATAGAGGGGATCACTCAGAGGAGAAGGATGTGAAATTTGGGACCATGAAAGACATTGAAAGCCTAATAAGGTACCCATTTCTGACGACTCCACTTGACTCTCTACTAACATTGATTTCAACATGGTACCAACTGCATGAATAATAAAAAAAAGAGAATAAGTGGAAATATAAAATGATAAAACTTCTTTCTTAATTCAAGGATTTATTTTAAGTAAAAGGATTTAAAAAATTATATATTATCTTCCTTCTTTTTTCCTTTCTTTTCTCTCTTTACTCAGTTGCTTTTTTGGAAACCTTTAAATTTTTTTTAATACCCAACAAAAATATTATCCATTTACTCAAATAGGAAATAAATTATAAAATGGGAAAAGTGGGACCTCAAAATAAAAAATTTCCATCAAGCCTTAACAATAATTTCCCTCACATTCTGTGAAGCAAGACTCAACCCAATCCTTCTTCATTTTTGTTTCTCCCCACCTTATTTCTTTTCTTTCCTTATTCATAATAGCCCAAGGTCAACAGCAATCATGTCTTATTAATTACTGACAAACATTTTTAAATATTTATAAATGATCATTAGCCTTATAAAGTCAAGGACCATGATTATATTGTGGTCCTCTTTAATATTTTCCATGGACCTTAGCACCTATGTGTGCTTGATAAGTATCATGAAACATGTATTATATACCACCTCCTTAATATTATATTAACACTTAAAATTTTACTATATAATAATTAAAACATTTTAAATTCAATTATCACCTATTGATAATAAATCATTCTCACTCTTCCATGCTTTCCATGGAATTAGAGTAAGTCCATTAATTAAAATCAATCTTGTGACCCCAAACACACGAGTTCCATTTGGATCCAACTTGAAAATTGAAGTAGTAGTGATGCTATGTTGAAATTGATTATCAAAACCAATGATAAAATTTAAACCACCCTAGTATAGGTCTATTAGATAAAATGATAACTAGAATATATGCACAACATGGTTATCACACATCATAAAACAACAAAAAGGTAATGTTGGAAATTATTTTATCTCTCATTAATTATACGTTCATATACTTATATGTCACTGTATCTTCTATTCCTCATAATATTTCACCATTAGGCCTAGTTTATTTGCATTGGATAATACTACATGAAAATAAGAAATAATAATACCTAAATGAAAAAGATAAATTATAAACTACTATAATAAATTACTTAAAGTAGAAAACTTCAAGAAGTTAAGTAATATAGTTATATAACTAAATCTTATTTAATATAAATAAGCTTATATAAAAGGTACACAAATTTATGAAAATAATAATTCTAATCTAGATAAGTAGTAAGAATATTTATTACAAAGTTGTTGAATAATAATATTAAAATGCTAAAAATGGATTTAACATAGATACCCCCTTAAAGGAGGAAACATCATGGTGCATAAAAAATAATATGAGGGTAGTGATACTAGGAAATATTTCCATGTTATAAGATGAAACTTATCTCACTAACTTGATCCCACTAGACAAACACCTATTAAATGTCCTAATTTCATAGTTTAATATTGTGTTGGGCCAAGATACTAACTAAGACTAGCTAAATTGCTTCCTCTTCCACTACTTGAATATTATTCCAATCCAAAATATGTGATGGAAAAAATACATATTTTCCCAATAAATCAGCATGAAATACATCACAAATGATAGATAGAAAAGGAGAAAGAGCTAGAAAATAAGCAACATGGATGATTTTTTTAATATTGGTAAAAGTGGGTTTTAAATAGGTAACCTAATATTAACATGAATCATTTAGACTTGGCCTAGAAGCCATATATTATAAGAGAGTCTGTCCAAAATAGAAAATGCCTCAAAATACTAGCAAAACAACAAAGCATTAGTAGAAATAAAAAACCAAGAGAACAAGCAAGAAACACTAGTCATTCATCATTTTTTATTTCCAAATGCATCCTCCTAGTTATTAATAATCATCTTAACAACCCTTTCCATTGTTATAAGATCTTGGGTCTTTATGTCATCTTCTATCTCCTTAGATTTTCCCTTGGGTATTTTATTTATGTCATTAAAGCTCTCCTCCTCTTACTTTCTATTGATGAGAAACCTGAGTTTCTCCATACTAATTAAGTAGTTCTACATGGATACCTTTCTATAGATAACTAGGATGCCTAGATTTTTCTTGAGGTTTTCATTTTATTTCTCTAGGTTGTTGAATTTGTCTTTTAATCTCTTGATCTAAGTTAAAACTTCAAATATATCTTCCTTAGTATAGGATATACCTCTCTCTTACTTCAATTCCTGATAGACTCCTTAATCATGTTATGGTCTTTCATAAACCATTTTTGGAAATCTTTGTGAAGATATATTTATCCTTCTAGTACAATGATCTTACTCTATTTTTTAAGATTAGCCACCACATTCTCAAATTGCTTTCCAATCTTAAATTTACCTACAATAATTTCCTCAATTTTATCCTTCTTAGCTCCTTTGGGTCCCTGAGATCTAAGGAGATTTAAACATTTTTCCACTTAAAGAATACTATTATCAATCAAAATTTCTCCCCTATTTTACTTATATTAAAGTTATTTATCATTGACTAGACTATAAATACCTTTCCATGCTTTATAAACTTTTCCCTTGGATAAATGGATTTGGATGAGCTACGTAGGCCTCTCATAGTCCCTCTCTAGATATGAGGATGAGACACCCTAATTTGATTATGAAGAGAGACATAGTTTAGATATTTAACAAATTTATGGATGAGAAAAATAAATCCTTGGTATAGAAGTAATTTATTCTTACCTCTTTTCGAATCCAACATCGATCTTTCTAAGGAGTGGAGGAGGTAAAAATACAAGATGATAGTAACATGGTTTCTAAATTAATTCAAGAACACAAAATTATATTTGTGATCTACCATAAAGTGACCCTCTAGAGTTAAGTATTTGATAATTTCAAGAGCTACATTACTATGGGTTGATGAAATGGATTATCTTAATAACCCCCCTTGGTAAATAAAGAGATGCTCATTTTCACTCAAAAACTTATCCATTTCAACTATAAAGTCTCTATCAAACTTAAAGTATTTAGATACTTCAATGTTCATACCTTTGATTTGTGATTGAATCTTATGTTATTTCAATGAGGGTTCTTTTTATCTCACTAGATGGTCTTTTCAGCTATTAGCAAACATTCTAGATACATGGGAGTCATGCCCTTATATACTCTGCATAAGATTAACAAATCCTCCCACATGAAGGATTTTTGACATTTATACATTCTTATTGACATCCTTAATAGAGTATGGTTAAATTATGAAAAGGTCTCCTCCTATACTAGAAAAAGTAAAATTAGAATTAAACACAACCAAATTGATCTTGAAAAAGATGTGAATGTGAGGCCTTTTGGAAAAATACACAAGAGGCTCAAGTCTTATCAAATTACTTATCAAGGAAGCAATTAAAAGAAATAATTGGATGTACATTCAAAGTGTTTATGATCATTATTAGTAATCTTGATATTATCAATAATAAAAGGCCATATTAAAAAATATGATTATCAAAGAGTTATTTCATAATGCCTCAATACATAAGATTATTAGTATCTTTCATTCTATAGTTTCCATTAGGAATCTCCTTGTTAATTTTTTTGTATAAAATCAAAATAGAGGTCATCCTTACCATAAAATTTATTTATAACTTGAGAGACTACTCCCATATTCTCAAAAAAATCAATAACTTGGTTGCCTTCCCTATATGTTCAATACAAACCTTGTGGAACGATTCAATACTGTATAAAGTTTCCTCCATAAGTTGACTAATGATCCTCCCAACTGGAGTCTTCTCATTGAGAAAATTTATGATGTTGAGATAATACCTTTCAACTAATAATTGATTAATACTAATTTATTTATCCAACTTAACACCCTAAAAGACAACCAATACTTTTTCCTAATGATTGGATTGGATTCCCATGTTGTCAACATAAATGACCAAAATCTCCCCCTTTTCATCCTTAAGGATCCCACCTCCTCCCAAGACTCTAAGATTTCCTTTGTAAGATCTATTGAAGTTTAATTTAACCTAAATCATGATGGGAACTTACCACTTAACCTCATTTCTAACCTTAGAGATAAAATTCACCACTGTCTTGATTTCATTACTAATACTCTAGTTTCTAGCTATACAAGCCTTTTTAGCTAATAAGTCCTTCTTAGTTGGTTTTCTAATCATAAAATTTTCTAAGAGGAGGTCCATGATCCTATTATCAACCCTTTAATATGAACTTATATTTTTTCTAAAAATCCTCTCATTTCTCTCCTTCTAGATCCCCCAAGAGAACTAAGGGAGAGTGAATCTCCATAAAATCTAAAGGGCCTTGTTATGAAAAGGATATTTCTAAGAGGGCCAAATATCTAACAGAGAAGCTTGTTGGATCTAATAGGTTTGAAATTTACCTAGGATGATCACATAGATTCTAAAGGAGAATGAACACTTATTCAAAATATGATTCACAAACTCAAGATCAACTTCACACAATAAACATTTATTAACCATAATCAAACTTATTTTATATAGGTTATTTAAAGTAAGGATATTTTCTTACACAACTAGCCAAAATAAAATGTTAATTTTCGGATTGAGAACTTTATCCCATACCTTATCCAAATGAATTGCTTATTGAGTGGAATTAATCATGCTAATATAACTTGATTTCACTTGATAGTGGCCATTAAAAGAGTTGCTCCACATTAATTCATCTTCCTTTTCTAAACAAGTAATGTGAACCCCTCTAAGAAGAATATTCAAATCTAAGATTATAAATATCATTATCTTCTAAACCTTCTAGCTCCAATATTTTCCATCTTCTCTCTACCTATAAAGAATTAATATAGTTAGGAACTTGGTTATCATACTTCTTTTGAGAGCTAGTCCTATTTGAAATCGAGGATCAAGTAAAGAAAGAGGTTGATTAAAAAACTAGGGATCTTCCCAAAATATAACATGATTACAATTTCATATTTTATATTTACATACTTTTATAAAATTTTCCTTACTTTTCACTAAGAATTTACAAAAGTAGGAACCTATTACAACTTGCTCCTCATAGATAAATAATTTCTCTAAATTCTAAATATTTGGCATGAAGGATACTAGTCTATTGATTATTTTATTTGATGAAGAACTAGACTAATTTAACCACAAGGGTCCTATTCATGGATTTAAATATTATAAGGCCCAAGCCTCTAAGATTATTAGGCATGTAAACTCTATCCCAAGAAAATAAAGGAAGTCTAGTTTTATCTTCAGAGCCTTTCTATAATAATCTCTTTTAAAAAATTTCAATCTTATTAGCCATTAATTTAGGCATTTTCAACATGGACATAAGGTAAATTAGGAGGATTTAAAGCATACTCTTGATAATCATCAATTTACCTGCTTGAGATAGGATTGCCACTTTCCAACGTGAAAGTTTTCTTTGAAATTTATCTATCAAGGGGTTCAAAACTTTATGATACATCACACCATGAAAGAGAGGCATCCCAAAATAAATAAAATGTAGTTACTTAATTTGGCATCCCAACATTTGAGCTATCTTAAGTTGTCTAAATTTAAAAGTGTTTAAAAAATAAAGAGATATTTTAAAAAATAATTTTTCGATTGGAAGACTCCTCATAGTTGGCAAGAATATCCTGTAGTCCCTCAACTTCCCTAACATAAACTTCATCAAAGATCAAAGTATCATCAATAAATTATTGATGAAGAGAAAAAATAGACCCATTAACAACCCTTAATACTTTCAATTATCTTTCCCTTAAAGTAACAAAGAGAGATATGCTTAGTGTTTCCATCATGATGATGAAAAAGAAAGGAGACATCAGGTCTCCTTATCTGATGCCTCTCTTGTTACCAAAAAATCCTTTAATAACCTAGTTAATTAATATAGATAATATGTATTAAGAAATTAAATTTATAATCAATTGTATATCATGATAATTAAGGCCAAAATGTCCCAAAACTTTATCCAAAAAATTTCAATCAAGCCTATCATAGGCTTTGTTTATATCGAGCTAGAGAACCATACCTACTTGATTGCCTTTTTCCATATAATGCATAGTATATTGCACCATGGTGATACCATATTGTATTTTAATACCTTGTATAAATCCTCCTTGGTTGATAGATATGATCTTGTATAAAAGTGGTTGAAGTCTAGATGCAAGAATTTTAGTAATGAACTTATAAATAGAGTTGTATAAGCTTATAGGTACAAAGTCCTTGAAATTAGGAGCACCATTCTTATTTGGGACCAATAAAAGGATTTAATTATTAAATTATATTAACAAAATTCATGATTAGAAGAATTATTCCACATATAATACCAATTATAATTTTATTATGTCCTAAAAATTCTAAAAAAGGCATCTAGGAAACCATTAGGTTATGGTACCTTATCCTTATCCAAAGTAAAAACAACTAGTTTGACTTCATCCATAGAGATCAAAGGTAAGATTTTATTTTTTTCTTCTTGATTGACTAAGTAAGGAATAAAATACAAGATATCTTGAAACTTACAAGCATTCAGAGTAGGATTGGCTTCAAAGATATTATTGAAATAACAAATAACTTTATCCTTGATATCTAATGGGTCCACGAAAACTTATCCATTTTATTTAGAAATATTTAAAATTTTATTATGATTTCTATGCTTTAAAGTAATAAGGTGGAAAATTAGTGTTTTTAATCTATGTCGCTCTTTATTTCATTCTCAAAATTTTTCCCCTTGCAACAATAGTATGATATTTATTAAGAATAATATTATCTTTAGAGGGGGTTTCCTCATTCAAACCATTTAAAGAAATAGAGTCTTATAATTTGTCTAACTCAACCCCCAAATTTTTATTTTGTATAGATATTACCAAAAAATAATTTATTCCACTATTTAATGTTCTTCTTGATTATTTTGATTTTTTTAAACTAACTTGTACATAACAGACCCTAAACCATCTAACCTCCACCATTCCTTGATTCTATTATCAAGATCAGGATGGTTGAAACACATGTTAAAAAAAATAGAACCCTTTCCCTTTTTATCATATTATCAAGGTTAAGGATAAGGGGATTATGGTTAGATCCAATCTTGAGAAGGGAATCCAAGCAGATGTCATGTTTTTATAGCTAATCCACTGAAACCAAGACTCTATCCAGCCTAACCTGAATAACAATGTCTCTAATCCTTCTATTTAACCAAGTGAATCATGATCCCAAAAGTTATAAATATAAAATACCATTTAAATAAATTAAATGTATTAGGTTTTGCAATTCTTCTAGTTATACAAAATCTCATCTTCTAGTTCATTGTACTTATAAAAGGTGGCAATTCCTCTTGAAGCTCTTGAAGAGATAGAACAAGCAATTGAATCATGTTTACAACATGGATGATAGTTTCCATAATATTTAATGGGATAAAAAATCATTGAGCCATTTTGGAATATTTTCCAAAGATAATTTATTTTATCGAGGTCTAACTCATAGAAATATTTTATGCCATAACTCAAATTGTATAGAATATATTTTTAATTCTACATAGAATTTTTGTCTATCAAAGGGATCCTTCAATTTTTAATTAATAAGATCCATTTGAGTGTCATAATCACGAATGGTTTAATGTCTTGTATCAACTCTATTTTTTAAAACTTCCCACCTAAGGGGATTTTATAATTTTCATCCATAAAATTATTAAAAAATAGGCATATTAATGATAATATGATAAGTGTTGTTATAAAGAAATTAAACTAAGTGGAGATAATATTCACACTTAGTTTTTTATCCATCACATACATTCTTGAAATATATTCAACTAATTGGTTTAGCCTCTTAGTTTGAACATATATTTATATGTGGTATGAAAAAATTAAACTCAAACATATTTCAAAGGTAGCAGTCAAGGTCTTCCAAAACCTTGAAGTGAACAACTTATCTCAATCATAAATTATAACCTTAGGAAATTAACTTACATGAATTATTTCCTTAACATCTCTCAAAAAACATAGGGCATCATCAATAACATTTATTATTTTAATATGTTATTCATTGGTGAACTTATCAATCACCACCAAAATAGTATCATGCTAGACTTGAAACTGAGGAAGTATTGATATGAAATATGTATAAATTACATACCATTTATATTTTGACATAGAATGAGGATATATAAAACCTAGAGGAAATGTGAAAATTTAAATTTATAACATTCCAATCATATTATATAAAAACCAACCACATCCTTCTTTAATCTAGGCCAAAAATAGAATTGAGTTCATGTGTCATTTTTATGACACCTAGATGAGAAAAAATTGGCATAGTACGCAATTTTTATAACACTCTCTCTTATCTTAATAGAATAATAAATATGTTTTTAATACCATTGAGACATGTTGGTTGGCTAATTTTTAACAAATTTATTTAAAAGTACTATCATTTAATTGTTATCCCAAGAAAAAAAATCTAAAATTTGATCTTAAAAAAGAAAGTGCAACAAGATAAGTGTGTCTATTGAATGCATGAGAACATGATTATACTTGCATTTAAAATTATAAAATTCCATATAAAAATTATTGATCAATACTATACATATTCAGGCATTGTATTTAGATCATATTTTAAATACAAATTCTCAATGTTGTGATGTTTTAATTTGAATTTGAAGTGTTTCATAAATAAAAACTACTTCCATTGCCTGAGTGATTGGACTAATAATAATAATTACACATCAATAATAGATTAATTATTTTCATGTTATTTGATTTTATGGGACTCATAAGTAAGCACTCTATTATCTTGGATCAAAAATCTTTGAAAATCATTTATTAATGCATTAGTCTAGAATTTAAAATTATCATTAAAATCTGATATAATGAGTATAGTTGGAAAAGTTAATAACAACTTTATATTTTGAAAATATTATTCACATCAAGGTGTCAAAATAATTTTATTTACCTTGTGATACAAACATTTAATTTGATTAGCCACTTTATAAAAATATTGATCAAACTTATTATAGTATCTATCTAATCCCAAGAAAATTTGCACTAAATTTTTTGAGTTGTCCACTCTTTGTTATCTTTGATCTTAGTAATATCAGTATAAATGCAATCATTTATAATTATATGCCACAAGTAATGAATTTAAGTTTTATAAAATGAGCATTTATAAAGATAATCATAGATCTTGTGTTATCTTGTGATTTATGAGACTAAGTGTAAGTATTTCTCATGTTTGGATTCATTCTTGGATTAGACCAAAATATCATCTAAAACAATAAATAGAAGCTAGTCCAAGAATTATCTAGAGACATTAGTCATTACGTTCATGAATATTGTCAGTGCATTGATCAATCAAAATGGAATGTTATGAACTCATATTAGCCGTATTAAGTTATAAAGGTATTCTTATTCACTCATTATTATTCCATTTGAGGTTGATGGTACCCTAATTGAAGATCAATATTAGATAAAATTATAACATATATCATGTAATCAAAGAGATCATCAATATTTTGCAAGGGATATTTTTTTCCATCGTGACTTTATTCAACATTCTAAAGCTAATGCAAATTCTTAATGTTTTATCCTTATTATTTATAAAGATAATGGGAGAACCCAAGGTGAGAAACTTATTATAATAAATTATTTATTCATGAGATATTATAATTAAATATTATATTAATCTTATATTGAGATTTAGATTTAGGGACAGATCCAAGAAAAATATCAATTTTGAAGTTAAATTACTTACAAGTGGTAAACCTGAAAGTTATTTAGGGAATACATCTTTGAATTATCAAAAGACCAAAAATTATTTTATTTTAGGTTAATTATATTTTGAAATATTTTTTATTTGAATGGTATAAAGATTATAGCCTTTATAGACTGATTTATTTAACTTCAAAGTTGATAAGATCTTGTGGGAAATTAGCCTCAAGATATCCTAGATTTCAAGGTGTTCCACTTTCTTTCCGAAATAATCAAGTCTAGCTTGATGTTTTTAAAACCAATACATGTCAATAATAAAGTCTAAACATAATATCTAAAATGTGTAAATAATAAGTTAATCTTGGTCTTAAAGACACATATATCAAGTTTAGTTTTTTCTATACATTCTAAAACTACGCATGCCAAAATATACCTCCCATACTTCTCTGCTTCCAGTGGGTTTAAATTTATAATTAATAATAATGAAAAGAGAAAATAAAATATCTATTTATCTATTATAAATTGAAACATCCAAGAAAAAACCAAAAAATATACATCAGGTTTTGAGTATGGTATTGCATACACTCTATGATCAGCATGTTGATTTCTTCACAACTTGGGGAAATATTTTTGGTGGTGATTATCACAACATTCAAAAAATTAGATTTCTCTTTATGGATGAAAATATACTGAATTAAAACCAACTAATTAACCATGTATATTAACCTGAGTTTGATTTATTTTTGTAATGCCAAGTCTTGGGAAAATCTAAGGTTTTTAAACTCTATTTTTTTTTAAAATTTATCATAATTATTATTTTTTGCCAAATAAGGGGTCCTAATATTGAAATTATTTTTAATATTATAGATATAGGGTTTAGACTTGGACTAAAATTTATTATTTATAAACCCTTATTTGGCCTCCAAGTGAGAATTCTCTTTTTTCTCAATTTGATGTCTAGTTTCAATTACTTCATTAAGATTATGGCAATAAGTCATGGTTACATCATGCATCAATATCTCTTGTAATCCAAATTTTGACTTAGGAATATTTCAACCCCAATAATTTATATAATTAACATAACCCATGAGGTTCAAAAACTTGTTTTAAAAAAAAAAACTAAAACTCAATAATTTTATTCTCTTTGTCATTGGAATTTAGATGCCTCTTTTAGAATTGTCCCCCAAAGTTTTCCCAAATCAAAGACAAAGGTTCAAAAATATTGAGGGTATATATATGATTAAACCAAAATGTGACATCACTTACTAAATGATAGGCTCCAATATAATCTTTAACATTAGTGCACATATAATGCAAGGTAAAATAATTCTGCAAGTTTACTAGAAATGGAACATCACACCATTCTTCCCTAACAAAGGTGGGAGAAGAATTTTTATTTAAATTTTTGTTAAAAGGATAAAATGTAGATTATAATTCTGAAATCTCATCATCTACTTCCATATAATTTTATTTTAACTAGTTTTGGTTACGACTTTCCATATTGGTCATCCAATTTTATCGAGACTATATCCTTTCTTGGATGATGGTAACACCCAAGGAATATCAATAAAAACTCAATCATTCCCCACTAATTAATTATATTTATCACCAAAATTTTATCAATGACATTTTAATCAATGAGAAGGGGTTAATCCCTTCACCTATTCCTATTAGCCCTTATTATAGATTTATTACATCTAGAAAGGTTATTGGAACCCCTGCCTCTTCTAGTTAGTACTCTCACCATCTTGTGATACATAAAGAAACATTAGGGGGGAAATAGAGAGGGTATAAACTTATTATCTAATACCACTATAATATCCTTACAAAACCAAACCATTTTTTTTTTATTTAATAAAATATGTTAAGCTTTGTCTAAATCTTTGATAATCTCCAGGTGTGTATTTACTTAAATCAAATTTACCTTCATGGTACCACACACTTAAATCAATGTTTTATGGACACACATATATTACAACATGAATACTTATACAAATAAATAACATGTAACAAAATTACTTCACCAATAAATTAGAATAAATGTAAGTGGTCATACTATGAATGAAATAGAGTAGAATATATGAATATATGACAAGCCACTTCAAGGGGAAAACCTCAAAAACATCACAAAAAGAAAAAAAATTGTACTATAATGATTAAATAATAATCAATACCTCCTATTTATAATTTATTAGGATATGGTTACTCCATAGGCCAACCTAATTAATAAAATGAGATCATAGAGAAATGTAATATGATAAGGGAGGACTTATGTAAGCCACAAGTTGGATACACATATCCCAACACACACTATAGGCTAAGGGTGTATCAAGGTCCTCCCATTCAAAATAACATTTCAATCAACATTGAACAAATATATATGTTGTTTAAAAAAATATTCATTCTCCAACATTGTTTCTTCATGATTAAAATTCTTCCACTTGATCAAATACTTAATTTCTCTTGTTATCAAAATTTTAGTGTCTGTCTGAAGGATCACCTCAGGTTCGATAATGACTTATCCTTCTTCATATAGTTATGGTAACTCAGTTTGGGTAGAAAAATTGTATCTAAATACCTTTTTTAAGCAAGATAAATGAAATACAAGATGTATGCGAGTGGATTGGGGTAGCTCCATCTTGTATGCAATGCTACCAATTTTTTTAGGACCTTATAAGGACCAAATACTCTAGAGAAAGTTTGTTATCCTATTTATATTTCTTAAAATACATCTAATTGTATGATGAAATCATGTAAATACCCAATCACCTATGATTAAATTTTGATCCATCTAGTATCAATCTACTTATAACTTCATTCTATTATGTGATTTTACCAAATTATCTATTAGACTAGTTAGTACCTCATTTTTATGTTGAATGCGTTATTCAATAGTTAGAACCTTAGGCTGTACCCTAAAAGATGAGGTGATGGATGATAAACATAAAGTGACACAAATTGAGACATTTTAAAAGAGGTGTGGAAGGAAATACCACCACCTTGTTAGTGGCATCCAACAGGTGCATGTTCTTATTTATCAGATGCAAAATAATAAAGATACCCTTATAGGAATTTGTGGACCACTTATGATTTCCCATTATAGTTAGGATGATATGAAATATATGAGTTAATTAAGTACCAAAAAATGAGAATAAATCAGTCTAAAAATTAATGGTAAATATGGGATTATGATCACTTACATTATCTTAGGAGTACCATGTAGCTTTTGAACTATATCCCAAAAAGCATCAACTATGGTACTAGATAAAAATGGTTATGATAAGGATAAAAAATGATCATATTTTGTGAGTCTATCCAAAATTACCATGATGAAATTTTTACCTTCAGACCTTGGCAACCCTATAATAAAATTCATAGAAACCTTCTCTCACCTCTAGCTAGGAATGCATAAAAGTTATAGAAGACTTGGTGTTTTAACATTTTCATACTTTTTTTTTACACACCATGAATTCACACATAAATTTATTTATATCCCCCTTGATTCCTTCCCAAAATAAATATTTCTTGATTCTATGATAGGTTTTCAAAAATCTTGACTGCCCCTATTGGATATGCATGAATCACCTGAAGGATTTTGTGCTTTAAATAAATTATTACATAAGTATAATCGATATTTATACCATAATGTGTACCCTTTCCTCTATTTTTTTTAGAATCACCAAAACCATACTGGATAATTTGAACTAGGACATGCGTATCATTGTCATTCTCCCATTTTGATCTTGCCTCTTCCAACTAATTTGCCTACCAAATGGTCATTTCACATAACAATGCCTTAGTGGATTCATCCTTCCTGGATAATGCATCTACTAAAACATTATATTTTGATTTCTTATATAATATTTTAAATTCATATAAAAATATATTAGTCACTCATTTTTCTTCTTCTTCTGATGAGAATCATTATTCTAAGAAATATTTTAGATTATCATGTTTAGTCTTACCTTAAAGTATCTACCCATCAGGTAAGGTCTCCATTACTTGACTGCATGAATAATATCTAATGTATATTTCTCATAGATTGGTTTTAGCCTATTTTTACATTTGAGTTTATGACTCTAAAATTTAATGAGTATTACTTCCTGCATGCGTACTTACCCCATGCAATATCTTGATATATCACATTCAACAAAAAAAGTTTTTTAAAAATTAGGGGTAGCTAAAATTAGAGTGGTACACATATCCTCATTTATATTATCAAAGTTCATGATATTTATTTCATTATAATGGAATAATTTATTATTAAACAAGACTATGAGTGGTGCTGATATGTTTCCATAATTTTTCAAAAACCTAAGAAGTAACCTATCAGTCTAAAAAATCTCATAGATTCTTGAGAGTTTTTTGTACTTTTCACTCCATCATATCTTTGATCTTCTTATAGTCTAATTTGAATCCTTCATGTGAAATAAAATAACCTAAATACTCCACCTATTAGAATCCAAAATAATATTTTAAAAGTTTTGTGTAAATCTAATGTTGTTATAAAATTAACAGAACATGTTTCACATGTTGAAAATGTTCTTCTAAAGCTTTATTTTATATTAGGATGTCATATAAAACACCAACAAAAATTTCCTCAAAAAATTCCTAAAAATAGTGTTCATAAAACTTTGAAACATAGATGTTGTATTTGTGAGACCATAAGGCATGACCAAAAATCATAATGGCCTTCATGAGTTCTAAAATTTATTTTAGATATATCATCATCTCTAATCCTAATTTTATGGTACTTAGAATGAATATACAATTTTTAAAAATAAATAGCAATATGTAACACATCTAAAAAATACTTAATTACTAGAATATGGAACTTATATTTGATGGTGTAATTATTGAATTTTCTATAGTCTGGGCACATCCTCTAAGTGTAATCCTTCTTATGCACCATGGCTATTGGGGATGAATATTCACTTTGGCTATGTCTAATAATACCTGCCTCCAACATCTCATATACCATCTTTTCAATTTCACTCTTCTAGGCATATGGATACATTTATGGATTGATGTTTGGTGGTTTGCTCTCTAGAAGAAGTATTATGGCATGCTCATGTTTTTATCTTGGTGGAATTCTTTTGGTATGGTTCCAAAAACATCTATGTGATCATCATTAATCATTTGTAGATCATGATGTGTAGAAAACTTTGTTGGTTGAAATTCTATAGAAAAACATCATACTACAAATCCTTTAACCCATTTTTCAAGAGTCCATCATATGATGAAAACCAACCAATTATGGAGATATTTTTCATAATCCATGTAGTTCAAATGTCCTACTTTCATATTGAAATCACATGAATAGTTCCTATAAATCAATCTCTAATTTTCCCAAAGTTTTTAGCCAATGGAATCTTAGAAAAATGTTTTCCCCACCCTTGGGAATATCTATAGACACCTAAATTCTTCCACATAAGTGTCAAAATTAACTTTGATAAATATTGACACAATCACCATTATTATTTACTAAATGACCATCATCCAAAATCCAAATTTTATCCTCGTATACTAGCATCATTATTCCACCCATATGCAAATAGTTAATTAATCAATATTTTTATTTGATGAGGTAAAATCTAGGTTTTACAGGTACTTAGAACCACCAAAGTGATATACAAAAGTATTAACAAGCCATAAATAGGGCTGAGGAGCCAAAAAACCAAAAAAGTTATAGTACTAGAATGAGAATAAAAAATAGGATACCAAAATATATTTAGGAGGAAAGTCCCTCTTGAGGGTTTTTAGCATCTTCAGGGTCCATTGGAATGATCTATTTTTCCTTAGAAAGCTTTGCCCGTGTAGTTCCTAGGGCCTCCAACAACATCACCAGGGAAGATCATACGGGGATGATTTTTCCCTTTAACATGTATGGGGGATTTCTTAGGTGTGACCCCCTTCGGGGATCCCTAAGGGGGGATCTTAAAACTTTTGGTGATTTAATGGTAGGAGACTATGTGGGCTGGGCATATTAGACAAAAGCCTAAACTATGGTTTCAGCCTATCTGTTCAAAGAGTTCCAATCTTGAATGAGTTTGGAAAGACCCATCCCATATTTTTGAACCTTAGAATTAAAGCTTTACAACTATAATTTGTTGCTTTCCATCTCATCAGTCACAATGACTTTCCCTTTTTAGATTGTCTTCACTAGAGTACCCACTTTGAGTGAGACAAGTTTTAGTTTGGGGATAAAAAACTTAAGGGGGAGATAATTAGGGGGAATTTGACAAGGTATCTTGGGGGATATGATCAAAGGTATAGAGATACCCTCGATGGGATCCTCCATTGAGGAGTCCTCCCTAGAGAAGGAACCCCCAGGGGGAACTTTCTTACCATAAAGGGATTGGTCATACTTGACTGGAAGGAAAATAAAACCTTGGTGGAGGATGGGATCGGTGTCATTCACTTGATGCAGTAAGATGGTACTCTTAAGGGACTTTAGTAGAAAGTAAGATAGACTAATTTTGTATCTAATAAAATGATTAAGTATCAAAAACTGGTGGGAAAATATAAGAGTATATTTACCTTCAAGCATCATGTAATGCATGATTTGAAGGCAAATGTTAGGCCATTAGTGTAGGAGATTAGCCTATGGAAAGATTTTTTTATTCATCTACACAAAGTAATTCATCCTAATAAAACTTTGTAGTGACTTTTATTTTTTTTATTAATCTTCGAATGCTTTGGTACTTACACATGACATACCAGTTGCTTTACAAATGAAATCCTTCAAAACATTGATTGTGATGCTGTAGATGGTCATTTTTTTCTTATTCCAATCTACCATAAAATAATGGGAAATCTTAGCATTGTGCTTCACGACTCACTCCATGAACTTAGTGAGCCCTCCCCTTTTTAACTTATTCCATACTTTTTTCTATTTTTGGACATCCTTATAGGAAATGGGTTCCAATATATCCCTATCACCACCCATGGATACTATGTACGCAGAGTTGAAGCATGTAGAATGAAGTTTTTAGATGGGGTAGATTTTAAAAAATCATGAATAGTTAGGGAATCCTACTGAAGTCTCATTAAAATAATTAAGTCACCTCCTTTTAGAATAATTGTAGATCAACCAAATTAATATCTTACTCTTCAAGATGAGGTCATACACATGTGGAGAAATGATGTTTTAAAATTTTATTAGTACCTTTATCTCATATGTCATTAAGGATGTTAGAAGGGATGCTACTTGAATCATGATAGTTAGTTAAAAGGTGGAGTTTAACTTCAATGCTAGTGAGGAGGTTGGCCACCTTGTTTCCTTCCCTTTAGGTGTGTATAAGTTGAAAATGAGACATGACCTTTATAAGATTCTTGACATCATCAATGATGTTCTTGATGGTGTGGTAGGGTATTTTTTCTACTCTAAGGCATTTAGAATATTCAATGAGTCTCCCTCCATAATGATCTTATTATGGTTGATGTTTGCCACCAACTGTATACCTTAGAGGGCTTCTTTAGCCTCTACTAGGTGGTTTTTTTGGGTTCCCATGGGACCCACATATATAACCAAAATATCACCTTTATAATTACATATAATTAATCCTCCCTATATAGGACATAGGTTTCCCTTAGAGGCACCATCAAAGTTTAGTTTCACCCAGCCTTCCAGAGGAGCCTTCCATTTAGTGTGCTTATGAATTAAAGCTTTTGAGGGAGAACATAAAACCCATGTAATGTCCTAGTTTTTAAAGATAATAAAAGCTAAGGGAGGGGTAGGATATTTGTCTTTAGGGGGGGAAGCTTTCTAGTTTTCCAAAATGGTCTTGTAGAGGTGAGGAAAGACACCTTTTGGCTGGTATCTTTTATTGAGGAAGAGACCATCATTGCAAAATTTACATACACACCAAAACCAATAGGGGAGTGAAAGACATCAAAGGAAGATGAGGGAAGGGAGATTAAAATGGAAATTACATTACACAATGAGGTATAGGGCAGTATTTGGTTTAACTTAGGCTAGGTTAAGTTGATTTAGCAACTAGTTAAATAGAGTCAAACTGAAGGGGCATTCAAGGAAAAGATGGTGAATAGAATCTAATACACTTTGACAAATTGGGCACCTATTGGGGATGATCAAACCCATTTTGGTTAGGTTGTTCACTATCAAAATTTTATTCTCCACCACAAGCCAAAAAAATAAATTAACTTTAGGAGTCAATGCTTTACCCAATTATTTTTCCAGAGATTCTATTCACTTTCCAAATTGAGGTCGATGGCATGACCTGAGGCCATTGAGTAGGAGTCATTATCTTCCACCTACAAAATAAAGTGATCTTCTTTTTAGAATGAGGGGATGTGGACCTATCTTAATGTCAGGTGAAGGTTTTAAATAGCCTAAGATTCTTTTGGTGGTAGATCATCACTGGAGAGGAATTTCTAGTACTTTGTTCCATCTTTAATTTCTTAGGAATTTTTGCCAATAGGGCTCTGTTCATGGATTTGATACTTCTCAGGCCAAGACCTCCATTAGCTTTTAGAAGACAGACTTTTTCCCACACAATAAAATTAAATATGAATCTTTCTTTAGTGCCCCTCTAAAATATTTTTTTTTGGATTTGATTAATTTTAGAGGTAATATTAGATGATTTTATAAAAATAGACTTTTGGTATACAAGAATGCTCTAAATTAAGGCCTTGAGGAGATGGTATTTCCTTGGTTGGGTCAGAATGTGTCCTTTCTAACCCACAATTTTATATGGATGTAATCAATTAAGGGGTTCTAAAGTTGGGAGTCCATTTTTCCTAAAAATAGAGGGATGCCTAAGTGGATTATCAATAGTTTACCCATTTGACAGTGTAGGATTTTGGTGATTCTTTTTTGCTAAAGGGGAGGGGTATTTATGATGAATAGGGAGCTCCTTTTAAAGTTAATACATTTGTTAGAAACCTTTTCATAGATGTTTAAGATGCTTATGTTCCTCAACATAAGCATCTCCTAAGATGATAGTGTTGTTATCAAACTATTGGTGAGTGATAGGATATGTATTTTGAGCCACTGAGATACCCTTAATAAGGCTTTGAGTGTAGGCTCTCCTCAAGATTTTTCCCAAGGTTTTTGATAAAATGATGAAGAGGTAATGAGAGAGGGGTATCCATACCTTATAACTATTGAAGTAGAAAGAAAACCTTTTGGGACACCATTTAAAATAATAGAAAACTTAGGGGTGGAAATACAATTCTATATAATTTTCTTGTTATCATGATTTAACCCCATCTTTTCTATGATCTGCACCAGGAAATGATAGGAAACCTGGTCATAAGCATTTGACATGTCTAGTTTGAGTAGCATGTCCTACCTTGAGGATTTAAAAATAGAATGCACAACTTCATGAGTTAGGACGATGCCATCCATGATTTTTCAACCTACCACAAAATCCCCCTATTAATCCCCAATGACTTTACCAAGAAGAGATTGCATGCATTTCACCAAAATAGAAGAACAAATTTTATAGGTGGTATTATAAAGATTGATAGGCCATAAGTCTTGAATGTTAGTAGTGCCTTGTTTTTTGGGATCAAGAAAAAGAAGGTATTATTTATTTATTTGAGGATAAATTTAGAATGAAAAAATTCTCTAGTAACATCTTTGACTTCTAGGTGGAAAATGTCCCAAAACTTTTAAATGAAAAAAGCTGGGAACCCATCAGGTCTAGGTGTCTTGAAACCTTCCATGGAGAAGACTAAACTTTTTATTTCCTCATTTGATGGAATATAGATGAGGGAAGCATTGTCAGTAGGTGAGAAGACTTTATCAAAATTTGAGAGAGCAGAAGATACTAGAGAATCCTCTAGAGCTCCATCATCCGAGAGAAGGTTCCTAAAAAAATTTACATCATGACATTATTTGTTATCTTCATCTCTATTGATGGTCCCATCATCTATTTTCATTTGGGAAATTATACTAATATTCCTATGTATTAAGGATGAATGGTGAATAAATTTTGTATTTTGGTCACCTTCCTTCGGCCATGAGCATTTAGATTTTTGCTTCTAGAAGGCCTCCTCCTTTGCTTCCAAGTTATGAAATTAACATAAGAGTTTTTTTTCCTTTGAATCCATGAGCTTATTATAATTCCTAGAGGCACTGATCTCTTCAATGATTGGAATTTATACTTTGAGAGCCTTTTTATACAAGAAAATATCCCCAAAAACTTCCTTATTCCATATTTTCAACTTGGTTTTAAGAAAGTTAAGTTTTTTCATGAGGATGAACATGGTAGAAGCTGAGATGGGTTATTTCCACCAATATTTTAAGAAATATATGAAATATACATGTTTTCAAATATAAAGGGGTTGCATTTAGGTTTAGAGATTTTGTCATCTTTAAACACCAAGGGATTATGGTCAGACCCAATCTTGGGTAGGGAAGAGAGTTTGCAAGAAAAAAATGTCCTGATGTAATGAGATCAAAAACATGTCAAGGAAAACTTATATTAGATTTTATTCTAATATTCTTATGGACCATGCAAATAGAATTCCATTAAGGTCCACATCCACTAAACTTGCATTAGAAATGAAGTCATTAAACTCTAGGATGCTATCTATGAGGTGAATATGTCCACCTTTTTAATCTCTGAGAGTGAGGAGGTGTTTAAATCTCCTATAACAATCCAATTCTAATTAACGTAGGTCTTTTAAAATTCCAATAATGTTTTCCATAGAAGATTCCTAGTAGGTTTGGAATTAGGAGTGTAAACATTGGTTAGAATCTATTTGTCATTGGTAATGAGATTAATGAATAAGACTAAAATTTGGCTATAGGATTTCCACAAAAGGTATCCTCTCAAGATATCTAGGTTATAGAAGACTACCAAGGCACTTGATGCACCTATAGATTCTGAGGAAAGGGCTTGGGCATTGTTTCATATTTGTGCCACACTAATTTTGAGGATGAAATCAAACATTTTTATTTCTTGAATGAATAGAATGGAAGTATTGACCCTTTTAGTAGTATTACAAATGGTCTTTTATTTCCTAGGGTTATTTAGGCCCCTAAAATTCCATGAGAGGACTTTCATTTCTTATCATGTTGGACCTTAAGATTTTTTTGAGAACCTTTAGCAATATATTTTGTAGTTTCTAGTTTCCTTATAATCATCCTTTGGTATCTACCCACAAGTTTAGGAGTAACACCAATATTGGCCTTTTTCTTACCTCTTTTATTTTTTGAACAAGTTACAAGCCCATCATCTAGGGGGTGGTCCTAGGAGGGAGAGAGAGATTCATAACATTTCCCCACTTCTTTGACAAGCACCAGTGATTATGAGAAGGGGGAGAGGGGGGGTGCCTTGGGGTAAGTGGGAAGGGAGCTATCTAGGCCAACAAAGAGAGGGATCTTTCAGGTAAGGGCTTGGGCAGACTCCAAAATTAAGGAGGAGAGGTGGGGAGTAGAGGGAAAGGGGAGGGGAATAGGAAGGGAAAGGGGTATGTTACATAGAGGATAAAAGGATGGAGATGAGGCTAATTAATTAATCAATATTAATTAACCATTCCATTTTTAGATTAATCATGCATACATGATTACACAAATAAATAAATAAAAATAATTAAAATTCTAAGTCACGAACTTCCTCCTCAATTATCTCAACCAAAATGTTGAGTCATCCAATAATTTCTATGATTATCTCAACTAAGTTTTGAGTCATCCAATTAATTCCTTTAAACATTTAACTAACTTGGAGAGTTAGCCAACTACTTTGACTCATTCATGGAATATATCAACTACCCTACAAACATGCAACCAATTTAATTAATTTAGTTTATTGACTCATTAAACCACCCAAATAAATTCCCCATGGTTCGTAACCACTTGAGGAAATTATATTCCTTATTTTAAAGAGGACTCAAATCTAACCATGCAAAATCAAGATATCAAATAAATATAGATTTATTCTATCCTCCATTTTCTCATCGTAAAATCTATAAATTGATCATCCTAGATTATCATCTAACTTGAAATCCATAATTGAGATATATAATTATTATAAAATTATCATTCTACATCCTATTGAGATCAAATTCATCTATTGTTATGGTGCTAAATTTATCTTGCATTGGATATTTCATTTTGATCATCCACATACCAAATTCATAAGATCACATCCAAGTTGGCAAATAAGATATATCCATTGGTTGGTCAGTGAAGATATATCATATTTTTATTTTTTTAAAGTTATATATGAGATTTTAGGTTTATTTTATAATATATATTAATAATCATCATCAAATTTTAGATTAATTTCTAAATTATGCATAATACATTTTAGCAGGACCTACTAGATTCATTCCCAAGCTATTTTTAATGATTTATTATTATATTTTTTATTTTTGTTTAGGTCCTTTTGATTTTATCTCCTATAACATTATTTTAGTATAAACTAATTATTTTTATAGGTGATTTTTGATAAGTTTTGGCTAATTTTCTTTAGTTGCAAGTATCACTTAATATTCAATGAAATCATCATCCAGAGCAATAAAATCATCACTAATTCTATGAAATCCTCAACATCCTTAGTGAAATCATAAAACATATGAGTTAATTCATTATGATGACATTTTATTTTTCAAGTTCTATTATGTTCAATGAAATTGTTATAGGCACTAGTGAAATCATAATTAACTTTGGTGAAAATATCATACTCAACAACAAAATCATTATTTACCAGTAATTTTTTCTTTCTATTATTTTATTCCTACTTTTTTCTATTTTATAATTTTTTCTCCATGTTTTCTACTTTTTTTTTCTTATTTTTTGCTTTCTTTTTCTATTTTTTATAGAGTGATGAAAACATCTTCAATAATAATGAATTGGTTTTTAGCTTCCATAAAATCATTTAGATTTTTAGTGAATTTGTACCTATATTTGGAGAAATCATTCTGATATTTGGTGAAAAAATTATGACCAATTTTTTTCTATTAACTCTCTTTATTCTCATTTATTAGTGAATTCATATTTATCAGTTGAGAATTTATTTTGTCTAATACAAAAATTACTCTGAGTTTTAGTGAAATTATTTCTTCATATTTTATGATTTTTGTTTTGACCAAATTGTTCATTCCTACTTGTCAAATATTTTTTTGAAAACTACTAACCATTTTGCATATCATCTCAAGTCAAAGATGCAAAAAAAATAAAACTTTATTTATTTATTTTGGTTACTAACAATTTGCTTTTAAATTTATAATTTTACTTGATTTTAACTTCATTTTTTACAATATTTTTTGTGTTAATAATGGTGGTGTATTCTATTTCCTTACTCTAAAAAATAACCCTAGAAATAAAAAGTAATCCATATAAATAATTTGTGTTTTCCAAGCTATCTCACATATGCTCTTTCTTTACATTACAAAATGATCTTATAAAAAAAAAGGCAGTCTCTTTTTCTTTTTCTTTTTATTTCTAGGGGATCTATTGGTCATGGATTTAATCACCACACATAGGACAATACCCATGTTTTAATGGGGTATACAAATTAAGGATTTCTATTTAAATTGCTGAGGCTTGGTTAAACCCCAAGTGATGTGAGTTGGACTTGACCACTAATATATTTGGTTTCAACATCTCCCTCAACGATTGATTTTTTGGTAACACTCCAATGATCATGATGCATGGAGTGTAACAAGATTATGATTTGAACCTTTTAAGGTAGGCTCATTAATAATCCTCTTTCATGGATTTAGACCTCATCATACCAAAATGTATATAGAGGGTGCCTTTTAGATAATCATGTAAAGCCTAGTTTAAGAGTCTTAAATAGTAATCAAGAAATAATGTAAGGAAAAAAAATTCCCTAATATTAATCACCACATTCCTATTTGAAATTAAGGCATTATCAATGGAATATTTCTTGGTTATGCACCTACTTGAATATTTTTATGATTGTGTTGTTTATGTGTTTTATTTTGTCCCTTTGTGCTGAAGCTACTAATCGAGTCAATTATTCCCAATCCAAAACATGTTTTTGCAAACCAAAAACAAATACTTGTTTTCAAACCAAAACTTGGTTTTCAATCATATCAAACTTGTCAAAAATATAATCTTCCTACAAACATTTGTGATTACAATCGAATCTTGAGTAAACTCACATATTGAATCAAATATATCTTAAGTCACACACACACACACACACACACACACACACACACACACACACACACATGTTGTATCATGTCTCTAATTAATATACTCCAAACCTACTTGAATAACCCTTAATATATGGAAGAATTTTCTATTAAGGATCCTTTCGATTTAGAGAACCAAAAGGACCATGTATATTTAAATGATAATGCTATCCTTGTTGACTAGAGTGAATACGCTATAGATGATCTTCTTAAATAAATTCTTGCCCAATTTAGTAATTACCTCATTAAAAAAAATATCAATACATACTACATATTATAGAGATGGGGGATAAGTAACCTCTATTTTTAAATTCTAAATACTTGACTCACCTCATTAGTAAGAGGGGAAAAACCCATACATAGTGTGATCATAATCCACCTAGCACTTTCCTAGGTAACAACAAGGTAATATTAGAGTCTTCTAATGAGAATACATAACATGTTTCCCACATCCATGTTGATAAAGGAAAAGTAATTCTAACAAATAAATCCCAATGAAACTAATACTTTGATATCTCTAAGCATATCTAAAAATTGATCCAAGACTTGTATGATCTTCAGTCAAGTCTCAATCCTTCCATTGTAAATTTTTAAAATCCCAAGTCCAAACAATCTAAAAATCAGTCAAACAATTAGAAAAAAATTGATAATTATACCTTAAGTTCATCCTAAACAAATAAAAATCAATCATCATACCCACCACTCAAGGACACATTATTTTTTAAAGAATTGAAAACCATGAAGGATGTTATCTAAGTATTGCAAGATGGGGGCCAATCCCAAATGAAAAAGTTTAGTTTTAACTGTGTCTGCACCCATTTTATATAGACATGATGAAAGTGAATTTTAATCTTCACTTAAAACCTAAAAATATGGATAATACAAAGGAAATGAGACCTTAGGAAACATATCAAAGATTTCTACATGGATTTTCAAGTAATCATTTCTAGTGAGAAGTATTTAATTATTATTTTACCATGTAGTTTAGGTAGTAAATCTATAGAATGGTTCATATGTTTACCCAAAGGATAAGTCATTGAATTTTCATATATCTATGATATATTTTTTAAACATATTTTTTACAACTTATAACATGAGTTGACCATGCTAGAATTATGCAACACCAAACAATGAAATTCTTGTTTTTTACAAAGATGGTATGTTTTAGAAAGTAATTTTCCTTGGTCAATTCTTGATAAATAACTCATCACCATTTTAATAAATAATTTCAACTCAGATATGGCCTATCACCTCAGAGTTATTTATGCCAATTCATTTGATGAACTCAAAGAAAAAAGGGGTTCAAATATAAAGGGAACTTATCACCAAAGTTCTTGTTAATATTTTTCATTAAAATAACCAAACCTAAACACAAATTGAAAATTACATGTTCTTAAATAATAACAAGAATTTGGTAGGTAATGGTGTCATAAATTTCAAACATGTTCATAACATTGAACCTACCACCAACATTATTATACCTAAGGGTCAACCTAGACAAGAAATTAAACAAAAGACTTATAATCCTTTGAAAGAATATCTTGAATTAGTTTTACATAGGTTAGTAGCCACAAACAATATCATATTACCATATACAAAACCTTTAATGAATATGTTCTAAAGCCTACTTGGTATAAGGAACATGAATATTGTGAATATCATAGATTCAAAGGTCATTCCACCAATAGATACATGAAACTCAAAAAATATGTACAATAATTGATTGATCATGGTTACATAGAAATAGATAATAATGCATATACATCCAACCACTGAAATATATGGATATATGAATATCCCTTTCCAAAACATGGCCAAATTCATTCCCAAATAAATCAAGGTCAAAACTAAACCAATAATATCAACTCCAAAAAGTCCACCCATCCATTTGATGTTGTCATTAATCATGTCCAAAACATGGAAAATCACATTTAAACTATCAAAAAATCTCATAAACAACTAAAATACAACCATATTCTAACATAAATCTTCTAAGGAACATCATTCATTGAATAACTAAGTGCACTCATATCTTATAATAATCAATTATGAATATGCAAATATTCCTTTCTAGAACATGAAAAAATTACTCCATTTACAAATAAAATTGAAGATAACCAACCCATAGATGACCCAATCCTCATTGAAAAACTATTCATTGGTTCACCTAGCCTTGTGTTGAGCATTGTTTCTATTGTTTTAGTTTGGCAATGATGTTATCATTGATGTTAAAGGTTATTAAAAAAGGTGTTCATAAGGTCATTAGAGAATGTTCTTATTTGATAACATCATTAAGAGGTATGAAACTATATTAGAAGCATGTAATAATTATTATCAAGTTATAATAACATCAATAAGTTTTTAAAGGTTATTTATCATGTTTTAGGAGCTTGAAAAGCCTAGTCATGACACTAGTCAGTGCATGAAAAGACCTTGTGAGAAGTCATGAGCTTGGTGGCCTAGTGATATAGATGCACAAGGAATGAGAGATAATATTAAATTTTTAAATCATGAATATGAGGAATTTTATCACTCATGAGAGTCTTAGAGTGAGCCTAAAGGGGTATGACCTCCAAACCTGGTATACAACTAAACCACCTCTAGACCCTACTTAGCCTAATAAGGTATCATGATCTATTGTCAAGGAATATGAAGGATGTTTGACATTCTTTTAGAATTTGAGATGTTGTGTGAGCATGTAAGTGAGGTGGAGAATGCATGAAAAGAGTCTTGAATGTGAGTTTTAAGACCTAATGTGGTTTGCAGGTCAAGGTCCAAACAAGCAAAGAGAGAGATGGTAGCCAAATGAGGTATGAGTTTTAAATTTAAAGTTAAATATGGATATATGAGAATTTTTATATGTATTTAATGTTGTTTCAAATATGTTTACCAATTTATAGGTCAAAATTTTAAGGTTAAGGTAAGAAAAAGTGTTTTAAGGTCTATCAAGTGCACAGAATAGAAGGTTCTCAACCCAAAAAGAACTTTTAAGTGTTTATTAGCATGTTTAATATTTACATGGGAACCTGATATATTTAGGAGAGATGGGTAAGGGTAATAGATAAGATCTCCAATAATTGTTTTGGAAATTGAGGGGAAATCCTTTATGAAAAATCATTAACACTAGAAAAAGTGTTAACCCTCTCTAAAACCCTAACATTGACCCAATGTGAAAGATATTTTTATAAATTGGTCATAATGAATTTTTTTAGCTATTTTAGATATTGGATCATGAATTAAACTCTCTCAGGCATCTCCAAGTGTGATTTTTTTGTCAAGTGAGTGAGTGAAACCTATAGGAAAGCCCTGATTTCTTAGAGATTTACTATAGCAGTTAGATTTAGCCAAGTCAAAGTTGATAAATGGATGAAGGTTGAATATTGAGAATTTTATGTTATGTACATGCTTGTTTTTAGTAGGTTATATCCCTTATGGTAGCTAAACTAGTCATACAAGTTGATCAGTTGCTAACAGACCTAATGATGTAAATAATGAGAAAACTAGGCATAAGTGAGAAAGTGACTAGGGATGTGTTATCATGGATTAAGAATTAATAAAAGTTCATGGATATGTTGTTAAATATTTATAATACATTTTAATATTAGATATAATATTTTGATATAATTGTATATAGAAAAAAAATTGCTCTCAAGTTGACTTGTCTAGCTCAATGAGGTCTATGTATATTGAGGTCATGAGATTGGTCTACAAGAGCAATATTGATATTAGATATTAGATATATTTGTTGGAGATTTTTATGAGGATGTTGTAATATAATATTCATGTATTTTAATTTCTTGAGTATTCTCTTTCATGTGTCAAAAGTTCAAGTTTCCATGCCTGTGTTTTGAGGCTAGTTGGTAGTTTTGAGTGGGTTCTTTGCAGAGAAGGGTTTGAGTCCTTTTGCCCTATATTATGAATTAAAAAAACACATGGTGATGATATTAAGGTCATGTATCATTTGTATGTGTTATTTTTTTCCATGGTTATTTGGAAAAATTGTGTTTTTTGCTTCAGTTGTTCAATATAGATTTTTTGGGTATGCATAGACCTATTGTGAATAGTGTTTTGAGAAGAGGTTCAAGTAGTGGTTAGACTTAAAATGTGTTGTGGGCCTAAATTAAATTTGGATAAATTCTATTTTAGTGACATATGATATGTTATTACCATGTGAAATGTTTGAGAGTGTTCTAAAGAGTTCAAAGGGTAATGTTTGCTAATGAAGGCCTAATTGAATTATGTCTCCTTACACTATGACCGACCTATTGTAATGTTTGATTCACATGTCCTAAGGCCTAAAAGGGGTTTTGGTCCTATACACTATGACCAACTTATTTTAATGTTTGATTCATGTTTTGGCATGTTCTAAGGCCTATTATATTAAAAATATAAGTGGGAAAGTGTGTATGGCTGACCAAGAGGTGTATGAGAATGAGCCTAGTGTAAGAACATGGCCTAATTGTCTATTCAGATATTGAGTGAGTTGAAGTGAATGAGATAGAACTTTGAAGAACTAAAGGAGGTATTTTATACCAATATAAGGGTGCAAATAAACTATCATGAAGATTTGACAGGGGTACTATAGATGATTATTAAGGTCATATAACCTAACTAACTCAAGAAGAGAGCTAATTGAGTGAAGAAGGCTAGAGACTAGTTTGAGAAGGATAAAAGTGTGTGAAGAGATGAAGAATGAGATCATAATATATTGTATGAGCAACAAAGGGTTCTGAAGGTGATAAAAGGTTTAAGGTGCTTGAGTTGGTGTTAAGTCATCTAGGGGGTTGGTGCCTCCTTACAAGTGGGTGCTTGTTAAATCATAGTCAAGTTGGTGCTTGGCTAGTTGGGGTTGGTTCTCCAAGTGAAGTTGGTACTTCACTAAATCTTAATGTTTTACTATTAGGATTTTAGTCCATTTTCATTATTAGTGGGTTTTCTTCCCCTTGAGGGTTTCCAATTAAAATAAGTGTTCTATGTGTTATGCTCTTGCCTAATGCTCATGGCTCTTAATATGTTACTAGTTCATTATATTGTTTTGATAGTTCATGATTTATAAAGTAAAGTTTTAAAAGTTTTAAAGATTGATTTACCCCCCACCTTTTATTCATTGTGCTTCCAACACCTTGATACACCCATTTTCAAATAATCTATAGTTGACCAACAAATATTTGATCATCATGGATTAAATCTAATTTTTAAGGAGCCTATCTTTGACCAACCACCCATATTTGATGAACCTACCTATGAAAAAACCATCATTGATGAAACCATATTTGGTCAAACCTTCTTTGACCATCTTATCATGGACCAACCAATCTTTGACCCACATGACATAATAAAAATATTTGACCAATGTGACTTACTTTAGCTCTTTATCCAACCTACCTTTGACCAACATGATATACCATTTATTGATCCATTACCCCATATCCTATCCATGCCTCAAGTAATGAAGGTAATTTTACAAAAAAAACATCCAAAATTTCCTCCATGTGAAATAGCTTCTCATCTCTCTTACCAATAATGACAGTCATAGCCTAAAAATAAAATATAATAAATAATCTACCAATTTGGCATGACATCATGCATCGAATATAACCTTCTTATAGAGGAATACATAAAAATATATAATAACCCCTGATTATACATAGACATATTAACATCCTACTTCTAAAATAAAAAATATCCTATATAATCATCAAAATATAAATATAACCTTCTTATAGAGGAATACATCAAAATATATAATAACCCCTGATTATACATAGACATATTAACATTCTACTTCTAAAATAAAAAATATCCTATATAATCATCAAAAACATGAATTACCAAGGAATATGACATGGCCTACATGAGCAAGGAATCCTATAACCCATCCATTTAATTATAAACAAAGTGTCCCTCATCATTGGATACAAACCATATACAAATCAATGTAAATATGCTAGTAACACTTTTGTGGTTTCTAAGTAAGCCTCATCCATAATCAAAATAGGCTCCATTCATAGTCTCTATGAAGAACATGCTACCACCAATCCTTTCATCAAAACCACCAATCCTTCCTCATATATTGAGATTCAATCTCCCACATCCATTTATTAGGGCTAACAAATCATATACCACCAATATTATTTCATAATAATAAAACAATGACATAATTCATGACTAGAATCTAGCTAGAAGAGCATGAAGTAACATCAACATATTCTGGGGAAAATCAAGTGTTTCTCAATCAACTTAAATCCTACAATCCAACAAAAAAAAATCCAAAATCATCATGCCATAGTGAAAACCTTTTTGAGGCACTATCAGATAATAAAAATAAAAATTACAATCCAAAGAAGAAAAAATCCAAAATAAATGTCCCTTAGTGAAAACCTCATTGAAGAACTATTGGGAAATCAAAATACAACTTAAAAAAAAAGAAAAGTCTATTGGTGAAAATAATTCAATGATTCCAATGGTTGAATATTTCAATCCTCCTATTACACCAACATAGTTATTGGATGAATTTATACCTCTTATTAGAGACACCATCAAATAAAAAATTCCTTAAAATATCCAAATTGTTACTACTATTAGTCTCGCATAATGTGAGATTTTTGGTTTCAATTCTATTTTTCATCATAGTCACATCATCGCTACAAATAATTCATGAAATCACCACACATAATTCATCCAACATACCTTCCACTTCACCCTCCTTGATAGTACCCTCTATTGTAGGGGCTATGACATTATCCTGGTAACTTTCGAAGAAGATAACTTAAAAATAAATGAAGTACTGAGGACATATCTAGAATTCATACCTAAATAATCTAATGCTACTATATAATAATAAATAAATAAATTCATCCATGGGTGAAAACCATTTCTATGGTACCTTGGGCAAGTACCATGATGAAAACTAGTTTTTAGTGTCATGTGTAAAACCTATTGTTTACAAGTACCCTACACTTGGGACAAACCCATTACATTTAAAAATTATGAATTCTAAAACATCCTTATCCATTTAATCTTTACCATCATTATCCATTCAATCCTAAGCCATACTTACCCACCCTAAATCATAATTACCACCCTTACTTCTCATAACCCACTCAAACACATCTTTATCCATCTAATCCTTGCCATCATACCATTGTCCTTCTTCCCAATTTTGACCTTGCTACGTAAGTGGAAAATATATAGAGACCTATTCTTAGAAACATCTCAGTATATCTTCAAAATAGCATTGATGATGACTATGGAACATAGTTATCATGCGTCATAGTCCTTGGAAATTTATCCTTCATCCCTAATATTATCCTTAATCCCTTAAAATTTCCATTGATTATCACCTCTCTTATATTTGGGGGCATCCCCATTCCATATTTTCTAATAGTGCCCACATCTAGCAACACCTAAGTCATCCTAACCATCCATTTCACTAAGTTATCTCCTCTTCACCAATTTACCTAACTTATTCTTGTGTAAGAGATATTGACACATTTTTTAGAAAAATCTTGGTATATCCACATCATCACACACATTGGCATTATGCCACATCACCACACATGGTAGCATGATGTAGTGAAGCCTAGGTACATGACTTCCACTTAGCACAATCCTTGGAAATCCATTTTTACATCCATAATCATCCCCAAATAGTTCTCATTCCTAAGTGATATAACTAGTTTTCTATTTGTATAAGGTTTATATGTCAATAAAAATATCCAAAAAAATAAAAATAAAATCAGATATTCCACAAAATACCAAAACATTTAAAAAATCCCCAAAAATAATAAACTGGCCAAAAAATAATAACAAAAAATCCACATAACCCATAAATCATATGCCTTGTCCTAAATGTTGTTAAAATCCTTAATCAATTAATCAAACCATCTATCCAATCGAAGCTTATAGATTTTTAATGGGATATATCATTCCCACATATGCCCTCTTGCATATATAGTTGCTTGGGCCACATCAAAGCATGTGGATTTTTCAAGATATATAATTCTAAATTAGACCCCTTTGCATGTATAATTTCTGGGGGAAAACCAACCTATCACCACTAGTAACTAAAAAATAATTTTTTAAACTTAATTTAGGACATGCATTTTATTTTTTCTTTTTGTGTGTGCTTACTTATTTGTTTACTTTTCTTGTTGAGTCCTGAGTCAGTCCTTATGTGTATGAAAATAGTGTCACCATGATTTTGAATATCACGATGCATATTTACATGTAATTATGTCTATTCTAGTCTTGTAGCATATGAAAACAATGACATCATGGTTTTTCATATCGAGAAGCATCTTATTACATGTCATAATATAAATAAGGTTTCTCAAAAATTTAAAAATATATGCAAGATTAACAAAAATTCATCCACTTCTCATTACATCAACACATATCATTTTATCCACATTCATTATTAATAATTTAATCTTTTAAAGTAACATCTAACTAAAACATCCATCATGAATGATCAAGTGTGTTTCATCAATACTCTAGATAGAATGCTAAGCTATACATCACATAATCACCTCTATCTACCAACAACATATAAAATCCATGCTATCCAATCATGTGATCAATCATCATTTTTCCATATAGTTAATTAAATTTTTGAGTTATTTTTGTGCATCAATAACAATAAATCAACCCATCCATCCAATTTAATCTTTTAACTTTTCAATGGGATATATTATTCCTAAATTCAGTCTATTACATATATAATTGCTTGTAGGAAAATCAAATCATGCAACTTATCTCATGATTTATAATTCCCAATCCAATCTTGTATATATTATTTCTTGGGGAAAACTAACCCATCATCAAATCTAATAAAATATTACAAAAATTAGATAGAGTGGGTTAATTACATATATGGCCTAATCTCCTTCATCCATACCATTATCATCCTCCTATACATTCATCACACCCTATTGTATCCCAATCCCTCTTCATTTATTATCCATCCCTTGACTCTTCCATCTTGATCCATTCCTCTCATTTTAAAGATTCTATCCATGTCATTCATCCTTGCATGCCTTATTAAGGGGGTATCATCCCTAACTAACTAATTACATCATAATTTAACTCATTCACCTAAGTGGCTCATGGTATATTCTCACATCCATTTCATGCATTTATTTCCTCTCTACTTTTATTTATTATTTGAAAAGGCATTTTTATTTCTATTTGTAACACCATTTCAAAGAGGGAAAAATTTAGACACCTAGATTACTACCAAATTAGAGTCATAATTAATTTTTCTAAATATCAACACAATCATGATTATTATTTATTAAATGACCATCATCCAAAATCCATATTTGATCCTAGTATATACTAACATCATTATCCCCCACAAAATCCAAATAGTTAATTAATCAATATTAATTAACTAATCCATTTATAAATTAATCATGCACACATAGTTCTCAAATAATTAATTAAATTTAATTAAAATTCCAAATTCTAAGTCAAAATCACCTCCTTAATTCTCTCAACCAAAACTTTGAGTCATCCAACCATTTCCTTGATTATCTCAACAAAGTGTTGATTTATCCAACTAATTCCTCGAAACATTGAATTAACTTGGTGAGTCATCCAAATATCTTGACTCATTCATGGAATATTTCAACTATCCTACAAATATGCAACCAATTTTATTAATTCATTTGACTAACTCATTCAACCTCCCAACTAACTTGCCTACATTTCTCAACTACTTTAGGAATCAATTTTCCTCATTTGAATGAGACTCAAACCCAACCATCAAAAATCAAATAAATTTGGATTAATCTCATTTGTCTATTTTTTTACTTGAAAATATATAAATTGATCATCTTGAATTATCACTTGAATTGACATCCATCATTGATATATCAAATTTATATTAGATTATCATTGTGGATCATATTGAGATCAAATTCATCTACCATTATGCTATTGAATTTCCCTTGCATTGGAGATTAATTTTGAACATCCACATATGAAATTTATAAGAGCACATCTAAGATAGAAAAGAAAGATATTCATCAGTTAGTAGGTGAAGGCATATTGTATTTTTATTCTTTTAAAGCTCTATCTTAGGTTCTAGGTTGAGTTTAGAATATGAATTAATAATCATTGTTGGTTTCTATTTTGAATTATAAATTGTGTATTACAATAGCAATCATAGGATGTAGTCACCCGTAAAAATCTTAATACCATGTAATTTTTTAGAAAATTTGACTATACCACCATCTATAACCATGACCTAAACTTCTTGAGCTAGGTAAATGAAACATTTAAAATGAGTAACCAACTTAAGTTTGAATATGTTATGTGTACTCCCTAAGTCAATAAACACTATCACATTCTATTTCTCTGGGAAACCCACAAATTTAAGGGTTTAAGGAGTGATAGTAATTGAAAGTGCATGACATGAGGTGGTTGGGATTCTTAAGACTCTAACTCTATAACCTCTTATTATTCACCTGATGCTTCATCATCATCATCTTACTCATTGACCCTTTTAATGTAGAACAATTATTTTAAGCACATTTATGTCATTTGCTCTATTTTATATGATAATTGAAACATAAACCTTTTAATCATTTATCTTGAATTTATTGATGTGTCAATTTGGTAAGTTTAGGGAATGATGGTGATAGGTTGTTTTGATCTTTGATGTTGGTGAATGACTTCCTCTTTCTTGATAAAAAATTCGTCTAACCTATGATCCATGTGAATATATTTTGAGATAGTAAATGGATTAAACATGTGTACTATTATCACATAGGATTGCACATGTCTTGATCCTTTAACTTATTATGCAATTGCCTAATGATGCAATGGAAAAACCTCCAAAGCTGTGGGACCTTGGAAATTTGAGGTTAATCTCCAAAGAAGGCTGATTTCCTTTCACTAAATCTAATGCAAACTGATAAAATACCAATTTTGTAGAAATTTCACTCTTTAGTGATTTTGAATCCTAAACTAGGGTTTTGATGGGGAAAAGGGTTGAATAATTGAAATTTTTAGAAAACTAAAAACATGGTGATTTCACCAAATATTTCTATAGTGGATTTTAATTCTTGATTTATGAACACAACAGAGCAAAAATTATGTTGAATTTATTTCAACACAAAATTATACAGATGAGAAATTAGAGGTAGTATTTTAGCTATTTTTTATAAAAGGGAAAAAGGATATTTATTTCAAACAATATTTTCAAGAGGTAAAATACCACAAATGAATTTATTGAGACTAAAACAAAGAGACAAAGATTCTACAAATAATCAAATAACTTGCACACACAGAGAGATCTCTGAAGACAAGAAAGACAAATCTTCAATTTTATTTCTATTCAAAGGTTACAACTTGTAGTAAATACATTCAAAATACATAAAATATAACTAGCAGCAAAAAATATAGATTGGGCCATGGGGTCTATCCATTTTTATATAAAATATGTCATATAAGACATGTAGTTGTTGAAACTCAAATGCCCAATAAAGAAAGTCATGAAAATATGAAACCCTCATGCAAGAGAGGAAAGTTATTCTATTTATAGCATTTTTTAGACTTGTTGAATGGTTGGAACATGACATTCATGCGCTGGGTGTAATATTAGGTGTAGCATGGAATGGTAAGGTATGGCTAGAATTGAAGATCTCTATGCAATGCCTCCTTAGCTGATAGTGGCTAAAAATAGCTTCCTCATGTAAAAGAGCAAACCAAAATAGAACTTGACTTTTCAAAATAAAATATAACATTGAAAATAATTCCAATTTTATTTTCATGCAAAACCCTGGCATACAAAACTTTAAGTGAGACTTTTACAACTTTCTAAGTCTTTATCACTTTTGACAAAATGAACCATGTAATTTACACTTCATTATTTTTCACCTTTTTAACAATTCACATTTATCAAAATGTAAAGTGCAATTTACACTTGTGATTTTTAAAAATTTCACATTATCAAAAAATATAAAGTGCAAAAAATATGTCTTTCTTTTTCTCAAAAAGAGTTATAAAAAAATAGTTGTACCTTTGTAATTACAACTTATAATGTTTTGAAATGAAATTAAGAATGATAATAACATTTGAAAATATTCAAAAGAGAGGGAAAATTAATCAATTTTCAAAACTTCTTCAGCTTTCTTGTCTTTCTCAGCTTGCAACTTCTCTGTATATGCATCAAAGGCTTTGAAAAGATCTTAAACTCACTCAACATCCAGCCTATAAGAATATATGTTAGAGGATACAAAATATACTTGGACATCAAAAAATTCTCTTTTAATGGTTATTATACCCTACATTTCATTCCTCATCTTATCAATTGCTTTTTCATACATGATAAACTTGTGGATATAACCTAAGATGAAGACTGTGTCTTTGGTAGATTCTTTCTCAATACTACTTTGAAATTATTTTAAACCTATTCTACCTGAAGGAAATTATTGGCATCATCTACTGGTTGGCATGAAATTGAGTTCATCCTGTCATCAATCTTGTATAATATATCAATTACCTTGTCATGAGCCTCTTTGGCCTATTCCACAGACTATGTTAGTACTCTTATATGAAATTAAGTAGCCCTATGTAGTTCTTCATACTCATCATCACTCTTCAATACATTCTCTGTAATGAGGGTATTGATATCAATTTATTTTATGGCTATCAATTTGGGATAATACATGTTTAAGGTCTAAATTTATCCTTCATAGCTATCAATCTGCTCCTTTAAAATTTCTTTCCTCTCTATGATGATGTTATAATGTTCCATCATCATTGCAAGAACCCTATTACCTTTAGTGATCAGTTCCTCATACCATTATTTTATATCCATTACCATGTGAGAAATATCTCATACAAAATCAATTTTAGATTGATCTAGACTGATTGGATACACTACTATGGTTGTTGTGATGTTTCGCTAAGATTTATGAACTGGTTTAGTTTTTCAATCAACTGATCTACCTTTATTTTTAGCTCATCCTTGGTGGCTTAGTCATGATAAATTATTTGGAAGAGAGAGTTGATACCTATTTTCACATAATGCTTGAGTCCATCTCTTATTTTTTGACCAAGGTGTATATGAGAAACTTGATAATCTTCCACCATAAGATCTTTTGATTTGTCTAGAAGGGGAATTATAAATTCAACATACCTCTCCCCTTTATCATCATTGAATGTCCTTCAGAGGGTCTTGGGAGTGGGTTTTTATTTCTTCTTGACTTCTGACATGTCAAATTCCAAAGTGTTAGGATCAATCATTCTTTTCCCCTTCTTACTCATTGATTGTGCTAACCAACTAGGGGTAGCCTTCTTCTGATCTAACACTATCACCAAAGAATATATAGCTGATTTAGTAATACTAGTTGATACTATGACTAATGAAGACTCATGGGAAGATGATACCATTGGTTTATTAGGAGGTTCCTATGAATATCCACTCTCATTAGTGGTTTAAAAATCAATATTTGAACCAAGTATCTAGGTTACTCCAATTTCCATTGATCATATAGTTGAAATAGTAGAAATGGGGGGAGTGGAGGTAATAGAAGCAAATGTGCCTATTGGGGGAGTGGAGGATGGAATAGACACAAGGGTTTTGAATTTGGGAATTGGTGGAAGGGTGAAAACCAAAGTATTTAATGTGTCAATTAAGTGTGTAGGACCACTCAAGGTTAGTGATGTGAAAATAATGGGTTGAGATGAAGGGGAAATATTACTTAACCCAGGGGTTGGGGTGGACTATGGAAATGTAGTCAAGATGATTGATTCTATGAAAATGTACTATTAGGTTGTGTTGGGAATTAATGATGATGAAATGAAAGGAAATGTAAATGGAATGGAAAGTGGGAGTGGATCAAATGGGGAAGGTGAAATGGGAGGCAGGGAAAGTGGAGTGGAAACTTGAGCTTATACTATAGGGGGAACTTGAGTGTCCAATTGACTTATTTGTGTTAATTTCACTTCGATTATTGATGTGGGTGGAATGGTAGGTGAAGTGGAGACAAGTGGAGGGGTTGAAAATGGAGGTGGAGGTGATGAAACTTGTGGAACAATAGGAACTTTTTATACTTGAGGAGTGGAGATAGCTGGTAGAGGTGTTGAAACCTCTTATACAATATGGGTAGGAGAAGGGGGAGCAGTGAAAATAGGAGTCAAGGATATGGGATCTAAAACTGTGATTCCCTATGATACTATTATTGTGTCTTCTATTGAAATATCAATTGGTTCATCGATAGCTCCTCTTTGTCTACTTGATTCTCATTTTATTGCCTTTGTCTTCTTCTTATTTTTCCTTTTAGGTTCTTCTAATGATTCACTAGGGCCCTCCTCTAAAGGAGTGATACCTCCTACTTTGAGCTTTAAGAGCTTCTCCTTAACCCCTATTGTCTCCCTTGTGATCTGCACACCCTTACTTCTCAGCTAACTGATCATTATGTTAAGGGCTATTTTATCAAATAGAAAGAAGGATTTAAGAACTAACCACCTCATTGGTGGTAAAGGTCTAGAAATGATTTATGTAAGGTATATTAGGTATACCCTTCTATCATCATCTAATAGGTCATTAGGGACTAGTGTTAGATCCTAGTCTTTTATTTGTTGTAGAGACATCCTAGAATAGTACCTCATCCTAACCATCTCTTCATCATCACAATCTTCACAAAAATATTCATAATAAGGTATGTGTTCATATATTTCCTATTCTAAAGTAGTAGTGACCTTATCGTATGGGTAAAAATAAGGTCTATACTCTAGAGTCCTCAATGTTACTTGGCACATATTTGCCTCTATGGTTTTGGCTTTTAGGAGGGATTGGCATGAGTAATGGACAATGAAAATAGGGAAACATATCCCTACCTTGTGTTTGTTTGAGAGGAGCTTGTGTGTCTTCACCAATTTCCTAACCAGCTCCAACAATGCCCATCTATCACTCACACACTGGGGAAGTGTGTAGGGACAACCACTGAATTTGGATAACTTGATGTAGGAGTAGGTGGGGAAATATATGAATTAAGAACCCCATTTATTGATCTAATCTTTTTCTACTTGGGAGAACCTTATTTTCCCAAGCTCTTGATCAAACATGATGATGATGTTATAGATGAAGGCATCATTGACTCTCCTAAACTACTATCTACTAGCCTATAGTGTGAGATTAGGGTAGTAGTTGTAAACTTTGGTTATTTCCTCAAAAAATATATTGAGGCTTGGGAACAATCTTCCTTTGGCCAAAATATAAATAATATATGATCTCATATAAAACTTATTTATTCTTTACACCTGCATTAACTAGTTATGGAGGGAATCACTTATAAATTGGGCCCAATGTATGTATTGTTTATGTTCTTTGATGGTCTACATATACTAGTACATCCATTCCTAATAACACTTGGAATTAGGATTTACAGTGACTCTATGCAATAGTGTTATAATATCTTCTACTTCCTCTATAAAATTAGATCTACACATAGTCTAAGGCAATCTAGTGGAGGAATGCTTGGGAGTCTTGAGCCATTACTTGTTAATTATATTTTGACATCCATCCTTTTTTTCCTCATAAAATTATGCAGATGTTTATGGAATTATATCTAAATAAATCTCAAATTTAGTAATAGAAAACACTATGTTGATGAAGTTAGGGTCAAGATATAAAACCTTCTCCCCTTTCTCACTATAGACTTGTCTTCTATCAGGGTCATAATGTTGGGCCATTGTAAGGATCAACTTAAGACTTTAAATAGATAGAGGGAAGTCTATAGCTTGTGGTAAACTAGAGTCAAATACTCTAGATCTAGTCACTTTTGAAATATACACCTATCCTATTCCAAAAATCTCCTAAGTTAATGTGACCTAAATCTGTATCTTTTATTTCTACCATATTGGACTCCAAACAAGAAGTCACTTTAGGGCCCTTATATTTGAACTTAATTTCCTTAGGAGGCATGAAACCTAAATTTATTACTTGCAAGAAACCAACTATGAAAGTTAGTGGGATCTGTAGGTGTCTGGAGTACTTATATTCTCTGATGGAATTTAGAGGTGTTAGAAGCACATCCATTCTCCACAATGCTTAAGGGATATTATATTTTTTGATAGAAGTGGAATGTGCTTGAGTCATGTCCACTCTCTATGGTGCTTAAGAGTCTTACGGGTTTCAAAGGTACTTGAGGCATGTCTAGTGTTTGTGGGGATGTTGGGGGAATATTTGGAGGGAATATTCTCTATTTTGAATTTAAAGGTATATACTTGGGACTATTCACTTTGGATAGGAAAAAATAAAGATTTCAATTGCAAAATATTAAAGGGGAAATGAAGGGCCTTTTTTGGATGATGTTGCAAGATCTAAAAATGAGAAAGCCTTAGGAAACATTAGAAACTTAGACCAACCCTAGATACATATTATTAAACAAAATGACCTTCTAATTAACTTGAAAGAAAATGCTAAACTAGAACTTTTCAATGAAACCCTAAATTTGGAAAGAAAACCCTATGAGAAACTAGAAATAACTCAAAAGCTTTCAAGGAAGGAAACTTAAAGTAAATGACATAAGGAAAGTACTATTTATGGGTGCAAGTGATGTGGATTTGAGTTTTATAGTCATGGTTTAAAGTATAGGTTTGTATTTGCATGTGACTCAAGGTTTAATGGTAAGGGCATAGGTGACCAGAGCTCTAAATCAAAATTATTAATTTAAAAAATGATAACACTTTGTAAAATGACATAGTTTTTATAGGAAAAACCTATAATTAATGCAAGCTCAAGTGGTTGGTGGTGGAGGTTGGACCTAATTGAAGTAGGTCCACTCCTCATGGGAAGGGCTTAGTTTGGTGGGAAGTGGGACTCAATGTGCACTTTGTATGTTTGAAAATGTGCAATGTGAACTCCAAGTTGTTTATTATGTAGGAAGGGGTTTGGTGAGTAGTTGGTAGAGATTGGACTTGCTTGAAGTAGGTTCAATCTCCATAGATGGGAAATGTGGTTTAGAAAAAGGTGAAAACCATGGGGAAATTTGCATGTTTATAATGTGCAAATTACACTCAGGGTTTGGCATCTCACAAATTTGTAATTGGTAAGTGGTTGGTGGAACACAGAGCTTTGACATGCACTTTACACATCCTAAAATGTGTAAGGTGCATCTAAGGTTTTAGGTTCCATATAAATGGGGGTGTTATAGGTTTTGAAGGATTTAGAACTTATTGTGCACTTTGTACATTGTGAAAACATGTAAAGTGCATGCCACATTTTGGATTCTATCAGATTGGGTACATGGGATCTAGATCCTACCATGCATTCTACACATTTTGAAAACATGCAAAGTGCATGGTTAGTTCTGGATTCCACAGTTTGGGTTTTGGTGCTTCGTGGGATATAGAGCCCATAAAGAAATTTTCATAAGTGCAAATGGTATCTAGAGTTGTAGATTTTATAAGAATAAAGGGAGAGATGGGGTTTTGGAGGATTCAAGGTTTTTCTTAAAAAAAAGGGGCTTTCCCTTAGGGTGTTAGATACAATGATATTTTTGTGACAAAAATATCAACATTTGTGGTAACCTTTATAGGATGATTGCCTGCTAATATTTTTGAATCCAATAGCTTTATTTTACATCAGGCATGGAATCAAATTTACTCTGACAAAACACTAACCTAGGGAATAACAAACTAGGATTTTCCTAGACATAAAAAAAAATAGGAAAAATAGATAAAGCAAAACTAGGCAAGCACACCAAAGTCTTTTTGATTTGTCTCTAATTGGATTTTAAGACTTTCATTGATTAATGCCTAATTTATTTAAGCACCATGAGTTCAACCAGTCTCACCGTCATTTCATCATTATTGATCAGGTCCAACTGGTGATTGATCTCTAAAGATGGAAGTTCAATTGACAATGGTACTTATGCTTCTCTTATATATACCAACATGAAATGTGAATTATAGATGGATCTTTTCTGTGTAATTATATCATCCCATAGTGCTTATTTTATCTTAGTATACTATGTCCTCTGGTTGTCCTTGATTGTTCATTTGATAATTCTAATCAAGTTCTTTTTGGTTGACTCAGCTAGGTCATTACCCCAAGGGTAATAATTTGAATAAGTTCTCAAGTATACATTATTATTGATAGCCCATTCACTTACTTGAGTTCCCAAAAATTCCTTAGCATTATTTTATATGATGGTGTGAGGAACACGAAACCTTGAAACTCTGTTATCCATGAATTTAATAATAGATGTCTCAGTGGCATGTTTTAGAGAAATCACTTTAGTCCATCATGTAAAATAATCCATTGTTGTGAGAACCCACTTTTGACATGCACTTGATGGTGGATTGATCATGTTGATGAACTCCAATCCCCATTGGGTAAATGGCTGGTCTGCTTGAATTGGTCTGAGAGGAAGTGTGGCTAGTCTTTGCTTACCAGTGAAGTAAGCACATTTTTCAAAATTTATTATCCATTGATGGGAATAATTGATTAACTTAGGCCAATAGTATCCTACTCTCATTATATTTATTATTTTAGTCATTTCATAAAAATTTCCTCTTGAGGGGACATCATGAAACTGCTCAAGCACTTTGGAAACTTGATCGTACTCAATACATCTTAAAAAGACTCCGTTTATATCCTTTCAAAATAAAATTACATAAATAAGAACATAAGGAATTTATTGGAGTTGAAAATACCTTTTAGTTTACTATTGGAAGTCATATGGGTATTTGCTAGTCTGTTGGAAATGAGTCATGTCTTGAATCTAGCTATTGAAAGGAAGGTGGATTGTTTGGCTGAGGTATAGTTTAAGCATACAATGTGTCAGATACTAGTTCAATAGTTTTGATGTTGATATAAAATTTATTACACAATCATTTTACCCTTATTGGCTTTGTGATCATGATATACTTGTCATAATCCATGACCTTGATGATCCATCTTGCTCTTTTTTCATTTATCTCCCTACTCAATAGAAATTCTTTGATGCTTTGATGACTCACCATCAAATGTATATTATTTTTGGAGAGCATATGCCTAAATTTATTGAGTGTTTTGATTACTACATATACCTACTTCTCCACAAAACTATAATTCTCTTCATAATATTTAAAAGATTAGCTGAAGAAAGATATTGGCTATTCCAAATCTTCTTGATTGTGTTGAGTTAGAATTGTTGAGATACTTCCTTCCCATCCAAATGCATAGAGGATAAAATCCTTCTCATATTTTGGGTTAACTAGGGCAAGGGCTTAGGAAATGGCTTGTTTTATTTCTTCAAATGTATATTTTCCCTCTTGACTCCAACAAAAAATAGTTCCCTTCTTTAGCATTGTAATAAGGGGTTTTGCCAAAAAGGTGAAATTCAGTACAAATCTTCTCACAAAGTTGATCTTCCTAAGAAAGCTTTGTAGGCCATTTTTATGACTTGGTAATGCTAATTTATATATGGATCTAACTTGTTTAGGGTTTATTAAAAGACCATATTTTGACAATATGTGTCCCAATAGCTTCCCTTCATGTACTATGAACACACACTTCTTTGGGTTAAGGGAACCCCACATTCTCTACACCTTTCAAAATATTTCTTAGGTGGTATATATGTACATCAACATGTTTTGAGTAGACCATAATATCATATAGATATAATAAAATAATTTCATTTATTATGCCCTTGAATGCCATATCCATGGCTCTCTAAAAGGTTGCACCTGTATTTGTTACATCAAATGGTATCTTCCTGTATGCATACATGCCCCATTTGGTGGGTAAGGTTGTTTGAAATTGATTTGATTCTTGTACCAAGATTTGTTTATAACTCTATTAACCATATAGAAGAGAGATATTTCAAATATTAATACTATCTATATAATTTGTTCCATAGGGGGAAGAGGATAGAGACATTTCAATGATGCTTTGCTTAGGTCTCTAAAGTCCATGCACAACTAGATTTCACAATTTTTCTTTCTAATAGGGACCAAATTTTCTACCCAAGATGAGTGTTTGATCATAAATATTATATTAGCCTCTATTAAATTAGAGAGCTCATTTTTCATCAAGGTTTCAATCTTGATATTGATGGGTCTCTATTTTTTCCTGATAGGTTTTGTACTTGGATCTAGTTATATAGTGTGTTGTGATAAACTTGGATAAAGTCCTCTTAAGTCATGATAAATCTAAATGAAGTTTTCATCCAAATTTTGACATATTTGAAAAAAATCATGATTCTCTAAAATATTGCATACCTTGCCTATCTTGAGAGACTTGCCTTTTGAGATGATGATGGGTTTTTAATCTTCTTCATTGACTGTAATGTTCTTTTTTCACCTTTCAACTGGTCATCCAAATTGAAGATATTTTCTAGTGTAATGAGACCCATAAGCAACTTGTTCATCTTTAGTTAAATAATCTAATCACCATATTGGTATTGTAGCCTTGGCTAATTCCTTTTTGAAAACTTAACCTTTTCTATCAAAAAATTTATATCTGCTTGTCATTATCAAAGACTTTCTAATTAGTTGCATTATTGGGGATAAAGGGCCTTACAATCAGCCTTACATGCTAGCTATTCTTCTTCTTTATTTTGACTGGTAGGTTATAATAGAACCCCACCAAGGCCATATGGTCAGCATATTTATTTTTTTCCCTAGGTACTTCTTGAATATTCAAAGTGGTGAAACATTCTAACACGTCCCAAACCTTGTGTTTGTAAGACCTTAGCAAATTTTTTTTGTTTACACTTTTTGATCTAACTTGGTGAATGATGAGATTATTGTCCCCAAATATTTGAAAAATCTTGATTCCTCTATCCTTGGCCAATTGGAAGCCTCAAATCCAGGCTTCATATTTAGCTACATTATTGGTACAACTAAATTGAAGTCTAAATGAATAGAAGTACCTTTCTTTCTGTGAGGAGATCAACACAATTCCTACACCTATACCATTTATGCTTCTTGAACCATAAAAAAATAACTACCATATCCCTTGAATATCTTTATATGGTTTAACTAAATTCAAGATAACTGCATCTTTCTCATGAATGTAATAAGTTCCTAACCCTATTTATTGTACTTAGTCATAAGGATCAAATTGCAAGGCTAATCCCCATTCATCCAAATGAGTGTCTATAATTTATTCTATAGGTGTTACATTCTCTTGATCCATTTCTTCCTCTTCTTTATCTTTTAATGTACAATTCATTTCTACAAGAGGAATACAATTATATGGCTCTATATGATCATTTTAAATTGGCTTAGCTCTTATTGTTACTCTAGTTCCATATCTCATTCTAAGTAGCATGTGAGACCAATCTACAGATAGATATCCTCCCATATTTATAGTGAAATCTCTTGAAAGACAAATTGAAAAGTAGGGGGAAGATATATAACTAAAATATCTTGAGTAATTGATAGGCTTGGGCAAGCATGAATAGTGAGGTTCAATCCCTTTATGGTTCCTACAATTTGAATAACAATCCCATCTAGTTGCACTACTCCCTTATTAATAGGTGTGTATTTTATTCCCAAAGCATCATTTATTTTCTTGGGCATTACTAAACTACTAGCCCCTAAATCTACCATAAAATTGTGTACCAGATGTTTCCCTATTATAAGTGAAAGATAGAAGGGGGAGGCTTACAATTTTTACCCATTTTATTATCAGCTTTAGGCTGACATAGATTTATTGTAGGTGTAGGCCCCTTGGCTAGAACCTTTTTTGATATCTAGAAATTCTTCAGAGCCTCATATAGTAAGTCCCTCTATGATAGTATAAATAGTGATTCCCACATAATGATGTTCATGTTATTATTCTTTATTTTGATTAACTATGCTAAAAGCGATATTACCAACCTTTGGTGGTGATTTTAAAAGGGTTACATCCTCTTTTACAAGATTTGGAGTGGGTACCTTAACTTTGAATTTATTTATAGGTATAAAGGGTGGCCTTTGCACTATATTGCTCTTTGTTGGTTCCACTAAAGCTTTAGAAGTTTAAGTTTGCTCTACCTTGGGGGGCTAATCAACTTCTATTTATCTTTTCTTTAAATGTGTATTAGCTAATATAGGAAATCCACCATTGAAAATGCTTCATCTTGGCTTATCCCACTGAAATCATCCTCCTACCAATTTAGAAGAGTTGCTTCACTTTGAGCAGGTTCTTATGTGTCTGCTTGTTGGGAAGTAGATTATTCTTATTGTCCTTACATGCTTTCTATGCCTTGCACCATCAAAGCTTGAATGATTAAACCATTAGGGTAAGTGTTATAATTATGGTGCTGATTACAAGGATAATGCCACTCATACTCTTGAGCCAAATTATTTTGAATAGAGATAACAGCTTTGGAAACTCTTAGTGCTGGTAAAGCACAAAATTTAGAGGTCTTGACTATGAATTCTATCGTTACTACTAGTTGTTACCTTGATATGGTTGCCTATTCCCTTAGTGTATAGGGTTAGTGGCTAAAAAGGTTTTTGGTTTTGGGATTTCTACCTTTTCTTTGCCACTAACTCATTTCTAAAGCTTTTAAGTAATGATTTTACCTCATATATATCATCTGAAGGTGCAAGATTCAAAGCAGGTGCTTGCTCATAGTGGGAATTGGAGCAAGTGCAAGTGGGGGAATAGGGTCTATTTTTAGAAATAGAGGCATTGGTGGCCTTAGTGCAATTTTATCAACTTGGATTAATTTTTTTTTGCCCTTATAACAATATCATAAGCTATAGGAAGTGTGGTGCCACCCATTGACTGAAGCATTACAGCTATATCACTATTAAGGGATTTAAGGTAATACAAGAAAGCATTATTTTTAGTGGGTTTAACCAAGACTGAGATCCTATTATAGGTCTTCTAGAAATGGTAATTAAAGTTAGTCATTTGCTCATGAGGAGCTCATTGAATAGTAGTTAACTATTCAACCAAGGAAAGGTGGTCACTCTTGTCCTCAAAATGGGTACACATTGCAATGCCTAACTCATCCCAAACTTGGTTTGAGGTGGGAGAAAGTCCTTTATACCATTTTAAATCTTTCCCCTTGAAAGAAGAGACTAGAAGTCTGATTCCAACATTATCTTGGACCATTCTATGGATTGAATAGAGGTTAGCAATAACTTGTATGTGTTTTAAAGTAGTGGTAGAGGTTTCAACAGTAAAATATGGTAGGATTTTTAGGCCAAGACTGGTATATCATCATGATGAGACAAAATGAGTGGACTACCTATATTGAAAGCTAAAAAATTATGATTTCTAGCCATTATGGGAGGTATAACACTGATAGGAGTTACCAAAGGGGATGAAAATAAAACTATAGGATATACCTTAGGTTGAGGGGTGACTACTTTTGATCTCTTTTTAGATGGAAATGAAAATTCTCAAAAATCATCCCTCTTACCTTTAGTAGATGATCTTGTCTATTTGATTGGCATATGTCATCCTGAAATTGTGAGTCCATAAGCCAGTAGAGTCACCAGGTGCTTTGATATTTGCATGAAACTCATACAATGCTTGTTGAGAATAACACCAATCTCTATGTAATTTTTAGGTCCCATCGAGCATGCTAAGAATTATTAGTACATAAGATTGTACATGCATTGATCTTATAACTTGTTTTTCAATTACCTAATGACATAATGGAAAAACCTCCAAAGCCATGGGACCTTAACAATTTGAGGTTAATCTCCAAATAAGGTTAGATTCCTTTCACTAAATCTGATGCAAATTGATAAAATACTAGTTTTATGGAAATTTTGCTCTTTAGTGCTTTTGAATCCTAAACTAGGGATTTGATGGGGAAAAGGTTTGAAGAATTGAAATTTATATAAAACTAAAAACATGGCAATTGCACCAAATATTTTTATAGTGGATTTTAATGTTTGCTTTATGAACACAATAGAGCAAAAATTATGTTGAATTTATTTCAGCACAAACTTATATAGATGAGAAATTAGAGGTAGTATTTTAGATATTTTTCACAAAAGGGAAAATGATCTTTATTTCAAACAATATTTTCAAGAGGGTAAAATACCATAGATGAATTTATTGAGACTAAAACAAAGATACAAAGATTTTTTAAATAATCAAATAATTTGCACACATATAGAGATCTCTCAAGACAAGAAAGGCAAATCTTTAACTTTATTTCTCTCCAAAGGTTATAGATTGTAGTAAATACATTCAAAATTCATAAAATATAAATAGTAAAAAAAATATAGATTGGGTCATTGGGTATACCCATTTTTATACAAAATATGTCATAAAAGACATGTAGTTGTTGAAACTAAAATATCTAGTGAAGAAAGTCATGCAAATCTAAAACCCTCATGCAAGAAAGGTGAGTTCTTCTATTTATAGAATTTTTTAGACTTGTGGAATGGCTAAAACATGGCATGCATGAGTTGGGCATAACATGGTGTGGTAATGTATGAATAGAATTAAAGATCTCCATGTAATGCCTCCTTATCTGATAGTGGATGAAAATAGATTCATCATGAAAAAAGAGGCACCCAAAATATAACTTGACCTTTCAAAATAAAAGATAACATTGAAAATAATTCCAATTTTCTTTTCATGCAAAACCCCAACATGCAAAACTTTAAGTGAGACTTTTACAAATTTTTAAGTCTTTATCACTTTTGCCAAAATAAACCATGCAATTTACACTTCATGATTTTGCACCTTTTTAACAATTCACATTTATCAAAATGGAAAGTGAAATTTACAACTTTCACATTATCAAAAAATATAAAGTGTTAAAAATTTGTCTTTCTCTTTCTAAAAAAGAGTTATAAAAATATAGATTTACCTTTACAATTACAACATTCAATGTTTTGAAATGAAATAATAAATGATAATAACATTTGAAAATATTCAAAAGAAAGGGAAAATCAATCAATTTTCAAAACTTCTTCAGCTTTCTTGTCCTTCTTGGCCCAAGGTTCTCTGTATATGCATTAAAGGGTTTGAAAATATCTTGAATTTACTTTGCATCTAGCCCATAAAAATAGATGTTGGAGGCTGCACAATCTACCTAGACATCAAAAATTATCTTATGAAGGTTTTTATGCCCCACATTTTAGTCCTCATCTTGTCAATTACTTTCTCATACTTGATGAACCTGTAGATAGAACCTAGGATGAAGACTATGTCCTTGATAGATTCTTTATCAACTATTGCTTTGAAATTATTTTGAACCTATTCTACCTAAAGGAGATTGTTGGCATCATCTATTGGTTGGCATGACATTGAGTTCATCATGCCTTCAATCTCATATAATACATCAATTGCCTTTTCATGAGCCTCTTTGGTCTGTTCCATAGACTCTGTTAGTACTCTTATTCAAAATTAATTATCCCTATGTATTTCCTCATACTCAACATCACTCTTTAATATATTATCTATAATGACGGTATTCATATCAATTAATTTTATGACTGCTAATTTAGGATAATACATGTTTAATGTCTAAATTTCTCCTTCATAGCTATTGATTTATTCCTTCAAAATTTCATTCCTCTCTATGATGATTTTATAATGTTTCATCATCACTGCAAGAACCCTATTTTATTTAATGATCAATTACTTAGAACATTATTTTATATCCCTTCCCATGTGAGCAGTATCTTATATAGAATCAATTGTATCTTGATATGGACTGATTGGCTACACTGCTTGTGGTTGTTGTGATGTTTCACTAGGATTTATGAACTGGTTCAGTGCTTCAGTCAACTGATCTACCTTTATTTTCAACTCCTCCTTGGTGGATTTGTCATGATAAATTATTTGTAAGAGAGAGTTGATACCTATTTATACATCATTCTTGATTCCGTCTCTTATTTTATAGCTAAGGTGTATATGAGAAACTTGATAATCTTCCACCACAAGATCTTTTGATTTGTCTAGTGGGGGAACTATAATTTCAACATACCTCTCCACCTTATCATCATTGAATGTCCTTGAGAGGGTCCTAAGAGTGGGTTTTGATTTATTATTGAATTCTAACATGCCAAAGTCCAAAGTGTTGGGATCAGTAATTATTTTATGCTTTTTAATCACTGATTGTGTTAACTAACTGGGGGTAGCCTTCTGCTAATCTAACACTACCACCAAAAAATCTATAGTTGAGGTAGTTAAACTAGTTGATATTATGAATAATGGAGACTCTTAGGAAGATGATACCATTGGTTTACTTAAGAGGTGCATGTGAATATGTCTACCTCCATAGTTTTATCCTTTAGGAAAGATTGGTATGTGTGATGGCCAATGGAAATAAGGAATCATATCCCTACCTTGTGTCTATTTGAGAGGATCTTCTGTGTCTCCACCAGTTGCCTAAAAAAATCCAATAATGGACATATATCACTCACATATTGAGGGGGTGTGTAAGGAAAACCACTAAATTTGATTGCCTTGATGTAGGATTAAGTGGGGAACTATATAGAATAGAAACCCTATTTGGTGACTTCATCTTTTGCTACTTGGGAGACCTTGTTTTACCAAGATCTTGATCAAACATGATGATGATTTTATAGATGAAGGTATCATTGAATCTCTTGTACTGCTATCTATTATCCTATAGTGTGATATTAGGGTAGTAGTTTTAAACTCTAATTATTTCCTCAAGAACTGTATTGAGGCCTAGGAATAATCTTCCTTTAGCCAAGATATAAATAATATATGATGTCATATAAAACTTATTTTTTGTTCACTCCTCTTGTTGACCATTTTTGGCCCTACAAGCCAAAATCGATCTCCTTCTTTCCCTACCATTCTAAATAAAATCCACTTTTATTTGCAATAAGTCCTATTCTTATAAAACATTAAAAGATCTAAGGACCTATAGGTTTTAGTTTGGTATAAGACATTTTATCTTTGGGAAGTTAATTACATAAGCCTTTTTGGCAAAGGAAATCACTCATTTTCAAAGGAGTGCAAGTCTCTTACAAAGATTGAAGGTTAAGCAGCCCTTGCAGAGGGCAACTGGTCAAAAGGCCCAAAAGGGACTTTCCCTTCAGAAGAAGGAAAAATTTGAATTTCTTCAGGAAAAATGCCTAAAGGAATTCCTTCAAAACTTTTGTCTAAATAAATTCACAAGGCAAGGGGCCAAACAAGGAATTCTTTCAGAAGAAAATCCCATGATAAATGAACAAGGCAAATTCTTTCAGACAAAAATTTTGAAGGAATTCCTTTAGACTTTTTCCCTGAAAGAATTCACCCAAACAAGGGCCAAACATTGAAGAGAACATTTCCTTCAGACAAATATTTGAAGGATTTGAAAAGCCAAGGCAACCTGAAGTATCCCAAAGGGAAAGTGCCCTTATAGGGGGCTCTCGATGACTGTGAAAGGGACCTTTCTCAAAGCTCAAAGGGACACCTTCCCTTTAATAGGGCTAAAAGACAAAGGCCCAAACAAAAGGAAAAGGCTAAAGGAAGGAAAGCCAAAGGAATTACCAAAGGGGGTGATGGGCCCAAAGATGTCAAAATCCAACATAGTGAACTAGCCATTCATGTTCAAACATCTAGTAACATCCCTGCAAACATCAAATTTAGGGCAATAGAATAGCCGTTGGCTTTCAAATGGTGATAGGTGCATGAACATCAACTTTATAGTAATAAAATAGCCATTGATCTTTAAATGCTTAAGCACAAACCTGAAAGAATTCAAAGGCCTTAGGGCCAAAAGGAAGAGCCCACTGAGAAAAGAGCCTAAGGAGCCAACCAAGGATTGATAGAAGATAGACCTAAGGGGCTCAGATTGCCAGAAAGAGCCAAGAGATGACAAAAGATAAAACTAGGAAAAGACAAAGCTGGAAAAAGATAAGAGTCAAGAGTAAACTCAGTGACCTACCAAGAAAGGAGCCCACAGAGCTAATCATAGAAATAGACAAAATAGTTCAAGTGGAAAAGAAGGTGTCAGTGCAAGGAGTTATTCTAATGGTTGAAAAAGTCTCTACCAAGTGGTCATTAAGGAGCACAAATAGTGAATGGTGCAACCTATTTTTCCTCATTTTGCATTAATGGTCAAAAAACCATGTGAATGTCTTGAAGAAGGGGTCTTGTTTGTAGAAAAATAGTGCAACCCATGTTTTCACACATGAGATTTAATATATTTTAAATGCCTAAAGTCAAAATTAGAGCTGGTACATAATTCTCTTTTAGTGGCTTCCTCTTCCCAATGTTCTTAATGCACATGGACCACTTGTAAAAAGGTGCCATTACTTCTTCTCTCTTTATATATATTGTAAACTCTCATTTTGAGAAGGATCTATCTCTCAGCTTGTAAGATAGAGCTCTACCAAAATTTACCTTGAATAAAAAAGAAGCATTTTTTCCTCCATTTGATCTTGCACTTTTTCATATGTCAATGGCTTTGTCTTGTGTTAAGTCATTTTCCTTCATGCTTTCATAGAATGATTACAGCATGTCTAGTGTATTGTGAGTTCTTCTTTTGCAAGTTATCCAGAAGTGTCCACAACCGAGTATAGATGTATGTGAACAAGCTGCCATAGTGTGTTATAGAACACCTCTAGTAGTTCTTCCTCCCTGTATCTCTCGAGGACCCCTAGCTCGCTAATGTAGAAGAATTTTTCATATCAAATGAAGTGTATACCAACTTGTTCTTGGTGGAAAGTGTATGTTCAAGCTAAGTAGATCAACCATTTTTGGTGCATCACCATTTAGTTTAGGTTTTGTTTTCAGTAACCCTTCTCTCTTTTCAACCCCCCCTTATATATATATTAGTAGTAGTAGTGAAATAACCTAGAGATGCATCAAAGGGAGCTAGCCCTTATCTAGAGATTCTCCCCTCAGTTTTGCTAGACCCATAGGTAAGAGAGGAGTCTCCATTGTTTTGCATGGAAGAGAGAAGCCCGACTTTCTCTCAAGGGTGCAATCCACAGTGTCAACAGTTTTTGGCACACCCGGTGGGACAAACTAGTTTTCATCCAAAGAGTTGAGGAATTTTGGTGTGTTCTTCAACCAACCAACCTTTGGAGGCTTTTCATCAACACCAATGGTGACTCTGAGTTGAATCAGCTAGTTAAGCAGTCATGGTGATATCAAAAAATCATATTTTGGCATGTATAATTCCATTACTCAGAACCATGGGTCTTGTGTTCCTTCATATAGTTTTGATCAAGCTCAGGTTGTTCATGGAATGATCTAAAGCAAAAAGGATGCATACGGTTATGAGTTTTTCCCTTTGTAGGCTGGTGAAATATTTTGGGCTTTGCCTCTTCCTCTTTAATTTGAGCAAGTCCTTGGCCAACCTGGCTATGATCCTTACTAGCTTTGTGTTGATCCTTATTGGGTCCAATATGACCAATCTCAATCCTGTCATGAGCTATATTACTCTTGTGCCTAGTCTTCTCAATATGTTACTTCTCCTATTCAACTTAATATTTTTGCCAATCAACCCATTTCCACCTTCAACAAGCACTACTGGGATTTGAAAAGTATGTAGTAGAGCTTGACACTAGAAGGGGATATGGCCAAGAAATTCTTGATCATTCCATTCATTAAGTGAGAAATGCATTAGATCTGGTTAAGAGTGAATGGACTCCTATTAAAAGAGCCAATTGGTAAAGGCTTACAAGTGAGATGCTGGATGTGAGTGGTTTGATTGCATCTTTGGAAGAGAGGCTGAGTATTCATGAGAGGCAGCCTTACCAAGTCCATCAACCTGCATACCCGCTACCCCAAGTTTCATATCAGCCATACATAGTCCCTACTCATGAGCCAAATCAAGCCTATCAAAATCCTTTCCCCAATCATGTTGAGGGGAGTTTTGAAATAGTAAATCTTGTGTTTAAAGCCAATCTTGATAGGTAGATTGAATTAACAAATATTCAAATACACTAGTCTATATTGGTAGCAAGGGAAATGGAATCCAAACCCTCACTACCCTCTCACATTGCAGCCCCATCACCCCAAAAGGAGATTTTTAGTCCTAATATCATGAGCTAGAGTAAAGTTGTTGAGTCATGGAATAACAAGGAGGAGAAAGACATTGTCTGAGAGTGTGAGGTACAAATTGAGGCTAGTCTTTTTCAAGTCCCTCCCACCCTTCCTCAAGAAGCTTCTTGTACTCCATGGTAGCCTTCATGCACTCCCCATTTCCATGATGATTCTTATGAGCTCCAAGAAAGGCTCTTTCAATAAAATCTAGCTAAGCAAATTGAGGAATTAGAGGCAAAGGTGAGGTTGCTTAGTGAAAGAGAGAAGGAGGTTTCAGACCTTAGAGAGAAGCTTACACCAAAAGATACCCTTTCTACCAATCCTCAAGCTAATTTTGATATTGATGAAGTGTTGGTCAAGTGGAGAGATGAAAATCAAGTGATTTTGGCCCAAGGTCTACCCCCATTTTCTCATAAGTTTTCAAAAAGATCCCCTACTTTCCATTCCCAACCTAATTTTGACAATCCTTGTGTTCCACCTCTTTGCTTGGTAAATGAAGAATGTTTCTCTTGTGTTGAGAAATCCATCTTAAAGGAAACAAGTGTAGAGTAGTATGCTCAGTTCATGATTGATCAGGGAGACTTCATGAGTATAGATGAGGATGAGATCACCAAAAGTACCCCCTTTGATGAACAAGAAGACAAGTCATAAACTTTTGCCTCTATCTCTGATGAGGAAGAGATGAACTTTGACTCTTCTCTCACTTTTCAAGACGTCATGGAGGAGCATGGATGGATTCTTGATCATGTTTTGAATTATTTGTTTGAATTCATTGGGGCAAGTTACACTCTTATTCAAGGAGGATATGAGCTGGCTAAGGGAGGAGAAGGCAACATTGGGACTCAAATAAGTATTCCAAAGGGATGCAAGATTTTAGATTTATCCTTTCAAGAGGTCAGTGAATCTGAAGATGATATTTTTGAAGTCATCAAGGAGGATGACCATGCCATGGAACCTGAGTTGGAAGAGGATCAGGAGGATGCCTTTGAACAACTAGAGACTCTAGTCTTTGAGCAGGAAAAGGAGAGGCCTGTTCATATTGAGGAAAGCTTTGAAGAAGAGAGCCTTGAGTAAGAAGGTGATGTTCTATGGGATGAATAATCCATTTGTGGTCCCATTTTAGACATCACAATAGTCACCCTTCTTTAAGAAATCCATGAAGAAGTAGAGGATCAATTTGATAGGGTCTTCAATGAGGTAGAAGGAGACAAGCCAATCCATGATGCATATCAAGGGGCTTATGGTGATAAGCTAGCAGCCATTGATTTCTTGGTGAAACATACCAGCATGAAGAACTAGCAATAGGCAAGCTTCCAAGAACAAGAAGAGCACATATATATTGGAAGCATGTTTGCCCTCGATTCATTTGGATACGAGCCAATCAAGGTGGTAGGCAAGAAGAACAAGTCACCAGATCTCCATTCCATTCAGCCACTTGTCTAGCACCATAAGTTTTCTTGCCATGAAGGAGAGTTAAGAAGTTTTCCCTTTGATCTAGGAGGGATATACATATACCTGGTTAGCTGTACATATTAGTTTTCTTTCAATTTTTCTTTCCCTATTTTCCCTAAGTGCTGTTTGCACAAGTAGTGTTTTTTAGTCTTGTGTGTGTTTTCCTTTGTGTTTGGGGTAAAATATTCTTGATCGATTCTTGGATCTCTTAGGGCTATTGCTAACTTTTTAAAGCTATGTTCTGACTCCATGCCCAATGAACTTTGAGGCTACTAGTTTCTAAGCATAGTGGGCATGCTTCCCCTGGGAATTACCATTTTATTGACCATTTTTGGCCCTACAAGCAAAAATCAGTCTCCTTCCTTCCCTACCATTATGAACCCTTAGTCTAGTCATGTACCCATCTTCTGAAAAATCCCTTTTTCTTTGAAATAAGTCTTATTCTTATAAAACATTGAAAGATCAAAGGACCTACAGGTTTCAATTTGGTATAAGACCTTTTCTCTTTGGGTAGTCAATCACATAAGCCTTTTCAGCAAAGGAAATCACTCATTTTCGAAGGAGTGCAAGTCTCTTACAAAGCTAAAAGGTTAAGTAGCCCTTGAAAAGGGTAGGTGACGAGCAAAGTGGACAATGTCAAAATATTTAAAGGGTAACTTTGGACTTGATTAACCCTTGCAGAGGGTAGCTGGTCAAAAGGCCCAAAAGGGACTTTCCCTTCGAAAGAAGGCAAAAGTTGAATTTATTTGGGGAAAATGCCTGAAGGAATTCCTTCAGACATTTTTTTTGAATAAATTCAAAAGGCAAGGGGCCAAACAAGGAATTCTTTTAGAAGAAAATCCTATGGAAAAATGAACAAGGCAAATTCTTTTAGACAAAAAGTCTGAAGGAATTCCTTCAGACTTTTTGCCCAAAATAATTCACCTGAAACAAGGGCCAAACATTGAAGATAACATTTCCTTCAGACAAATGTCTAAAGGAATTCCTTTAGACATTTTTTCTAAAGGATTTGAAAAGCCAAGGTAGCCTGAAGTACCCCGAAGGGCAGGTGCCCTTGCAGGGGCTCTAAGTGACCGTGAAAGGGACCTTTCTCAAAGCCCGAAGGGACACCTACCATTTGAGAGGGTTAAAAGACAAAGGCCTAGACAAAAGGAAAAGGCCAAAGGAAGAAAAGTTGAAGGAATTTCCAAAGGGGGTGATGGGCCTGAAGATGTCAAAATCCAACATAGTGAACTACCCATTCAGGTTCAAACGTCTGGTGACATCCTCACAGATGTCAAATTTAGGGTAATAGAATAGCCATTGGATTTCAAATGGTGATGGGTGTGTGAACATCACATTTATGGCAATAAAATGGCTATTGATCTTTAAATGCTTGAGCATGAACCTGAAGGAATTTAAAGGCCTTAGGGCCAAAAAGAAGAGCCCACTAAGAAAGAGCCTAAAGAGCAAGCCAAGGATTGATAAAAGATAGCCCTAAGGGGCTCAAATTTCTAGAAAGAGCCAAGAGATGACAAAAGACAAAACCAAGAAGAGACAAAGCTAGAAAAAGACAAGAGTCAAGAGTGAACTCAATGACCTACCAAGAAAGGAGCCCAAAGAGCCAAACACAGAAACATACAAAATAGTCTAAGTGGTAAAAGAAGGTGTCAGCATAAGGAGTTATTCTAATAGTTGAAACAATCTTTGCCAAGTGGTCATCAAAGAACATAAATAGTGAATGATGCAACCTATTTTTCCTTATTTTGCATTAATGGTCAGACAACCATGTGAATGTCTTAAAGAAGGGGTCTTGTTTGTAGACAAATGGCATGGCCCATGTTTTCACACATGATGTTTAATATATTTTAAATGCCTAAAGTTAAAAATGGAGCCCACACAACATTCTCTTTTAGCAACTTCCTCTTCCTAATTCTCTCAATGCACATGGGCCACTTGTAAAAGGGCTCCATTGCTTCTTCTCTCTCTCTATATATATTGTAAACTCTCATTTTGAGAAGGATCTATCTCTTAGATTGTAAGGCAGAGCTCTACCAAAAGTTACCTTAAATAAAAAAGAAGGATTTTTGCCTCCATTTGAGCTTGCACTTTTGCATATGTATATGGATTTGTCTTATGTTAAGTCATTTTCCTTCATGCTTTCATAGAATGATTCTAGCATGTCTAGTGTATTGTGATTTCTTCTTTTGTAGGTTAGCCAGAAGTGTCTACAATAGAGTATAGGCACATGTGAACATGCTGCCATAGTGTGTCTTAGAACATCTCTAGTAGTTCTTCCTCCCTGTATCTCGAGAGGACCCCTAGCTCACTGATGCATAAGAATTTCTACTATCAAATGAGGTGTATACCAACTTGTTCTTGGTGGAAAGTGTATGTTCAAGCTAAGTAGATCAACCATTTTTGGTGCATCACCATTTAATTTAGGTTCTATTTTTAGTAACCCTTCTCTCTTTTCAACCCCCCTTATATATATTAGCAGTAGTAGTAGTGAAATAACCTAGAGATGCATCAAAGGGAGCTATCCATTATCTAAAGATTTTCCCCTCAATTTTTCTAGACCCATAGGCAAGAGAGGAGTTTCCATTGTGCGACATGAAAGAGAGAAGCCCAAACTTTTCTCAAGGGTGCAATCCACAGCGTCAACACCTCCATCAATGAGTTATGGAGGGAATCACTTATCAATTGAGCCCAATGTATGTTTTATTTATGTTCTATGATGGTCCAAATATACTGGTACATCTAGTCTTGATAACACTTGGCATCAAGATTGCTAGTGACTCTATGTTGTATTGTTATAATATCTCCTACCTCCTTTATGAAATTAGATCTATATATATTTTTAGGCAATCTAGTAGAGGAATGCTTGTGAGTCTTGATCCATTACTTGTTAATTATATTTTGACATCCATTCTTTTTCTCCTCATAAAATTGTGTAGATGTCTATGGATTTATATCCAAATAACTCTCAAATTCAATAATGACAAACACTATATTGATGAAGTCAGGGTCAAGATCTATAACCTTCTCCCATTTCTCACTATAGACTTATCTTCTTTTAGGGTCATAATGTTGGGCCATTATAAGGATCAAATTGGGGCTTTGAATAGATAGAGGGAAGGTTGAAGCTTGTGGTAAACCAGAGTCATAGATATTATGGATCTAGTCACTTTTAAAATCTACACTTATCCTAGCCCAAAAATATCCTAAGTCAATGTGACCTAAATCTATATTTTTTATTTTTTCCATACTAGAATCCAAATAAGAAGTCACTATAGGGCCCTTAGATTTGAACTTCATTTCCTTGGGAGGCATGAAAACTAAAGTTACTGCTTGTGAAAAACCAACTATGAAAGTTGGTAGGATCTACAGGTGTCTAGAGAAATTGTATTCTCTATTAAAACTTGGAGGTGATGGAAGCATGTCCACTCTCCAAAATGCTTAAGGGATATTATATTTATGATGAAAGTGGAAGGTGTTTGAGGTACATCCACTCTCCAAATTTTTTAAGAGTCTTGTAGGTTTCAAAGGTACTTGAGGCATGTCTAGTGTCTATGGGGACATTAGGGGGAATCTTTGGAAGGAATATTGTTTGTTTTGAATTTGAAGGTATATACTTGGGAAAATTCACTTTGGCTAGGTGAAAATTGATATTTCTATTATGAAGTCTTACAGGGGAATTGAAGGGATTTTTTTGGATGATGTTATAGGATCTAAAATTGAGAAAACCCTAAGAACTTAGACCAACCCTAGACACATGATTTTAACACAAAATGACCTAATTAACTTGAAAGAAAACACTAAACTAAACTTTTTCAATGAAACCTTAAATTTGAAAAGAAAGACCTATTATAAAATATAAATAACTCAACATCTTTTAAAGAAGGAAACTTAAAAGTGAAATGACACAAGGAAAGTATCATTCATAGGTGAAAGTGACAGCTTTGAGTTTTTTAGTCATGGCTCAAAGTATAAGTTCATATTTGCACATTCATTGAGGTTTAGTGGTGAGGGCATAGGTGACTAGAGCTCTAAATAACAATTATCAATTTTAACAATGATAATCATTTGTCAAATGACCTAATTTTTATAGGAAAAACCTACAATTAATGTGAGCTTAGGTGGTTGATGACAAAGGTTGGACCTGATTCAAGCATTTCCATTACTTGTAGGAAGGTCTTGGCTTGGTGGGAAATGAGACTCGATGTGCACTTTACACATTTAAAAATGTGCAATGTGCACTTTAGGTTCCACATTCTAAAGGAAGGGGTTTGGTGAGTAGTTGGCAGAGATTAGACCTACTTATTATAGTCTACTCTCTGTAGATGAGAGATGTAGTTTGATGGAAGGTGAAACCCATGGGGAACTTTACATGTTTTCAAAATTTAGAGTTCACTTAGGTTTTCACATCTTGTGACTTCATAATTGGTAAGTGGTTGGTGGAACATGGAGATTTGACATGCACTTTTCACATCCCAAAATGTGTAAGGTACATCTAAGGTTATAGGTTCCATGGAAAGGGGGGTGTTAGAGGTTTGATAGGATATAGAACCTACCATGCACTTTGCATGTTGTGAAAACATGCAAAGTGCATGCCAAGTTTCAAATTTTATTGACTTGGTTGCACGGTAGGATCTAGAGCTCATCATGAATTTTGCATGTTGTGAAAATGTGCAAAGTGCATGGTGAGTTTTAGATTCCACGGTTTGGCTTTTGGTGCTTCATGGGATATGGAGCCCATGAATAAATTTTCACAAGTGCATATGGCATCCAGAGTTTTGGATTCTAAAAGAATAAAGGGAAATATGGGTTTTTGGAGGATTCAGGGTTTTTCCTAAAAAACAAAGTAGGTATCCCTTAGGGTTTTATATGTAATGATATTTTTGTGAAAAAAATATCAACATGTACCACATGTTAAATGTGGTCCTTAAGACCTCTAAGAAACATGTCATGCAGATGTTCCTCAAGAATTTTGTCCACATGCAAAGATAGGTCCTAAAATTGATGAATATAATCCTTGAATACATCTATTTATCACTTATTTTCCAAGTGGATAAAGTGGTTATTAGTCACACTATGTCTATAGTGTATTTATAGTTCTACCATAGAAATAGACTAGGTGAGATTGAGATCCATATTCTTATTTTGAGCACACAATCATCGATACCAAATGATTTATTATAGTTATATATATCAGGATGCCATGACAACCTCTTATCCACATGGGATATAATATAAATCCAAAAAATCTCTATTTAGTTTATTTAGGTGATTACATCCTTCCCATCAAACTTTTTCATTTCCAATTTTGGCATCATGTTTTTTGGATACTAGGTAATTGGATTTGTATTGTGTTAGATAGAATATCCTCCATATTTTTATTGTGCAATAGTGATAGGTGTTTTTTTTTATAAATATTATTTAAATTCATCATGATATCTACCAAAGTAGATCATACACCCTTTATTTTAGAATGTATGCCTTGCACATCATATTGTATACATTACATATTTTACTCATGTTAACTCCCTTTGTGATATGTCATAGGGAATACTAGAACAAATGATACAGTAAATACATCTTTTGAATCCATCTCTTATTTGTGATACCTATATTTTTAGTACCCTTATTTCGATCCCTAGTTTGTGGTTATGCCATAACAACGCTTGACAATATTGATCATGATTATTACCTTTGAAAAATTTTTGTCCAAGAGTTATTCGTAATGATTCTAGTCTCAAATAAAAAAATATAAATAATATACGCCTAACAATTTTTTTAATCTTTCTAAAAAATTAAATAAATCAAAATAATTCCTCAAAATATGGCCTATAGAGTGAAGTTATGAAAATGTATAAATTGGTATTAACTAACTCAAAATGGATTCCCATACCCTAATTTTTTATTGAGATGTCCTTGAATAATCCTCCAACTCCAATATATAAAAATTAAGATAAATTTGATACATATTTTAAGATATAAGTGATTATCTAAAATTAGGGTTTCTTCTGCTCAATGGACCAAATTGATGCTTTGATACCACTTGTTATGTAAAGTATAATAAAAGAAATATGTCACATTATGATTGAAATATATAATAATATATGAATAAATAAAAATCAACTTCTATGGGGAATACTTCACTACCTTACCATAATAATCAAATTGGCGATATGATGATCAAGTACTTATTATCACCTCCTATGTATAATTTACTTAGGTTATGGATACTCCATATGATGACCTAACTAACCAAATGAGATCATATATAAATTTAATATGATAAAAAATGTATTATGTAAGCCATAAGTTAGATACACATATCCTAACACATGTTATAGGCTAAGGGCATAACATAATAATAATTATAATGGAAGATGAGTAGGTCCATGTCTAGTCAATAAATTTTTTTCTCAACACTATTTGTATTTTCAAACTCCATCTTACAAAGTAAAATAAATGATATAAAATTTTAATATATTATGAGACAAGTCACATCTTATATTCATTGTGTTATATTAATTCATACTCAATCACCTTTAATTCAATAAAAATGAGGTAATCAGATTTCCCACTTAATATTTCTTCAAATTGGATAAAAAAGGTTTACCTAAAAACTTACTAGAAATAAGGTTCCCAAAAACAAAAATTCCTCCAAAGAATAATTAAGATAACAATGGATCAAGATGATGATTAAAACTACTAATTCATAAAAAATAAGAGTTATATATCCATATATAAACATAAAATGCATTCTATTGTCACCATATTCAATTCAAATTCTGAACAAAGTGATAAAAACTAATTTATCTTTAACAATTTAAATTTGACCTAAAAAATCTCATTTCAAGAAAAATTAGAGTGAGAATAAGTTTGAATCCAAATTTAACTCCAAAATCATATTTCATAATTGTGTTTTACCCTATTTTTATTGAAAAATTGAAATGTTTATCTAATTTATGTAAAATTAAGAAACTATTAGAATAATAAAGATATAATTTTTTTGATATGCATAGCTTTATTAAAAAGAGAAAATGTTTATGTCTTGAAAGGAAATTTCAAATTCAACAATGATTGGGAAGGCATTGAAACAAGGTCTTTTTAGGAGGAACAAGGGGAATCTGATGTAGAAGGGGACAAAGCTAATGCATGTCTATATGATCCTCATGGGGTCACTATAAAGGAGGAAAAGGAGGGGACCATGCTTAATCATGTGGTTAATAAATTTGATAGATATTGGGTGGAATAAGTGGTAGGTGTTTGATCTAAGACAAATTAGGGTGAGACATAACCAGTTAATACTATCAAAGGAAGGAGATAATTTATATGTAAAAATACAAGATAAAATTGTCAACAGAGTAAACATTAGTAGAGAATGTCCTAATAGGTAAGTTTCTTAGATCCTGGCATAACATTGATTTTTTAAGTGATTGGGTGGCTAGGAAATGTAAACCTAAATACCATTTGGATATATCTGCTATGGTAAATTGTTTTTTTATTATCTCATTTTATGATAAGGAATACTTAGCCAATACTTTATTGGGATATCCTTGGTTCTTTGGTAAAATAAATATTTTACTAATGAAATGGAAATGAGGATTTAACCCATTAAAATAAATAATTAAGGATGTTCATATTTGGGTCATAATACCATGGTTGGTTTTGTAAATTTTGGAAGAATAGGTGATATCTGGAATCGATAGATCCATAGGATAACTTATAAGTTTTGACCCTATCACTAAATTAGGGAAAAGATTAATCTTTGATAGGTTCTACATCAATGTGAAATGTGAATAAGTTATTATGAATAGTATCAAGTTGTACTTAGAATATGGACAATGGAACTAAAATATATAATATGAAAGAAAAATTACTTTCTATCAGATGTGAAAAAAAGACATGATTCTAAGGATTGTCTAGAGTTAAAAAAGAAAAAATTGTTTGGATAAGAAAAGTAGATTAATAATCCCTTCTATAAAGGCTAAAAAAATAATTAATGGAGTAACATAAGGACAATCCATCAATAATTAAGAATAATAAATAAGATAATAGGGAAGGAGGAGGAAATACTTGAACCTCCCTCAATGGAACCCTCAAATCCCATTTGTGAGTCATTCTAAAATCATAATGAGGAAGAAGTAAGTAAATGAAGAAAAGATAAAGGAATTATTCAAAAATAATAAATAGTTGAAAAAAAAGGAGAAAGATCAAAGGTGGAACAAATGGAAGAAGGAGAGGTTACTGAAAATAACATAAATATATTTATTTATAAGGGATAGAGGAAGAAATTAAAATCTCTCTCTATATTGACCAAATTCTAAATGGTATGTCTCCAATTGTCAACAACAATATCTAAGGGGAAATTTTGTAAGAGGAGGAATAAATGGTGAAATTATCTTTACCACTCCTCTAAAGTTCAATTGGTAGGTATTCAATACTCAACTAAAATCTCAATAATAGGAACACAAGGATTTAATGAAGAGTGATAATGTGGGTGTTGAAACCAAGAAAAAGAGACATATAAATAATGAGGTTATAAATAGGAAATTAAGTAGCTAGTGGAACCCAAAAAATCTTTTAGGTATAGAGGGGCCTCAACTTATCCAAAATAAGATAAATGAATATTATCTCATAGAATGTGGGAGGGATGAACAAACATAATAAGAAAAAAATAGTCAGGAGCTTTAGGAAAACTCATATCCCAAACATTATGTTATTATAAGAGATCAATATTAATGATAAAAACTTATCAAATAGTAAGAATAGTATATGGAAAAATTACCTTTGCTATTTATTCAATGTAGAGGGGGATTCAAGGGGGTTAGCTATGATTTGGAACCTTAATGAGGTTGAAGGAATTAATATCCTTAGTAACAAGTACCATCTTGATATGTTAATCACTAATAAAAAGGATAATAGAATTTGTATTTTATTAAACATCTATTATCCAAGCTCAAGAGTATGGAGAAATAATCTTTGGGAGGAGTTAAGAAAACTCAAAAGGAAATGTAAAGACTTGACATGGATGGTGGCTATAAATTTAAATACTCATTATTCCCCAATGGATAAAAGGGGGATGCATGAATTTTTGGAGAGCATGGTGGATCTATAAGATTTCATTTAAGATTGTGGGCTAGTGGGCATGAACCTTAGGGGCTTCAGGTTTGCTTGATCATATAGAATACTAGAGGATAATCTTATCTAGATTAGACTAGCCATATTTATATTGTCTTTGGTATGGATTCAATCCTAGTCTGAAACCCTCTCTATTCTTCCTAAAATAGGCTCTAACCATAACCCTTTAGTTTTTATCATGAAAACTAAAGGAAGACACATCAACCACCCATTGAGATTGTAAAAATGTGGCTACAACACCAAAACTTGTAAGATAAAATTAAATAGTGGTGAAATGTGGATGTTTAGGGATCAATGATGTATCTGATTGTTATAAATATAAAAAAATTTAAACTTAATTTGAAAAGTGGAATAAGGAGATTTTTTTGAAATATATTTGAGCAAAATAAGAAGATAGCGTATGAACCTAACCTCTTGAAAATCATAGTGAAAAATCAGGGCATGGACATGAATCTCTTCCAAAAATAAAAAACCTTGATCAATGAATTTCACTCTATTGAAGTTATATAAGAATCTTTCTAGAGGTAGAAATCTAGGAACTTATGGATTAATAAAGTGGAAAAAATTCTAAATTCTTCCACATCTCAACTCTCAAATGAATAAATTTGTACAAGATAGGAATGTAACATGTAAATGATGGATCCAAATGTGTAGATATTAAATTTATCAAAGAATAAATAATGTCTTTTTTAGAAATCTCCTCTCTAGGGAAGTCCATCCTGAGCCAATTGAGGAAGGAATTTTTAATATATTCTAAAGCATCAAAAACTAAGTTGATAACAATAGATTTTTGATCATTTTTTTGGTATTTTCCATGGAGGGGGCCAAAGCCATAAAATAGATGGTTTTCCCCTTGTCTTCTTCCAAATATTTTAGGACATTATTTAGTTGGATGTAGTGGAGGTATAAGAGGACTTTATTCATTCTATAAACTTGTTAAAATAAATTAATAATACTTCCCTTTTTCTCATCCCAAAGAAAGTGGGGCCCAAATATTTGAAAAAAATTATAGATATTAGTCTTTGCAACACTATTTATAAGATATTATAAAATTTACTGTCTATTAGAATTTATAACCTTATTCCTAATATTATTTGTATCTTTCAAGGGGAATTTATCTTTGGTACATAATTCACAAATAGTGTGGTTACTGTCCAAAATTCCCTTAATTCCATTGATAATTCCAATAGAGTTGGGATGTTCCTCAACCTTCATATAAACAAGGTCCATGACAAAGTCTCATGGAGCTTCCTAAGGAATATTATTGAGAGATTTGGGTTCCATCATAAGTTTAGGAAAATCATATATTCTTGTATATTTAAATACATGTTTTATATCTTGTTGAATGAGTATCTAACTGGGTTCTTTTCAATGGAAATTGGCTTAAGACAGGGTGACCCCCTTTCACCTTATCACTTTATCATGATGGCATAATCTCTAAGAATAATTTTCAAGAAATTTAGGGCCAATTGAAGTTTGATTGGTTTGAAAATTTCTCCCAATATCTCCATCTATCACCAATAATTTAAGGATGAAACCTTAATCCTAGGGTATGTTGTAGTCTAAAAAGTAAAAGTGATCAAAATAATCATTTTAGATTATGCATAATTTTTGGGCCATATTCGTCAACACTCCCATATCTAGATAACATATAATCTTTACCATTATCAATTATCAAACTTAATTATTTCTGATTACCTATATATGCATAGCACTTTCAAAGGTATATTGGATCTTAATTACTAAAATCCCCTCTTGGAAAAATTCTAATTCAGTTTAGATGGATGGAAAGGGTGTTTCTTCTTCTAAGCTAGAAAATTTAGGCTACTAAAGTTCCTCTTACAATGTCTCCCTATTTTTATTATGTCCCTATTTAGTGTTCCAAGGAAAATAGTGGATAAGATTAAGTAAATCTAGAAAAGTTTTATGTGGTTAGGGGTGGAAGAGAAAAATATATTTCATTTTATAGCATGGGACAAGGTCTACTTAATGAAATCCTATAGAGGACAATATTTGATAAAAATAAAAAATTATGAATAAATATCTTTTCACTAAAATTAGATGGAAATTACTAAATGAAGATAACTTATGGAAAATATTATTAAGGCCAAGTATCTAGGGCATAAAGAAGCAAATCCCTTTATTACCCTAGAATAACCCCCTTCCACTTCTTTCTAGGATACTATTATTAAAAGAAAAACCTTATTTGGAAAGGGGTGTAGATGAAATGTGGGGGATGGAAACAAAAAAATATTTTGGAATGATGTGGATTCTCAGTGAGCCTTTGAGCATTTTAACCAATGGAAAACTCTATCACCTAGAATTAATATAATATTGCGGGAAAATGTTAGTGATTATATGGAAGTCATTGATGCAAGTAAAGCATAAATCATTTTGAAAATATTTTATTCCAACCAAAATGAGATAGTGAGCCTTATTATATCAAAGAGTTATTAATTAGGTTCTAAATTTGTCATATTTTGAAAGAGGATGAGTTTGTTTGGAAATATTTTTAGTATAGGTATTATAATGTTAAATCTGGTCACCTTGTATAGCTTAATCTAATCTTGGATGGATTTGTTTCAAGGTCTCTTTGGAATAGTGATCTAATTATTAAATTTAACCTTTTATTCTAGTTGGTAGCCAAAAATAATATCCTTTCCATGGATAACATTTTTAGGAGAGGCTTCATCCTACCAAGAATATGTGTTCTTTTTGAAGTTGAGGCCAAGTCTATCTTTCACCTTTTCATGAGTTGTTCCTTCTCTAGTAAAATCTTTGATCACTTTATTTTAGTGTTTGGTTTTTTTGGGTAATAATAAACTCTTTTTTATCTAATCACTTAATTTGGGAATAATTTATATTATCTCAATTTGAAAATGGTGTGGAATCTATTCAATACCCACTTTTTTTGGGGTATCTAGAAGGAGAGAAACCACTAATAATTTCAAAAGAAGAAAATCTATTCGATAAAAGTGATCTATTATATAACAAGGGATATCAAGGATAACTTATCTTCCATGAAAATGGTTGATATTACTAAGGTGTTTATGGAAGAGGAAGTTTTTTTTCACAAATGTGAGATTATCATTACAATACTGGTAAAAAATACATTCCTAAAATGAATAAGAAACTAGTTAAATGGAATAAACCTAATGCTCCATAGGTTAATATTAAATTTTATGGCGATGAAAATATTAATATAAAAGAATTGGTGGGAAGAAATGTTATCATAGGTAATGATAGAGATCTTATCATAGCTTACATGGGTCGATTGGGAGTCTTGATGAATCATGTGGTAGAAACAAGTGTAGCATTGTGGGGCATCCATTTGGCAAAGGAGAAGACCATTAATTTATTGATTATCTAAGGATAATATAAAACATTATCAATTGTATTAAGGAAACTTCATATCCTAGTTGGACCATCAATAATATTATTCTTGAGACTCTTAATATCATGTAAAGTTTTTAATATATTTCCATAAATCATGTTTATAGGGAAGAAAATAAAGGGGGCATACTGGTTTGAAAATTTGGGAGTGTGGATCCAAGGTATTGTTAAGTGGGATAACATCAATGGCCTTGATCCTTCCATAAATATTATAATTAAAAATAAAGCTTAAACCATGACATAATTTCATTTATGAAGGGACATTTGTTTCCTTTATAACTAATGAGTCTCTCATTCCCATTTTATTATGACCAATTTTAGCAGCCTTAGGGTGATCACCATGGAATTTTATGGGATTATGATTTATAATCATGGAGAGATAGAGATGGGAATGTTGATTTATGTAAATATCAATCTATATTTATTAATTAATATGAGGTGTGTAGAAACATTAATCATCTCAAAATAATTAATGGTATGTGAAGGATCTCCATGGACCTTATGAGTTTTGATATCCACTATAGATTGAGAAACACCCTTATTTCCTCTAGAGAGAAGGATAAAAGAGTAAGCAATAAGAAGACCATGTTTTTGACTGAGATGATGGGTGGAATATTCTTGATAGTGAAACCCTCTTCCTATGAAGCAATCAAATGGAATGAAATAGTTTGGAATATTATAAAAAAGGTGGCTTGGGAAGTTACATGGAAAATATAAAGGACCATGATCTTGGGATTGATGAATAATTTTTGAAAGAATGGAACAATAGAATGGTAAGTATGAGAGGATTGTAAATGGTGATTTATAAATATTTAATCCCCAAGGTGATGGGAATGGCTATTAAAGGCCTCAAAATATTCAAGGATAGAAGGTGGAAGAATGAGGAGATAAATTCCTTTTTCAAGGATAATGAGTGAATCCATGAAATGGATCATGGCATCCTTAGGATTTCACTTCCAATGCCATAGGGGGATGTTTATCTACATATTATGATTTATGTAAACTTCCTTAGATGGTATATTTATAAATATCTATTAATACAAATTTTATCTCCTCAGCTATTTTAAACATAAGAAGCTCATGAGTATACCTTTATTCCTTATAAAATACTTGGAATCCTTGGGTTAGAGTTTTAAAAATTGAAAACTAAATCCTAAATTCATCAAGTCATGATTCTATTGTTGTTCTAAAATTATCTACCTACCATTATCCTAAAGTCCCCTATTCCCTTTCCTAAGTAATATAATAGAGGAACAATGAATTTTATTATCAGTGGTTTAGGGGAGAAAGTTAATACCCTATTTTGTTATCCTAAAATCATCACAATAAAGATTCCTCCTACTACTAACACAAAGAAAGAGGCCCCTTCTAAGCATGCCTCTTTGGAACAAGGCCAATCGTATAAATAGGTGGAGAGTCCCATGTTGTATTTAAAGGTCTTTAGCAGTAAGTTGTTAAAGTAGTCTCCTCTATCTAAGGCCTCATGATTGTACACATTTAACCTAAATCCCCTATGGATATTCATGCATCACACTTAATTGACCTATATTTGGATGGTGATAGTTTAAAGTCTATGAAAAAAAACCAATTTCTAAATGGAGTAAGAAGAAGAGAGGCTAGATGTCCAAACTGAGAGAATCAAAAAATTGAAGAAAGGCTTAAAATGGGAATCATGAAACATATTTTCAATTAATTTTTTTAAGAAAGAGGATAAATAATTTAAAATCTTACTTGTTAAGGAGGATATAAAGAAACCCCAAGATGATTTTTCTCAGTGGGATATATTACAAGATATATGCTAGATTAAATAAGAGATGGATGAAAAAGTAACAAGAAGTTAGAGAAAATAAAGGGGGATGTGTAAACTATTAAGGAGAGATTGGAACATGTAATATCAATAAGAAAAGATACAACTAATAAATTCAATCAGAGTTTCAAAACCCTCCATGAAAATCTTGAGAAAAAAGGAGAAAGAAATACATGAAAAGCATAGTAAGAAGACCATAGGTAAAAATTAGAAATAGGATGTGAAAATAAATATATCTTAAGATGTCTATTTTTAATATCATATTCAAGCCTTGAAGGATGATTGGTAACTAGTGGAGAGATAATGTGATTTCACAAGCCACTAGGTATCTTCTCCCAAACTTTTGGATTTTTAGTTGAATTTTATTTGACCACAAGCGTCTCTTTCCTTGATGTTTTTATATTGTATGGCCTTGGTGATTTTTTACCAAACATGTCTCTTGTTTGTTTCACTTATTGTTAAGGTCATGCCTTATCTTTTGATTTTGTTGTAACAAGGTTTTGGGACCTTTCAAAACCTATAGTTTACCTTTTATAAAAAAAATACGATATGTGATTTGATAAATATATAAATGTTATTTTGGAAAAACTAAGAATAAATTACCTTAGGATTAAATATGAATTATGTTGTTTTTTTTTAAAAATTTTTGGTAGTGTGAACCAATATAAGATATGATTATAATTGTGCCTGATCAAAAACGTAATTTGAAACTACTTATGAATAGGTCTATGCTCCTTGGACAATAGCATGGGTTGATCATGTTTTTTGACTATTGAATTTTATAAGTTTAATGTAATTGATATATAATAGTGAAAAATATAGAAATATATAGTTTTGATAGTGACAAATCAAAATATTTTTTTACAAAACTACACTCCCTAGATAACAATGTAGCTCATTCATGTCCTTTGATCGTGGATTTGTTTGCATTGACTATAACAAAAATTAGTATCCTCTAAATTATAAATCAATATATGATTATCAATTATATAAGATGTTTTGGTTCTATATTATTATGTGGATACAATTATTTTTCTCCTTTTTGCTTTGGAAACCATAGGGGTCTTTATGAGAGCTAAAAATTACAAAAACAAGAGAGGAGTGCAATGGGATGAGATAAAACCAATAACTCCATTAATTATTTACCACTATATATGTATTTAAATACTACAAAGATGGAATAAATCCACATATATTCCCCCCACCTAAATGGATTGTGTAACTGCACTCCTTGACTATATGAATGCAATTATAAATATAGATTTAATACTTGACAATGATAAATCTTGGCTTGATTTGAGATGCTTTAGACTTGGATTTATACTATTCCTTGTGAATGATAATGAATTTGGTAATAATAGGTAAAATTTATCAATATTCAATAGTGTGAAAGATCTCAATAGATAGTGCAAAACTAGAGATGAAGTCCCTTTGAAATGAGGTTTTAATTTTCTTATATAGTGAAATATTTGATAATTTACTTTAGATGACCTTATGAAATATGCATGAAGACCTAAAATAATATTTTAAAATTTAAAAACTAGCAATTTTTTGGTATGGGATGAGGCTATGTTAGGTGGACAAGTCAACAACAGTGGACCTATTTTCCTAGGGAAGACTTATCCCAAAGATTAAAAGACAATTATCCTAAAGATTTAAGTAGTCTAAGAATGATAAAAAGTGGATTTATTATTAACTTGTAAATTTATATGTAGTAATTAAGATGAACAGATGGTCAAGCTTGTATATAAATAAATGGATAATAAGAATTGAGGATAAGAGTCATGTATTTAGGTTCAAATCATGTAGTTTAAGATATGTCAAGAATCTAAACTGTTAAGTACATGTGACCAAGTTTAGGTATCTAAATTTTCCTCCTTTAAATTGATAGAGTGAAGGAAAAATAATTAAACCTAGGTGTGTAAAACATAATTTATATTTGATATGTTACTCCGATTATGCAGGGCACTAAAATTTAGAAAACCCTACCATAAGTCATGAAGTAGTCATTTGTCCATATTTGAAATTTGACAAAATCTAAAACTCTAAAATTGAAAATTGAAAGGATAGCAAGGAAGGAGTATACCTATATGAAGATGACACCATGCTGATTTATAAATTGTAAAAGATGGATAAATGTGACCCACTTATCAATCCATTTTAAAATTTGAACCATTGGAGAATTGAGAGTGATCAAATCCAATTTTTGAATAATTAATCAAGATATTGAGTTTGAAAATAAGAATTTTCCACTCATAAATTTGGAACAGGACCCAATGTACTAAATAAAAATAAAGTGGAACCATGATGGGTTCACTAGAAGTGATGCCAAGGCCATTGAGTACCACTAGGCTCGAACATACATTAACTATAGTATATCAAGTCACATTGATAAAAACATATCTTTATTACATTTTCATGATAAAAATATAATGAATAATATTCATGCCCCCTTCATGACCTCAGTTCTAATAGATTTGAATTGAAATGAACACTTTCATTTGGATTTTAAAACTATATTGTCTTTGATACGTGCATGAACCATTATCAATCCTTTTGAACTTTGAAAAATTTATATGTGAGCATGAAAAATTATCACTCCCCTTGAATCTATGACAAATTATATAGAATTTCATGCATCTATGTGCTCAATTTATATTGCATTTTAAATCGATAACTTTGTTCATGTAACTATTTTACACATGTCTACACCTATGCTTTCAAGTGCGTATGATTCTCCACTTTGAGTTTTTGTAAAGTGAGTGCATATGCATGTCATATGCCTCCATAATTTTTATATTATGTCTAAATATATGGCATGTATGTTATTTAAAAATTTAAATTTAATTCTTTGAAATTTTTATTCTATCATAAACTATGATTTTTAAATTTCTTTAAATTTTTGAAACTTTGTATCTCTTAAACATTGCATATTTAAAACTTGTACTCTATCTTAAAACTCTTATTTTTATGTTCATGGAGACTTGTATATCTGAGACAAGCCCACTATAATTTAAATTTTTGATATGAGGGATGTAGCTTACAAGTCATTCATTTTAAAATAAGAGTTAATTATATTAGATGAAGATGTAATTATGTAACATTTTGTCAACATGTGTAGAGTATGTTATCATAGTAATGCAATTTTAATTGAATCATGAATTTAACATATTTAATGTGAGGCATATAAGTGTCAAGTATAAATATATATAACAATTAGGTATGTAGTAAATTAACCATCTCTAAATAATAGTACATAGTAATAGTGCATGATATGTATAATAATACGACTAATCAAATTCAATAAACATAATAAAAACAAAACAAAACATCATGTAATGTCACACTATATAATACCAAGGGTTACATACAAGGGACACGTTTAAATTTATCTCATATAAGAAAACATTTCACACATAGATACAAGGGCCACAAGAAATACATATATTCAAATGTCACATAAAAAAATATTAAACACATAGGGTCAAGGGCCACAAATAATTGACATGTTCAAATATTACATAATAAAATATGACACGCATATGGATAAGGGATAAAAGAAATAAAGATGTTAAAATGTCACACAAGAAAATATTTCACACATAGGGAATAGGGACAAAAGTAATGGACATGTTAAAATGTTTCACAAAAAAATATTATACACATAAGGCCAAGGGCCACAAACAATGGAGACATTCAAATTTCACATAAAAAAAATATTTCACACATAATACCAAAGGCCAGAATCAATAAGACATGTTCAAATGTTACACATACTAATCCAAATTCTCACACATAATGCCAACGACCACAAAAAATAATCCCTAAATATATATCTTATCAATTAAGGGAGTAAACAACATAGAAGATGTATAGAAGAAATTAAAACCAGTCTACACTATCCATATCTATAATGCCACATCATACTAAAGTAATATATTCATATAACACAATGTAATATATGAGTAATTAACAAGATAATTCTATGATATATAGGTCAACATGGTATAAATGTCATAGATAGATATAAATTGGTGATATGTAACATGTAAAATAAGAATTACCTAGCATATACATGCCCATTGGGTATAAGGGAAGTCCATCATCTAGGAGATCCATGTGTGATATGTATGTCCTGAATCACACTTATATACCTTATGAAAATCATGTGTGTATGACAAATAATGTTATATACCAAAATGTGTGATAAATAACATATGCAAATAACTAAAATATAAACTCTTTTAATTATTAGGTCTTGATTTTTTAAATTTTTTTTAGCATATTTTAAATATTTTTATAGTTTTTGACAATTTTGAATGTTTTTTGTATTTTACATATATGATTTTTTTGACATATTTGATTTTTTTTGAATTTGTTTGTATTTATTTTTATTTTTGAAAGAAACTAGCTTATGGTCCATCAATGAGAGGACCATAGTTTTTGCCTATATCATAGAGTTGGAAGGTGACTTACTGTGAACAAAATTGTTACATGTAGATGGATGTGAATCTAAAAATGCATTAGGTGTTATAAAGTAACTGTCTTGATCATTAGTCATATTATATTTTTTAGGATGTGTAATTTGAGAGCATGTAACAAAGCTCAAGAAAGAAGGCTACACAAGACGGAGCCAAGTTGGCGGCAACTACCACTCAGGATACTATTGGGAAAGGTAAAGAAACTGTGAAAATGATTTTGGAACTGGAAGAATAGTCTGGTTCTTGTTGTTGGTTATGTTTTCTGGTCCTGTTCTCTGGTTTCTTTTTGTAATCTTCTATCTATGGTGTAGCTAGATCTATGTTAAATCTGGGTATTGACCAGTGGTCTCTCTGGTGGTCTCAGGTCCATATAAAACCTATTTTTGCTACTTCTCTGTAGTAGTTTTTAGGCTCTGCCTATGGTCGTTGTTGCTTTATCTTTCTTTCCTTGTACTTGGGTTTTGGCGTCCCTTCAAAACATATTTTTACCTTAATCTAAAACTTGAGAGCATGTAGGACTTAGTGGAGTCTTTGGTATAGTAGAATCTTGTTTCAATGCTTTTGTTATCTACAAAACATGAAATTTTGATAAGAGAGGTTCTTGAAGCATCAAACATGCTAAGGACAAGGATAGTTGTGAGATAATTCATGATCATAGAATAATTTATCATAAAATACACAAAACTGGATGACAAAAATGTAAGATGCTTTAATTATTCTGCATTATTGAGCAAATTAAGAACACCTAGTATTGTATAAATTGAAATAATGCATTCATAATAGTTCAGATAGAAAGTAGCCAAGACATTACACATGAGAGTGCACAAAAGGAACATAAAAATAAATCATATGAGTAACCATAACCAGATAATATATATTTATCTCTTATAAAAGAAGAAACCCCTTCCTCTTACAAATAAAAGTATATATAGACATTTCCAATCTATGACTGTTCATCTTCTTCTCATACCTAAAACCAAAAGTGGAGTCTCTTCTTATTATAGATTATTAAAAATCATGAAGATAAGACAATGTTAGAAGAACAATTACTGAGAGGGGGGTGAATTAGTAGTCAAAACCTTTCATTCAATTATAATTGAGAAATCATGAACCATTCAAATAAACATATAGATCTATCAAGCATAAGCAACTATCCACATAATCATGAAATATAAGAACATATCACATATGTGGGAAAACCTCAAGGTAAAGAAAAAACATTGAAATATAAAAATGGACTATAGTCATATAATACAAAAACCAATTTTAGTGAAGCACCAAATCCACATGGATCAGCAACCCTAACTAGCCAAGCACCCACTTGTCTAGGATTTAACAAACACCCATTTACAAGGAGGAACCAAACCCTTAGATGAATCATCACAAACTAAGCCACTTGATTTATTTTATCACATTAAAAAAACTATGTTGATAAACTAAAAAATGATGACCACTTCTTCAGTTCTTCACACTCTTATCCCTCTCAAACTGCCTTTTAGGCCTCTTCGCTCAACTAGGTCTCTTCAAGATTGATTAGGTCATATGACCTTGATATTCATATATAAAAATAAAATTATATCTTAATGAAAATACCTATACTCTCTTATAATGGTATAAAATACCTCCTTATCCTCAATAATGTGCTATTTCATTCACTTCCTCTTCGCTTTCTAAAATAGGCTTAAAATTGCCTTATATATATACAAGCCTCTTGCCCATACACTTATTTATTGGCCACAAACACTTGAACACTTAGATTATCCACATAATAGGACTTTTAAATTTTATATGTAATAATAAATCATTACATTAGGTTGACCATAACTCAAATAGATCAAATCCTTCTTTAGGTCTCATGGAGACCTAATTCCATTAGGCCTACTTTAGGACATTTTATCTTATGACCCATTAGAATAATATAAACATATATAAATTGAATAAAATTTTAATAAAATAATAAAATATGACTTATTCAACTTCATCCAAGCACCATGATACTTTTTATGTCCAACCACCACTTGAAACACTCCATTAACACTGTTCACATTAGGCCTTTGAACACATAGAAAAATATGTCTTGAATAACTGAAGATAAAACATAATTTATCCATAAAATCATGAAAATAAATAACTTATAAGGAAAATAAATTACCTAAAAAATATCACCATATGTATTAGATGCTTCAACTCAGGGCACAAAGCCTCATAAACACCTCTGCAACTCACTGACTTAGATCTCCCAGATTACCTCAAAACATAGTCATGGTGACTTAGTCCTCCAACACATATATATACATTCTAAATGAATTATGATTAATTTATATAATAATATTATATAATTATATTTAAATATCATATGGTCAAATGAAAAATATTGGTCTTTTAGACCAATCTCATGACCTTATATCTCATTGTCTTATCTGAACTACACAAGTCACTTTATGAGAATTTTTTTAACCATATTCACTAACCTTAAAAAATATAAAAAACATGAACATGAATTAAAATTTGTGAAAAAATATCTATATACTTGGTTTCATCATTATATCATGAAAACACATTCCAATTCATCTTCTCACTGCTGCCTAGGTTTTTCACTATTTACATCATTAGGCCTGTTAGTGACTGGCTAACTTAGATGACCGGTTTAGCATACTTGAAGTCCAGAAATTGTACATAAAAATTCATGAAAATGATAAATGAGTCTCAAATTCTTCTTCCATCCATTTTATTACTATGTCCAATGCAACTTTTGACTTCTATAGTACCTTCTTCATAAACAAGCCTATAACTCAATATTTTATCTCTGCTCTCTCTAACCAATACCACTTGGAGGTACTTGGGAGAGTCAAATACAATATAAAATATTTTAAATAATCAATTAAATTAATATTAAGCACTTTTAAGCAACATATTGAACATTGAGTCTTTATTAAGATTCTAAGAGGGTTTAAACCAGTTTCCACTCTTAACAATCATTCATAAATCATAACTCCTCAATCCAAAAAATAATTGTTGTAAATTTTAACTAGGACCCTTCCCCATATACCATGAAATTATTAGGTCCCAATGAAAAGTTTTTATGAGTTAATGAGCAAAAAAAAATCCTTCTCGAGTTGAGAACCCTTCATTCTGAGCACTCAAGAGACCTCCAAACAACTTTTCATACCTTATCCTTCACACTATGTCTTCAAATTGAATGAAAAAACTTGAAAAAAAATAACTCACCTTTAAAAGTGCTTACATGAGATCAAAAACCTTGAAATATGATCATGACTCCTCATTAGGCTAAACTCTCTCTCTTTGCTCTCTAGACCTTGACCTTTCAAACCATAATAGGCCTTAAAACTAACCTTCATGCATTTTTCCATGAACTATACACCTAATTCACATAATAAGTAAACCTCTCTCATGATTAAACACTACCATATATCCTTCACATTCCTTTAAAATAGATCATGATACCTCATTAGGCTAGGTAAGGTCTAGATATAGACTTGGTCTAAAGGTCCTAACCTTGTAGGCTCACCTTGAGACTCTCACGAGTTTTCAAATACATCAAATATTTGATAAAATAACCTCATAAAACTACTCATGATTTTGTGCACTCATCTCACCAAGACATCACACTCATACATTCTAATAAGGTCTCTTCATTTCATGACTAAGATTAGGCTACTCAAAGACCTATTCTTTCATGAAACCATAAGGCATTATTTGCCTTAAAATTATCTCTTTTTACTTTAAATTATATTTCATGACAACATAATTTAATGAAAAAATTCCATCAATGGCCCTTGCCACATCAACAAACTGTCAATTAGGCACACTCTCTCACTGACATCAACCTCATACAAGATGCACTTTTGACATCAATGACAATACTCAACAATATCCTCCTTTGTCATTAATGGAAGCCACTCTCTAAAACTTATCCATTTTTTTAAAATTTCTCCCACTTTGACATAAGTGACAAAATAATATATAAAACTCCTTGGATCACACTCCTTGCAACCAAAACACTCAACATACAATACTATGAGTTTATGAGTCATCATACAAACATGCTCCCCTTATCTCCATGCATACATTTTCAGCATTAGTCATCTACACTTGGAACTAATTAACCACTTTATTATCTCCCCCTAATCACTTGACTTCATTAGTGACTGCTAGAGGTAAGAACTACACCCAACTCCTATCCTAGGTGTTCAAATGTTGCTTTTGGAAGTGGCTTGGTCAAAATGTCTATAATCTGATCTTATGTAGAAACATATTCAAGTTTGACACTTTGTTCACTTATCTACTCTCTTAGGAAATGATAATTGATAAGAATTTGCTTAGTCCTTGAGTGCATGATAAGGTTCTTTGAGATGCTTATGGCACTTGTATTATTAGAATAAATAGGGATAGGACCATCATACTCCACCTTGTAGTCTTTTTAAGGTCTATCTCATCTATAGGACCTGAGTGAAATGTGAAGCTACTATAATGTACTTAGATTCACAAGTGGATTATGCTACTGATGGTTGCTTCTTGATTATCCATGAAACTAGGCACCCACTTAAGAAGAAATCTCCTCCACCAATACTCTTCTCATCATCTAGGCTTCCTACCTAGTTTGCATTTATATAGGCTATCAAATTGAACTTCTTTATCCTTAGATAATAGAACCCAAAATCTATATTCCATTTAGGATACTTAAATATCCTTTTGACTGCTTACATATGATTTTCCTTTGGATCTACTTGAAACCTTCCCACAAGACCTACTACTTGCATGATGTTAGGTATAGAAGTAGTGGTGTATAGTAAATTTCCAATAATTGACCTATATGATGTCTGATTGACCTTTGGAGATTCATCTTCCTTGATTAACTTATAATCTATGATCATAGGTGTACTAAATACCTTATAATATTCCATCTCAAACTTATTCAACATCTCTCTTATGTAGTTGGCTGTGCAATGAATATACCTTTTTTAGATTGAGTGATTTACAACCCAAGAAAGAATGATAGTTCTCCCAGCATGGACATCTCAAAATCTTTCTTCATCACCTCTACAAAGGCCTTGGTCATGTTATCATTTTTTCCACCAAATATGATGTCCTCCACATAGACAAAACCTATCAACTGATAGTCATATTCTATATTTATGTACATATTACTATTTGCAACTCCTCTTTTGAATCCTTGATCCAATAGATACCTATCCATCCTATCATACTGATCTCTAGGAGCTTGCTTTAGACCATAAAGATATTTTTTTAATTTATAAACATAGTCCTTGTCACTTGATAGTGAGAACCCCTCATGTTGTTTTATGTATACCTATTATTCCAAATTTCCATTCAAAAAGATAGATTTGACATACATCTAGTACACCTTGAACCTTTTGAATCCTACGTATGCTATAAATAATATGATGGCCTCCAATCTTACCATTAGTGCAAAGGTCTCCTCAAAATATATCCCTTAAACATGTGCATATCCCTTGCATACCAATATATCCTTGTTCCTAGTGACTTCTCCATCTTCATTCAAATTATTTTGAAATTCTCATTTTGTGCCAATGACTTTCTTATCTTTAGTCTTAGGAACTAGTTCCCAAGTCTCATTCTTATCTATTTGGTCTAACTCCTTATTTATAACACCTATCTAAAACTTGTCTTTTCTTTATTATACAAGTTTCTTATCTTCAATCTTGGACAATAGAGAAACATTCTCTTGATTTAGGTTAATTATTAGTCTTTTCCTTGTTTACATACCTACATCCTTGTTACTAATGATTTGTGATTCAAGATGATCTCTTTTAATCTCTCTTGATGGGACTTTTGAGTCTGGTCTTTCCTCAACTTCTTCTTCCTCATAAAACTCTATAGTTACTTCTTCATTCTTGAATTATAGATTATCTAATGTATCCTTTGACTGTGAGTGTTATTTCCTTGTCTCATTAATATCTACAATGGTACTTTCTACTATCTTCTATAACCTCTTGTTAAAACATATATAGGCTGATCTCATTGATGGGTATTCTAAGAATATACCTTCATAAAATCTAAAATAAAACTTTCCTAAGTCTTCATAATCTCTTTTGATGAAACATTTTCTCCCAAAAACTCTAAAGTGTTCCACATTAGTAGGTTTACCTTTCCACAATTCATAAGGAGTCTTGTTTCCATTAGTCTTTATCTATCCTCTATTCAAAAAGTAGACTATAGTGCTCATTACCTCTCTCCAATATCCATCAGATAATCTAGACTCATTTAACATAGTTCTTTCCATCTTGTGAACTATCCTATTCTTTCTTTCCACTACCCCATTCTATTGAGGTGTCCTAGCTACTAAAAACTGTCCCCTTATTCAATGAATCTCACATAAGTCATCAAACTAATTAGACCAAAAATATCCTCTTCTATTAGATATTAGGAACTTGATCTTCCCATTCTTCTCATTCTCAATAAGAGCCTTGAATTCATTAAACTTATCAAGAGCTTATAACTTTTCATTCAAAAATGCCACCCAAGTCATTCTTGCCTAGTAATATATGATTAACATGAAGTAGATATCTCCTTGAATGTTTTGTATTTTTGTAGGTCCATAGAGATCAGTGTGTATTAAATCCAAGGGTCTTGAAGAAAATTACTCCATGGAATTGAACCTTCTTCTAGTCTGCTTACCATGTTTTTGATTAATTAAGGCAGCAAACCAGGGGCCGAACCCTATACAATAAAAAAAGACAGGAAGGCTAGCAAACAAAAGATGCCACCACCGAACCAATGACATAGTCGAGAAACAAAGTCAAAAACAAAACAAAACACTAGAAAGACTGGAGTCAAAAAGGATGAAACTAGATAACTATAGAATTAACAAGATCCTTAAGGTTCTCATTGTTTTCATTGTTAGCATTCCCTAGATTACCCACCGCTTCCAACACGGTCATATTCAACAGAATGTTTTTTTGAAGGCCTTTGGTGAAGACATTTTATATATTTTGAATGTGGAATTTCAAGGCCCCAATATCTATTTTACAATCTTTCTCATTCTTTGAACCCTCACCAGCTTCTTCTACATGCATCTTCTCCTTATTATTAGTAGTTCCCCTAAAATCAACACCCTACTCTTCAGTGACCTCAAAAACCCAAGAAGCCTATTTCCCACTAGTGTCCTCTAAAATTTCTTGAATTTATAGCTCTTCATACCCCAATTACTTCCTTGAGCTTTGAATAAGTAACAAGCCCTTGATTTCATTTACACTGAATGCAGATGTGAAGGCTCATTTTACAAAATGGTCCACCGTGGTGACGTCTACTTTCATGCTTGAAAATAGTTCCCCCTTGGTTTTCATGATGTGACTCTTGCACCTCCACCTCATTATACAAGGAATTAATCATGACAATCAAGGAAGTACTAAGGTTATCATTTTCCATGATCCGTAATGGCCTTCTCCATGTGGACTGCCTTCGAAAGCTATCGTCATCATCAAAGTGCATCATTCATGCTCCGTCATCTCCTTCTAAATAATCTCTCTAATGTTTGGGGGTATATGAGCCCCTTTTTACCATACCCTCCATCCTAAGAATTACTGACCAAGGTTGGCACAAGCATCAGTGACCCTGTTACCTTCTCTGTAGGTGTGGGTAATCTCAACTTTAGAAAACTTTTGTAAAAGAAACTAGATGTTCATAATGATGTCTTTTAGATGGATACCAATGTTAGATGCTTTATTAACGACATCTATGACACACTTAGAATCTCCTTGAATAGTCAAATTTCTAATTCCTAGGGATATAGCTAACTTTAATCCCCAAAATAAGGCCATAGCTTTAGCATAGTTATTGCTCTAGCAACCCATGCCACCAGCATAGACAACAAACATCCCTCCTTTTTCATTTCTTATTATTCCTCCTCCACTTCCTTTACCACTCAACTTGGATGCCCCATCAAAATTGAGTTTCATCCAATTGGGTTTAGGTGGTATCCATTTAGTATGAAGTCTCTGAAGAATTTTGGAATTATCATGCCCAAGGATAAGGTTTAAAACCTTCCATTTGGCCATAATTTGAATTTCAAATTCAGATAGGGGTTTCTCTACAACACTAATATGAGCTATTGTAACACTTTCCAAGATGTCCTAGTAAAGGAGTTAAACACTTGAGCAGCATTTCTAGCAGTGTCCCTAAAAATTCTATGATTTTGCTCTTTCCATAAAGTCTAGCTCAAGCATGGCACAGCTTGCTTCCATAATTCCTTAATCCAAGGATGTGTGAAGGTTGAGTTCTAGCTAAGAATTAATTCTTTAAGGTCAGAATTAAAAACCCATTCAATGCCAAAGTTGGTAAGTATTGTGCCCCATAAATCCTGGGTAAACTCACAGTGTATGAATAAGTGTGAAACTGATCCTCTCTAGAACCACATAGAAAACATCTGTTGACCAAAGTAAACCCCCTCTTTTGAAGGTTGTCTTGAGTAAGGATTTTGTTATGGGCAGTAGCCCACCAAAACAAGTTAATATTTGGAATGAGTTTATGATTCCAAACCTTTTTCCATACCTCCTTATTTTGAGCTTTAGGTGTAAGCAAATGATAGGCAGATTTGATAGAGAACGATCCATTCTTATTTGGCCACCAATATTGTTCATCCTCTTGAGGGAAGAGTGGGATTCTGATCTATTGAACACATTTCTAGATCTCCTAAATTATTGGGATAAGCTCAAGCTATGCACACAACAATCCAAAAGGTTTTTCTAGCTCCTTATCCCATTTTTATTTTCCATATAATCACTAACCCTATCACCAAAGAACTGAGTAGTCAAGTCTATAATTTCTCCATAGTTTCCTTGGGAGATGAGAGGCTTGTACCTTAACCAATTATCCTCCCAAAATTTAATTTACTAGCCATTTCCAAGCTTCCACCTAATTCCCTATTTGAGAAGACTTCTACTTTTTAGCATTTTATTCCATATCATAGATCCCTAGGGTAATCCTGCCTATTGAAGAAAGTTGGAATCATCAATGCTATGCATGTATTTGGCATAAATTATTCCCCCCACTCACTATTGTTGTGAATCAGATTCCAACTAACTTTTGAGAGGAGGACTTTATTCATTTTCCTAATGGATCTTATATTAAGTCCACCATGAGATTTTGGGAGACACTTTTTTCCCATTTGACTAAAGACATTCTCTATTTGTCTTCCACTCCCGTCCATAAAAATTTCCTTTGGATCTATTCTATATTTTTAGTAAAATATGTAGGAATTTTAAAAAGAGACATGAAGTAAGTAGGAATACCTTGCAAGGATGCTCGAAGAAGTTGCAGCTTACCTACACTATTGAGTAGTTTCCCCTTCCACCCAAGAAGTTTCCTCTATGTACGTTCCACAATACCATTCCAAAAACCTGAAGATACCTCTTTGACAAAGAATGGGAGACCTAGGCAGGTAGCTGGTAGGCTAGCCTCAGCATAATCTAAGATATCAATGATTATATGTCTAAGTTCATTAGGAGTGTTGAAGAAGTACACATTACTTTTTTAGAAATTTATTCTTTATCTTGAGTCTCTGGCATAATCATTAAGTCTATTCTTCCATCTTCTAGCTTCGATCACTGATGAGATGCCAAATAAGATGGTATCATCCACAAACTATTGTATAACCATAGGATGAAGGAAAGAGGTAGGTTTGATGCCTACTAGCTTTTTTGAAACTATATCAGCTTATATGTATCTTCCCAATGCCTCAGCCATAATGATGAATAGGTACGAGGAGAGAGGGTCTCCTTGACAAATTCCTCTTGATGAGGAGAAAAACTCTCTAGGAACACCATTAACTAGCATTGAGAATTTAGCAGAAGAGACCACATTCTATACTAAGCAAGACAATTTACCATTAAACCCAAATTTTCTAATCACTTGGAATAGAAAATTCCATGAGACTCTATCATAAGCTTTGGATATATCAAGCTTGAGGGCCATCCCAGGGATTCTACTCTTATCCATGGAGTGGATAGTCTCATGTGTGGTGATCACAGCATCAAAAATATGTCTGCCTGGGATGAAACCTTTTTGAGCAAGAGAAATAATTTTGTCAAGCAAGGGTTGAATTCTCAAAACCAATAGTTTAGTACATATCTTATACACAGTGTTGCATAAGCTAATGGGTCTGAAGTCAGCAAGGTGTAAAGGTTGGGATTTTTTAGGAACAAGTACAATGAAGGTATTATTGACTTGTTTCAAAAGTTTTCTAGATCTGGAAAAATCGTGAACTACAGCCATGAGGTCCACTCCAACAATCTCCCAATATTCCTAAAATAATATAGGAGGAAAGCCATCAGGACCCAAGGCTTTAAAAGTGCCCATGGAGAATAAAACAACATGTACATCTTCATTAGATACAGGCTTTAACATTTCTATATTGTCTTCTTCTATTATCAAATAGGGGATTTTATCAATGAATTGACTCATAGATCTATCAATTATATCATTATTGTTTTCTTCCATAAGCAGATTTTGAAAGAACACCCTGGCTTGCTCCCCTATTTCGTTATCCTCAGTAATAATGTCTCCATTATCCAGGACAAGCTTAGTTATTGAGTTAGCTTTTCTATGTTTCATAGCTGAGAGATGAAAAAAAGTAGTGTTCTTATCCCCCTCTTTAAGCCATTAAACACAGGATTTTTGTTTCCAAAAAACCTCTTCCCTTTCCATCAAATTCTTCCATTCTAAAGATAGACTGTTATCTTCTTCTAAGGTGCCCTCAAAGTCATCCCCTTGATCAATCAATTGCTGAATAGCCTTGAGTTTTCCCATTATATTTTTCTTCTGCTAGAAAACCTGCCCAAAATTGTATCTATTCCAGCCATAAACTTCTTGTTTAATGTGCTGGAGTTTCTTGACTATTCTAAACATGGGAGTACCTTGAATGGGAATATTCCACCATTGAGCCACCATTTGTCTAAAACCTTTGTGTTTAATCCAAATAGCTTCAAAATGGAATGGAGGAGGTCCGTGATGTCCCTGATCTCTCCAATTGAGGATAATCAGGCAGTGTTCGGACATGGTAATCTTACCATGTTGACATGCCTTGAAAACTATGTTTATAGGTTTGGTAATCTTAGGCATGTTCTTCACAAAATTTTTAGTGCTTATCTTGACTAAATTGTCAAATTTTAGGTGACATAACCTTCTATGCCATATCCAAATTTCATTTATCTTGATCATAAAGCATCTCTCCTTCTTGATATCATTCAAGACATATATATTATTCGTAGTCCTCTTAGCATTGGCAATCAAACTTCCTAATTTGGCTCTCCTTATCTCACACCCTCTTTCACGAAAGGTTAACATGTGTCCTTGGTTTCACATTTGACTTAAACTAACTAGGTTATGTTTTAGACCTTCCATATACAACACATTTTCTATCTTGGTCTTCCCATTATCCAAACTCAAGATACCCTTACCAACTATATTGGTAGTTATGTTGTCTCCAAATCTCATTGTTCTTGTAGCATTATTATTCAATGAGATGAACTTGTTTTTTTCTCCCATCATGTGGCTTGAGAAACCACTATCTATATGACATTTCATGCCTTCATCTTGCATGTGAAAGGCAATCTGAGCTAGCACAGATTCCTCTTTAGTCTTTTGTTTATCTTTAGTAAATAATCTATCTTAACTCTTAGGCTCAATATGATCAGTCCTAACTTTATTTGGCCTCCACACCAATCTTTGACCCCTCTCATACACTCCAAAAGCTCCTTATAATTTGTTAATTCCTCTTGAATGATCATTTATTCTCTCATAGTCCCATGATAACTTATCCCTTGAGCCCATTATATAATCACTTTCTCTATGACCAAAGATATGATAATCAAAACAAAAAACATTGAAAATATTAGAATAACTCATTGCATTGGGATGCCTGATTGGTCTCTTCATATTAATTTTCATGTTGGTGATCTTAACTTGTTCTGACTTCTCACGCTCTTTCTAAAAATTATCATATTTTATATGAGATACTCATGCTTAACCTTCAAAGAATATATCTCTACCTTCAACTGATCATACTTAAATTATTTTGTTTTAAGCTTTGTAATTGCACCTTCTAACTAATTCTTAAGATCTATAATGATCTTCTCATCCCTTTTGCTTTCTTTGACCTAATCACTCTTTAAGGTACAAATCTATTTCTTAAGATCCTTGACCATAGATTTCAACTCATGCTTCAACTTATTTTGATGATTCAAAGAATCTAGGGAACTTATGAGATCTGATTCAAGGTCTACTTTAGCTTCTCCTTCTTCACTATCATAATAGACTTCTTCATCATACATGTTGTCTTCTTGATCGCTAGACATCTTATGCTTCTTAGGATCACCTTCAAGCTATTAGGCCTACTTCAAAGGACCAAAATTTGATACTAATTTTTAGAACCAAAATGAATGAAGTGAGGGTGAATCAATATTAGACACCTTTCATTCAATTACACTTTAACAATCATGAACCATTCAAACAAACATATAGATGTAGCAAGTAAAAATAACTATCCACATAAGCATGAAACACAAGAACACATTACATATGTGAGAAACCATTAAAGGGAAGAAAACCCATTGATATATGCAAATGGAATATATTCGTATAAGATAAAATGAAAGTTTAATGAATCACCAAATCCACATGGAGCACTAACCCCACCTATCCAAGCACCCACTTTACTAGGCTTTAGCAAACACCCACTTGCAAGGAGGCACCAAACCCCTCAATGACTCAGATTAACTCATTCACCTAATTTATTTGATAAAATTCAAAAGACTATGTTTCTCAACCAATATATGATGATCAAATATTTAGTTATTCACACTCTTATCCCTCTCAAACTACCTTTTAGGCCTCTTCACTCAACTAGGTCTCTTCAAGACTGATTAGGTCATATGACCTTGATATTTATACACATAAATCCTATTATATGTTCATGAAAATACATATAATCTATCATTATTGACTAAAATATCTCCTTCTACTCAATAATGTGCTATTTCATTAGCTTCCTCTTGCCTTTTTAAAATAGGCCTAAAACTATCTTGTATATATACAAGCCTCTTGCTCGTACACCTCTTGATTGGCCACACACACTTGAAAAATTAGATTGGTAACACAATATGAATTAGGACATGTTACAAGTAAGAATTAGTCATTATATTAGTTCATCCATAACACAAATACATAAAATCCTTCTTTAGGTCTCATGGAGACCTAATTCCATTAGGCCTACTTTAGGACATGTTATCTTATGACCCATTAAAACACTCTAAACCTCTATAAATGACATAAAATTTTAATAAAACAATAAAATAGGCCTTATCCAACATCATTTGAGAACCATGACACTTTTTAGGTCCAACCACCACTTTAAACAATCCATTATCACTGTTCACATTAGGCCTTTAAACACAAAAAAAAATCTATCTTGAACAACTAAAAATAACACATCATTTATCCATAAAACCATGATAATAAATAAATTATAAAGAACTTAAATGACTTATAAATATCACCATACGTATTATATACTTCAACTTAGGTCATAAAGCCTCAAAAACACCTCTGTAACTTACTTAGAACTACCAAATTACCTCAAAACATAGTCATGGTGACTTAGACCTAGAACACTTGTATAGACATTTTAAATGAATTATGATGCTTGTAGATGATACTATGAATCATTAGAAAATTCTCAGAGAGAAAGATAATATGTTCAAATAGAAAATATTGGTCTTTTAGACCAATCTCATGACCTTATATCTCACTGTCTTATTTAAACCAGATAGGTCACTTTGTGAGCAAAATTTTCACCATATTCACTAAACTTAAAAACTCATACCAAAAATTAACATGAATTAAAATTCCTTAACAAAATTTATATTCACTTGGTTTCATCATTCTATCATGAAAACACATTCGAATTCATCTTCTCAATATTGCTTGGGTTTTTCACTATTTACATCATTAGGCCCATTAGTGAATGGCTAACTTGGATGAACAATTTAGAATAATTTAAGGATAGAGATTGCCCAAAAACCTTCATGTATGTGAGACATGAGTTTTTACATTCTTTCTCTATCCATTTTCTTACTATGTCCAATGCAATTTTTGACTTCTACATCAAATTATTCAAAAATAAGCTTATAACTCAACATTTTCTCTCTCCTCTTTCTAACCAATACCACTTAGAGGTACCTGGGAGAGTCCAATAAAATATTCAATAGATTAAATAAACAATTAAATCCATATTGAGAACTTTTTAGCAACATATTAAACATTAGATCTTCATTAGGGCTCTAAGAGGGTTTAAACTAGTTTCCACTCTTAACAATCATTTATAAAGAATAAATATTCAATCCAAAAAATAACGCCTATAATTTTGAGATAAGACCATTAAAAATATACCATAAAATTCTTAAGTTATAATGAAAAGGTTTTATGAGATAATGAGCATGATAAAATCCTTATTGAGTTGAGAACCCTTCATTCTGAGCACTCGAGAGACCTCTAAATAAATTTTCATGCCTTGTATTTCACTTTATAACCTAAAACTACATGAAAAACCTCAAAAAAACATACCTAACCTATAATTTTTTTTACATGATCTCAAACACCTTAAAATATTATCATGACCCCTCATTAGGCCACACTCTCTCTCTTTGCTCTCTAGACCTTGACTTGTAAACCACATTAGGCCTTAAAACTAACCTTCATGCCTATTCCATGAACTATCCACCTCACTCACATAATCAAGAAATATATCTCATTATTAAACACTATTATACATCTTTCACATTCCTTGACAATAGATCATGATACCTCATTAGGCTAGGTAGGGTTTAGGAGTGGTTTAGGTGAAGACTTGGTCTAAAGGTCCTACCCCTATAGGTTCACCCTGAGACTCTCATGAGTGATCCAATAGCTCACATACATGCTCAAAAAACATCATAAAACCACTCATGCCTATTTGTAATCGTATCACCAAGACATCATGCTCATACCTTCTCATAAGGTCTCTTCATGCCATGACTAGGCTTAGGATAATAAAAGACCTATAACTTAAAGCAAGCATAAGGCATTAGTTGCCTTCAAATTCTATTTCATGACAACATTCCATAAATTCCCATTTTTAAATCAACACATTGTCAACTAGGACCACTCTATCAATGACATGATCCTCATGCAAGATGTAATTTTGAAATTAATGACAATACTCAACAAACAAAATAGGCTATATAATGACAAAATGAGTGCATAATACACAAATATCAGACAAATATCCTACACAATTTTACAATCCATGTTATTCTACCAATACTTTATTGGACTTAAAAGGTTGTCTCTTCTTGAGACAACATCACATGATCTCTAAGGATACACAAGTTATAGGGAGCTAAAGAAATGGTTGGACCAGTAAGAGTCACAGTAATCGCTTAAGGCACCATTTATAGTTTTCACCTCTTGCATTCTACTTAGCTACCATTTAGGTTTTTAACTAAGTAGCATACTAACCTACCAGCCTTTATGGGTTTTAAATAGGATGGCATAACCAGGTGTCTACCCTTTTTGGTTTTTCAACCAACCTAGCCCCACTTATCTCACTAAGTCTTCCCTAATACAAAATTTTCAAAATTTGTACTCTACATAGTACTTAACTCAGAGGTGGTAGAATGGATGTAGATAAAGGTTAAATAGAAGAGCCCTTAGATTGGGACTAATTAAATTTGTGTCATGTTATGATCTAATATATATATATATATATATATATATATATATATATATATATATATATATATATATATAAAGGTGGCCTATGGGCATGTCTATTCATAGTCTATATAATTGAGCTAGTGAATTGAGTCAGATATATTTTATATGCATTCTAATCTAACATCACTTCTTGTATCAAACATAGTAGGGTACATAATAGAGCATGGTAGCTGATGATCTGATTGAGTTTTGCATTATCAATGATGATTAATGTAGCCTTGGTATTCTCAACCATTATTTAAATCTCTCTACTTAGTTGCTTCATCTTGTTTGCATGTCTTTGAGCTTGGTGACCAATAAAAGAATTATGAAATGATTTACTCTACCATTCTAAAAGGTTATCATGCACATTATCTTTGGAATTTTAATGATTATTTGAGTTATTCATCCTTCTCCTCCATAGTTTTAGTGTGAATTTCCATGGTTTATTTAGTTATGGTGGCCTTTATAAAGACCACACTAGAATTGGCTAATATAGTATCCAACTATTACTTCCAATAAATAAAGCTACATGTGACCTATTGGGATTGAATTATGGTAGAATCGAACATGCTTTGGTACTCATCCAAGAAAGTGATGAGTATGGAAACCTCAAATTTGACATCATGTCCCAATGTTCCCAATGAGCATAGTTTTTATGTTGCACACCAATCTTTTGTTAACTCAAAGATAATTGTCTTGAGTCTCCATTAGTCAGACATTACTTGGTCCTCAATTACTTGAGTGACCAAATCTAGATAAGTATCCTATATGAGTTTTGTATCTTATTATAGTTGGGTCTTTAAATCAATGTTTTTAGCCTTAGTTTGATCAACTTGATGCTCTAATAAGGTGGTCTTATGTGTGATAGACTCCTAAAATGCCAAAACTCCCTCCAACTCCTTGTTTAATGGTAACTTAGAAACATCTAAGTGAAGTGGGAAGGCTACCAAAGTTCCTAAAATAATTGAAGGATTATGTCATATCATGGTAATAATTAGAAGGGAAAAGGTGGTGCATCGAGCAGCCATAGTTGGAATGTCACATATCTAGACTCCTCCCAAAGGCAAGGTCAATTTATGATCACTTATTATAGCTATAGATTTGTCTTCTTCTTATACTGGCTTCTCTGACCCATATTATTGTTGTTATTCAAGAACTTGTTGTTGCTATGCCTCAGCATATTATATATTATTCAATTGATGCACATCATCTTCATCCTATTTTCTCTTTGTTTCTTCCATTGCTTTCCAATTTAGCTCCTCTTCCTCATGTTTCTTTTTCTATTCTTGCTATTTTACTTATTTATTTTCTTTTTCCTCCACTTTCTATTTTTATGCACACTCTTCTTCCTTTTTCTACTCTTCAAGTGTAGTATCTTTATTTTATATAGCCTTGACCTACACCTATGCATCTAGATTAGCCTATGCCTTAACTAAATGCACTTGTTCTTGCTATGCTTGAGCCTACTATTTATAAAAGGATTAAGCATCTTCTTCTTTCTTCTTCCTCATAGCTTCATTAGATTACTATTTGGTGAGAGTGGTATCCTCTAGAGCCTTCTTTGCTTGTGCCTTTATGTCATGCCATTACTTATCTTCTGCCACCTTGGTCTTAATTATTATCATAAGTCTTTTATTCCTCTACTCTTCATCTATCCTTTTTTGATATGCCTCATAAACCTACTTTACTACATCAACACCTTCTTGTGCCTTCCTTATATCCTTGATAGCTTGCTAGCATCGAGATTTTATGTCATGGGCCTTTTTATTAGCCTCACCTTCTTAAAATTGGAGGTGTGTTTGCTTAAATTTTTATTGTTAGGCCTGATCCTTTTGGTGCTTCTTTTCTTCTTGATGTACTCACCATTATGTTGTGAAAGCTAATTCTTCCCATGAATTATTTTTCTATATAGATATAGGCTGATTTAGTATCATCTCTTTGATATCAATGTCTTCTCTTATAGTCAATAAATCACTCAAATAGACAACAAAGCTAGAAATAGATGTTTTCTTTTTCCCTAAAGTAACCAACCTACATTTGGTTAGTAGTGAATTTGAGGAAGGAGAATGTTTCACTTCATATGTAATGGATTCCCTACCAAATATTCATTCTTTAACAGTATAAGAAACCCTAGCCTCTCATTGGGTTCAAGGTCTATGCACTAGAGTCTCCTATAGAATATCAAGCAATGAAGCAAATACATTGATAGTTACGAAAGTGGTGGAAGGTTTCTACTCAAAGAGTTCAGCCATTATCTACATTTATTTAAGCTCTTCATGCATGGTGTCAATAAATATGGATGTCGAGAATAGTGGTATTTCCAACTAAAGACTTTGAGGGATATTATTGTGTACTTTAATTATGTGCACCTTCCAAAAGAAGAACTCTTTTTCCATCTCCTTCTCATATAGGTTACCTATCATATCTTCAAGTATTACATAGTAGATCTCCTGCTCATCAGTCCCCATTTGAGGTAGGTCATATGAGCTTATAATCTATGGTACTTCAGGGTCATCTATCCAAGTTACTATACTAATCATCTTGAGCTTTGGTGAAGGTGATGGTTTTTTCTATAAAGATCTTACACTTTTATTTCTAATAATACAAGGTTGTGGCTTCTAGTTATTACTATATTAAAGGAATTATTACACTAGGTGGTATAGATTGAAGAGATGTCATACACCTAGTTATATATTTTTTTGCTTAATGACCTTGGCCTATGCCATAAACATGGTAATAAAATATGGTAGGGGTCCAAATGGTGATTTGGGAAGCTCATGTTGATGAATGAGGATACCTTTTGGAAGCAAAATGACAACATGTTGTCATAAGTACTGCATGACATCTAGTGGCACTCATGGGTGTGTTGTAATAAGATCCAACCACTCCTCCCACCATATATTTAACTATCACTCATGATCTAGGGCACCACATTTAGGTGTCCATATCACATTGCAAAATTACTATGCTAGCCAATAGCCAATACCTAGGTGTACCTCTCCTTTAACGGACTTATATTGAGTGAAACATAACATAAAGATAAAAAAATGGTATTAGAAGGTCTACTTGGAAGTCATGTAGCACCTTTCAATATTTTTAAGTAGCTCTTGTACAAAGTACTCAGGCCAATTAAACTACTCATTATGGTGGATCATATGATGTGTAATGTCAAACACTCCTTTGGGGATTTACTTTGTAGACTTGGTGGTTTGATAGAATCTATGTGTAATATACTCAACCAAGATGCACACTGGTTCATCTTAGATATATTTAATGGGGATTCTTATGGACTCCTAGACATATATGTTTCTAACTACCTAAAGGATAGGAGGTATTCTTAACTTGTAGGGAACAAGAGAATTGCCTTACAAAGACATGCACAAAGATCTAGCCATTACTTTAGTGTTGTTGATGATAGTGATATTTCAGATGATTTAAATATTATTCTCATTATAATAGATGAGAAGGATTTGCATAGTCTCCCACAAATTGCTGAAGGTAGGCATCCAAATAAAGTGATCGATGTCTATGTTCTAAAAATGATGTGGGGTTACAAGAACAAGTGGTTTCATAACATCTACTAGATCTAGTTGTATTTTTTGTTCTATAGCTTAAAGGTAATCAAATGGATCTATATCAATATATTTATTCTACTAAAATACAAGATTGACAACCATTACTTGCTTTTGAGCATCTATTAAATTTGTGATGAGCTTGGAATGTTTCATGGTATCTGAATACTAAAAATTAAAATATTTTTCCTTTCTACATTGGATAAGTTGGCTTGGCTCTAGAATTTCAACTAATAAAATGGTTGCAATAATGAAATATAGATTTAGTTCACAATCTTATGACTTTATAAATTTCATGCCTATTATTTTCCACATAAATGCTAGGCTAAGTTATCCCTTCGATGTTAATTTGAATGTTGATGTGGTAAATCTTATTCGATATAAAAATAAAGGAGGTTAGTTGTTGGCACATGCATCAAGATAGATATTATATTCTTTGTTATCCATACTGGGGTATTGACTGATGATGTAGATCAGCCACCAATTTGTTGAATATTAGATCAATCAGACTTAGGATTAATCATTAACTACTTAGGATGACCATTATACAACTGATATATTGGATGATGTGACTTGACCATATATTTCATAGAATTAATTACTTTTTTTCACTTTTATTTATGTCAATAATGATGCACCTAAATTCTTTAACATATGGGTTTTGCACACTATACTTCTTATGATGGTTCTAAAATCTGGTGAAAAGATCATCTAACCTAGAAACAAAAATGAAAATAAATACATAAGAGAGCATACAAAAATGGGAAATACTAATATACTCAATGCTATTTATCACCCACTCTTTTGGTAGAAAGAGATCAATTAAGACAATTGGTGATAGGGCTTAAGCCTATAACCATTTACCTGCCTTAGCAAAATGATTCCTTATAGATATCTTAAAATAATGGTTGCTTGCCATGATATTTCATGTATAATGTAAGGCTCTTTCCACCTAATCTATAATTTAGAAATGCTTTGAAGTGACTATCATATAATAAAAATAGCTTATCTTTGTGAAATTCATTATGTCACAGGTTCCTATCATGCCATGATTTCTGACTCTAGTTATGAACTTCCTACATCTAAGATACTCTACATCTATAATCATTAATCTGATTCAATTAAAGAAGCCTATTTATAAGAGAATAATGATCCCATAGTCTCATAACCATTTCAATGCATAGACTAGGTACCAAATATTCCATAGGCATTACTGCTTCAATCCCATAAACCAACTAAAATGGAGTAAAACCTATATCCCTCTTATAGTTCATTCAATAAGTAAAAAGAATCACAAGAATGTGATCTTCCCAATCATCCCTTTTAAAATCATAGATCTTTGTTAACATCTTAACCAATACTTTATTAAAATCCTTAGCTTGTAGATGGTAAGCAATACTTTTATGATGGGAAATCATGAATTCTTTAGTGAAAGCTTTGATAGTATTATTCAAGAAGTGTGTGCCTCGATCACTAATGAGCTTGATGGGGCATCCAAACCATGTGATAATATTATCATAAAGGAAAATTTCTATATCGTTCACCTTATAAATGGGTGTTGTAGTAGCTTTAACCCATTTGGTAAAGTAATCTATCACAGTGATAATATAACAAGCTTTACTATGTTAACTCAAGGATTGATAGGTCTTAAAAAATTGGTGCCCCACTATTGAAAATGTTATTTAGATAAAAAAATATGCAAGGGAATTTCATCCATACGGTGTGGCTTACCTATTCATTGACATACATCAAAATGTTGTGCTACTCTATGTGCATCCTAAAAATTATTTAGCCACCATAATCCACTCTATAACAATTTTCATACAGTAACTTCTCTGGTAAAATGACCTCCTACTATTCTTTGGTATGATTCCTATAAAGTGGTGGATGTTCATGTTCTATAACTACCCTACACATTTATTCATCCTTCCCCAAATGATACAAGATCACATTTATAATAGTATATGACAAAGCTCAGGTGATAAACTATTTCTTTTATCTTTCTTGGTAGTGCACAGGGAATACCCCTTGTTCTAGGAAATTAGCGATTTCTCTAAAATACTTATCTATCATAGAAACTAAAAATATATGGGCATTAGGAGAATCTTCCTATAGTTCTTCTGGATCTTACCCATTCATGATGAAACTAACATGATTCGGCCTACCATTTTCTTTGCTTGGCTTGATGTTGATGCGAAATTGGAATTTTTGAAAGAGCATCAACCATATTGAAATTCATCCTCCAATCATAGGCTTATTGACTAGGTAGTGTAGAGCTTGATGATATGTCAAAACTTCAAATGGTATCATAAGAAGATAATGATACAGTGTGAACACTATAGCCAGTGCTTCCCTTTTAGTTGTTGTGTAATTCTTTTTTGCATCATATAACTTTTAGCTTTTAAAATGTATGGGGTGGGCTAATCCACAATCTCCTAGATATGTAAGTACAACACCAACTATGATACCAAAAGCATCAACATGAAAATTAAAGGGCTTACTCCAATCTATAAATATTAGAATAGGCATAGTGAGCAATCTCTGCTTCAATTCTATGAAAGCTGATTGACACTCAGAGGTCTAGATAAACTTAATACCTTTATGTAGTAAATAATATAATGGAGAATAAATGGCTTTATATCCCTTGATGAATTTGTAATAGTAATATGTGTGGCTAAGAAATGATTTCACCTTCATTGATTTGACTGGTGGGAGCATACTAACAATGACTATAATTTTGGCTTGGTCCACCAAAATCCCTTCACTACACACCACATGATGTAGTAGGACACCAAAAGGTGTAAAAAATAAGCACTTTTTCAAATTTAGGGTAATATGTATATCTCGACAACATTTTAGCATGAGGCATAACTTAGACAAGTTATCTCTAAATAAAGAGAAGATTACACAATCATCTAGATATACTTATAAAAACTCATGAATGAAATCTTTAAAAGTAGTCACCACTATTCTAAAAAAAATTACAAGTGCATTCTTGAGGCCAAAAGACATTACCTTGTATGTAAAGCATCCCCATTACATGGAAAAAGTTATTTTAGCTCTGTTGTCTTCTACGATGGGTATCTAATGATACACATTGAACCCATCTATGAAGGAGTAAACTTCATGACATATAATAGATTCCAAAACTTCATCTATGAAGGGAATAAAAATGAATCATTCACACATGCATCATTCAAAATTTATAGTTACCACATACTCTGATCTCCTTTATTTTCTTAGGCTGCACTACCATGAGACTAACCCAATTTACCTTATCTATAAGATAGATTATGGCTACTTCCTACATTCTGTCTATTTCATCCTTCACTTTCAACTTCATGTTTGGGTTTAACTTATATTGCCTTTTCTTTATGGGTCATACACACTCCTTGAGTGCAATATGCATTTCACCTAGGGAAGGATCTACTCCTATGACTTCTAAAATTTTTATGGGGAACATATCTTGATAATATTACAAGAGTTGTATAGCTTTTGAAACTTTGGATTTAGTTTAATAGTCAACCTTATGTGCCAATTTTGTAATCTCCCCACTTTTAATGTTTTCCACATGCTTTTTAATAGGTTACTGATAAATCTTGTGATATTACTCAACAACAAATTCATGTAATATTTTTTTCCATTCTTACTCTAGAATCTATATGTTGCACAACTTTTATTCTTTAATGGGTCCTATGATTAGATCCTCTAATGGTTCCACTAGCCATTCAAGTTCAAATAAATCAATCAAATCAATATCACCATCAATATCTAAACCTTTAGTTTCCTCCTCTTCATCTTATATTCAATGGCATGATTACATAAGAGATTGTTCTTCCATCTTGGCAACTTTATATCTTTGTAGTGTTTTATTTAGATCATAGGTAATGCTCTTTTGTGTAGTAGACTCCATCATGGTGCTTAAATCTTATGTGCACCAATGACATAGGAAATTTTTGATTTTGAGTAGTGCATTATGAACTATGGGATTCTCATCTTTAAACACAAAAGTCTATATGAAGTCACTCTACACTTGCTCTCAATGTTTTATCTCCCTCCTACTTTCTTGATGCATATACCAAGCTGATTATAAAGGGGCACGTGTGTAATGAAAGATATGAACCCAAAACTTAGGTGCCACACATTTTTTAGTCTAAACATCAACACATTTTTGGATATGGATTTTATGGCACTCACCTTCCTGAAATTAAGGCCAATTACTTCTAATTAGTTGCAGTATTTGAAATATTCTAAGCATAAGTTCACACACATCATCCCAATAAAGCTGATCATTTCTATGAATTATCTACCATATTGTTACAACTCTATTCAAAGTTTAATTTAAGGCACTAACCAACTAACTAATTATAGGCACATGAACTTGTAGGTGCAAAATGAATTGATTGATATCCTCAATCTCAAAGTATGAAGGAAGTTGTCTTTCATTGGTAAAGACCATTCTCATAGGTTGGAGTTCATGATCACCAAGAGCCTAGTTGAGTAGATGAATTTTTGCATCTTTTCTTATAGATGAAGTTATTTTCCAAGGTAAGGTGTCATCTTTGGTCAGCTCTATATAATCTTACATATGATCATTTTCTTGATAGATAAAATCAATTTATGAGCAAGTAGGTGATTTAGCAGACATGAATGCAGAATATCATATGACAAACTAAGGTGTCAATCCCTAAGTAATTACTAGTTTATGATTTCATTATTTAGATGTCTTAAACTATTCATTGAGTAAATACTACACCTAAGGTTTATTATGCCCATACAATAAATTACACTCAGCTGGGCATAGATTTTTTAGGTTCTCCTCAGAGTTTAACTTCATCCAGCTAGTTTCTTGTGCAACATAAGGAGACTCTAGTTTAGATGAAATGATGTAGAGTTCATGCACCTTATTTAGAGGAATGACTACACTCTTATCTCCCTAATGTGCCTCTAACTAATTTTACATATTATTGATAGTCATCTAACTATCATATGACCATTTCTTACCAATCGGCATAGGATAATGAGTTTTTATTATATTAATATCAATGACTTCAAAGTCACCTAAATTTCTCAGTTCTATGAATTTTATCTCAATGTCTTCTAGCCAACTAATGGGTTTAACTCTTCCATAGTCTTCTAAACTTAGAATCACTAGGCTGTAACTGAGAACTGGCCTCTAATCACCTCCCATGTAGACCTATGGATCATGTTAACTGTGCTACTAAAATCAAAGATAACATTTGAAATTTCATATCTTGTAACTTAAATGTTAATTTGTGCATCTACATTCCATGACTTCTTTGTTTTTACATAATGAACAAGTTTTATGTTTTCTATTGCCCTCACTATGCACATTCCAATAGATTATGTAGTATATTTGTAATGTTCTAGGAAATATATTCATTACGTAGTATACGTAGTAGCTTCATTAAATCTATTAGTGTAGTAATAAATCCATTCTATCACATAATGTGAAAAATTTGACCATACATTTTGGCATCTACTATTGCATCATCTCCTTTAGTAGTGTTTTGGTGTTAAATTATGTAGTAGATTTGTAATGTTCTAGGAAATATATTCATTACATAGTATACTTAGTAGCTTCATTAAATCTATCAGTGTAGTAAGAAATCCATTCTATTGCATAATGTGAACAATTTGAACATACATTTGGGAATCTACTATTGCATCATCTCCTTCAGTAGTGTTGAATATTTTTTAATAACTATGCAACTTCACACATCAACCCTTTTCTATAGATAGGTCTAGGTATTTATCCTATTTCACTTTCTATATTCCCTAGTCCTAAGGCATTTCAAGAGGAGGAAATCCTCTCTCTACATGTTGGTGTCTTGTAATGGTGTTAAAAAATGTATCCTTTTTAGGCTGCACATTCACCATGTTAATATTCTTGATGGCCTTTTATTTTCTTTGCTTTTATGAAATAGGATAGTCTTTTGTCCCATGTTGCTAATTTACTCTATAATATGCACAATAATACTATCTTTGAGGATTTGATTATGCTATATATGGTTATACTCTCCACATAAGTAACATTTCAAAAGAGGGCATTGACAATTATTTCCTCTATCACCTTGATAACCCCCTTTGTATCTTCCCCTTGATCTTCCTTTATTTGATTGATATCCTCCTATATAACCTCCATATTACTATGTTGTATTATAGTTTTTATACTATTGGGTATTATCTCCAATCCCATATTTTTGTTATACAACTGTTGGAGTCCAACTAGTTTTTCACTACTATGCTATTGCCACATTCAAAGGTGCTAAGTACTGGTATTATGATGATGGTGGTGTCCAACTTGGTGAAGGAGGAGTCCATTTGGCCATACCTTGAGGATAATACTAAGGTAAACTAGGAATCTCTTATGGACCTATTTGGTTCATACATATGGAGAGTATGCATTAGGAAAAATGGGTGGTGGACAATGTGTATTAATCAAAGGAGGTGTGTACGATTCCTATGTATAAATATGAATATAAATATTTTTAAAACCATGTGATTTCCCCATACCTTATGATGATGTCACATATGTAATGAGAGGTGTTGATATACGAACATAAGAAAATGTAGAAATTAGAAGACATGTATTGGTATTATTTATTTGGGAGTGTTCTGATTGTTATCCTCATATATAAGATTGAGTCAATTTAATTTTTTCATATCTTACAATGTATATTAATGCATCCATTTCATGTGTAGTGGATTAAAGATATGCCATGAATCATTTGTCATTAATCTCATCTAATTTCTCTTTATTTGCTTTATCAATTTTGGTAGTCATGAAAATTAAATTAGTAGGGTATGCAAATGCCTTATAACATTATGAATGTATAGTTATTATTGATCCCAAGTCATGATTTTAAAATGATTTTCCATAATGGTGTTTGTATCCTAAGATCATTATTGAAACCATGTGAGTTGAGGAAATCTTGAGATTGGACATTATTAATTTTAGCCTTTTTGTTGTATTTGAGTTTGATCCATACAAATATATAGTGAATTCAAATATAACATTTGAAAATAGCATAAAATTTTAGGTTTAACCTTATAATCTTCATCAAGATGTGGGATAAAAGTTCATTCATTGTTACCATGATTTTAACTTGAAATAGAAATAATGAATATATAGAGAGGTTTAGAGGTGTAACTATACAAGGTGTGTTTGATTTTTAGGATCTCAAATATAATGATCATAGTTGTGAAATAATGAACAAGGCCTAAAGGGCACTAACTAAGTATGATTCCACCATTCCTTAGACATACTATTCCATCTCTAGCATACATTGAGAGTAACTTCCCATTGCTAACCACTTACTAGTGCACTAAAAAACAAATGGTTGAAAGGATTTTATAGTTGAAAAATAAGACTTAGGCATTTATGATATATCATGAGAAATGTGGAAACTAAAATCCATACATAGTGTTAATTAATGTTTTGAGGACTAGGGAAATACCCATCACACCATGGCTCAAGTAAAACTTAAGACCACTTTGCCTAGAATGATAGCTCCTATAATTTACGAAAATTGAAATATAATTTATGTAAAGTAAATAAATAAAAATAAATAAATTCAAATTGAAAACTAAATTATAATAAAATATTTTTTTGCATAGGAAAAATAAAATAATATGGAACCATAGGACAAAAAACAGAGAAGAAAGTTTAAAAAAATATGGATTCACCAATATGTTTTACCCTATTTTTTATTTAACAATTATATGTTATGTTTAACATTTAAAAAAATTAAAAGAGATAAACATGCTAAATATAAATAATTATTAGAGATTCTAATTTTTAACTTGCTAAATATAGAAATATGCCATTTTTGGAAAACACCAATAAGTAATATATTTAGTTTTAAAACTAGGGGTTTTGATTACTATTTTTAATGTTTGATAGTGTAAATCATAAAATGACATGATTATGAGTGTGATTGATTATAGGTATAATCTAAAATTACTTATGGATAGATCTACTCCCCAAACAATTACATAGGACAATCATGTCTATTGACTACAGACTTGTCTAAATTTATTGTGACTAATATTTGATAGTGAAAATTAGAGAAATATAAAATTTTGATAGTGATAGATTAGGAAAATAAATATAAAAATATTCTTAGATAGTATCACACTCCTTAAACAATAATGTCATTCATTCATGTCCTTTGACTATAAACTTTCATGTATTGACTATGAAATAAAACTACTTTACCTTCTATGTTTATGTCTACTGATTGGGTTGTGATGTTGAAATTATGATGTTTTTATATGGATATAAACATTTTATCCTATTTTATTTGGAAATAATAGGGGAATTTGTGAGTGTTATAAACTTGGAAAAAAGAGAGGGGAAAAGTAATGGGTTGAGCTGACCCCAATCACCCTCTTGATGATTAACCACTACCTACGTATATAGATACTCCAAAAAAGTTATCAAGTCCTTGAGTAAATGTATGTAAATATAAATATCACTTTGATACATGTCAATGATAACTCTTTACTTAATTTTATTTGCTTTATAATTAGGTTTAGACTGGTCCTTGTGAATGATATTGAATTTGGGAAGAATAGGGTAGATTTTCACAATGTGCAATAGTGTGTAAGTGATCAATAGATAGTTCCAAGATAGAGATCAAATAAATTTCAAGTGAGGTTTTTATTTTATTATATAGTGAATTATTTTGATAATTTCCTTTATCCAAAATTATGAATTGTGTAAGAAGATGCAACATAATATTTCAAAACTAGTCTTTATTTGGCACGTGACAAGGTTGTACTTGGTGGATAGGTTTATAAGAGTTGACCTATCTATCTAGGGTGGAACTATCCTTGAGAATTAGGGAAAACTATCCTAAAAGTGGTATTAATCTGAGGATAATAAAAATGACTTTAAGCATTAACTTTAAAATTTATTTGTAGTAGTGATGGTGAAAAAAGGGTAGAGATTGCATATAGATGAGTGTCTTAGAGGAATAGTGGATAAGATCCATGTATTTAGGTACAATTCATGTAGTTTAGGATGTGTCAATAATTAACATTGTCAATTACCTATGACCAAATTTAGGTATCTACAAATTTAAATCTTGAACTAGTATCATTTAAAACATACATAGACATTAATATTTTTTAATAAGATAATAATTAGAATTTATTAATCAGTTTCATAGTGGATTTAAAATTTATAAATATATGTATAGTTACTTAATAACCCATATTCAGATTCTAATAAGATAAAATTTTCATAATTGACTTAGGCTACAATATCATAATCAAATTTTTTCTTAAGATAACAAATAAAAGTGATCTTAGCCATAACAATGAATTATAACTATTCTCTTTTCAATAAATAAACACAGTGTTGTATTTTCACATTATCAATGAGAATCATTGTGCCATACTTAATTCTTTATCAAATTATCAAAATAAATGTATGTCCATGAAATCAAAGGGTATCTCTCTCTAGTAATGCAAATTAATCCTAATAATGTTATGGAAGTACACTACTACTATACCCTAGAAAGGGTTAGAATGTTAAACCAAATGCACTATGTTGTTGCTTGCACAACACACCACATTTTCCAGCTAAAAATAGAGACCTTATTTTTCCTTTGGATTTTGGTCTTATGTCCTAAGGAGTTTATTATGGTTGATTTTTTAAATCAATTTTCTTGGAATTCCATTCTTTTAGATGTGAAGATTTGAAATATGAATGTGCTTTAATGCTTTAACTAAGTATGAATAATCAAATGTTCATCATACGTGCTTAGTCTAATTCAAATGTAGAACTGCATTAATTTCAATGTTTGAATTTTCATGAATATACTAAGTCTTAGTATATTTATTTTCTTGTGTTTTAAAACACATTTGAAACTTACTATTAAACTATTTCACCTTGGGTTTGTGTAAATGATCTAACTATTTCAAAGTTTCCTATTGCTTTTCCTTAGTAATTTAGTCATGTTATCAACCAAATTTACACCCTTGGAAGGTAGTTCAAGTCTTCCAAATTTAGAATAACATGGAGATAATCCTAGGTTATGGGTGGCCTAATGTTGTATTGAATATCTAGGTTAAAGGGATAGTTTCCCTTCATGAATCACTTAGTCTCATTAATTACTCTACCAAATTGCTAGGAAAAGAGAGAGAAACCTAGTCTAATGGAGGAGATGAACCAAATATACTTACACACTACCAATTAGATACATTTTTACTTAAACCATAAGACTAACCTACAACAAAAACTACTCCTAATCTACCTTTCTACATCAACACTTCATTATGGAGTTAGTGAAAGATGTTTGGGCTAGAAGGACTAGTTAATAGGTCATTAAATGACACTTATGAAAATAAAACTCACTAAAAATTCACACATCGCTTAAAAATTTCACAAGGCCTACAAAAAGGATTTCAAAATGAACATGAATTCTAGACAAAGATAATATACCAAGGAAGCAAAGCTAGTCTCTTGATAAGATCAACTAGTCATTCGCACACATTAAAACTAGACAAAAGAGGAGATGAAAACAAAATTTTATAATTTATCAAAGGCTTGTAAATGGGTAGGTATTCACCATACCCATGTGGAGGATACCAACATAGCATATCAAGGCTCAATTTATAGAAAATGAGTAAGAAAAAGAGAAGAATGGCATAGGAGAGATAGATGACAAGTGTCTTATGAGGAGTTAAAATCAAGAAAGAATTATGAAATAGTTATATCAGACCCTCCAAGACATGTGTTAGTCTCTTGAAGATGTATTCTTCTTCCACATGTCATAGGAGTTTGCAACTTTGCTTGACACCTTATTTTGTTCTTCAAAACTACCCTTTACCTTGGTTTATGATGGAAAAATGGCACTCTTTCCCATAAAGTCATGTTTAAATGATCTATTTATCCACTATTTAACACCTTTCATCGAATTATGAGATATCCAAATTGAAATCTTAGTGGCCATCATCAAGTAACTCCTTAGGTATCTTGAGACCTCTTTGTCTCACTAGGCCTTTCTTACCCAAAAAGTTCAAAAATTGATTTCATATTCACCAAGGAAATAGTTATCCATGAGATGAATATTCATATAAAAAAACCCTAGAAAAACTTATTTGGATTCATCCAACTCTCTCCAAGATTCTATTTTGCACTAAAATATCTCATTTGGCCTCAATTCCTTGTAGCCTTGAAAACATGTGAACCTCCTTGTGTATAAGAATGTATAGAGAATATTTGAAAAAATATCATATATTTGAGGACCTCGTATTCCCTTCTATTTTCATGTCAATTTTCATGACCCAAATTTGAGTGAAAGTGTCATTTTTCTTCTAATCTCTCTTACCAATTAGGCCTCCATGCTTAGAAACTAATTTTTTGATCTATAGACCTACCACACATGTAAAAAATTTAAGATTGTGTGATTCAATTTAATTACCTCTTAAACATTCTTGATGCTAAATTTTAAGGTCTGAAGCCTTGTATGGACATGCCAAGCATGCTTATGACAATCCTTTCTAGCTCTTTTCTGTACACTATAACCTACACGTGCCAACCAAGGGATTTAAATGTTGTTCAAGGGAGTTTTGAAGATAATTCAAGTAATTTTATAGGTCATTAAATCCATCTAGAGCACTTATATTTGTCTTTTCTCTCATCAGGTCATTAGAGAGCTCTTTAGCAGCTTAAAACCAATTTCAATCCTTAAGGATTATTCATAGAGTTTAGGGCTCTAATTATCCTCCTAATGACACATGTTACAAGTATACTAGGGTACCAAAATCTCCCTATGAGCCTGAGTTCCCATGCAAATTGTCCATATTATATTGACTAAGAGAAAGTAGCTCCTCAGCTAGGAAGGCTACATTTTATGAGGTTTAAAAGAGTTTTAGGTCTAAATATGATGTCTTAAGGTCTGATTCAGCTAAAAATAAATTATTTAGGTCTATAAACCTTTATTACATGCTTCTAATGAATCTTTCACCCTTATTATTCATTAGACATCCTTTAATTATCTTTGATTGGTGCTTAGGGTTTGAAGGTAGACTAGTGAATATGACCCTAGCTACCATGTTAGACCCTTTTCTCCTTTGTTAAAGAGGTTTAAAACCTCATAAAGTATCTATTTAAAAAAAATATCATCTTATCAAGGTATTCATTTATTCTTATCATCCTTCATCAGTCAAAAATCCATCATAACTTCCACATACAGGCCTATATGTGCAAATTTAGACCTAACAAGCTTGGATAAGTCTATCAACATTTGCACCATTTTCATTGACTGTGATGACATTATGGGATCATGGTATCATAATAGAAACATTTAAAATTTATTTTCCTTCCCTTAGACTTATTTTATTCACACTAAACAAGTACCTTCACTAAATAAGGTAGATAAGCCTATAGGTTTCATGATTGTATATGCAAGGTTTAAATAAGACCTTTTGGGTCATATTCCTCCCTATTGAAAGGGTTTGCAACTTCATAAAATGTATCATGAAGTTATAAATATATCCTTATGTATTCATAATTATCTCACTTTCATAAACCAACCTCCATCACAAAATTTCCACACATAGGGATGTGTGTTTGGTATAGGCTTAACAATCCTAAATAGGCATGTTTATGTTTACACCACTTTTGTTTACCTTAAAGTTCATGTGGATTAATAATGAAATTAGAGGATAATTATCATGTGTTTGATTTATATAATTTTTTTCCATCTATCTGATCTCTAACCCCACTACTATGCATTGTGTTTTCTTTTCAAGCTTGAAAATAAATTGAACTACTCATGCCACTTGTAGTTATGTATTGGGATTGTAGTTGCATTTTAGAGTTTATAGTCCTTTAAACAAGTCACTAAACACTAAATTATATATTTTTATATTTTTAATGAATCATGACTTTATTTGACCCTCTAAAACTTTCAAGACTTCAAAACTTCACCAACATACCCCTTCTTTCTTGCATCTATTTAGTACATGATTATAGGTGGTGGCTAAGAGCCTTTTGAGTGTTAGGATTCTAAATTTGGTGATATTGAACTAGGTCATAATTTTTTTAATAATTAAGAACTTCATGAGGTATTTCACATTCAAATTGATCTCTTGTAGACATATTATCATTTACTTTTATTGGTCATACATGATCTTTCTCAAATTTTGCCTATAACAAGCTTGTTCAACTTCACTTTCCAAATTCACTTACTTATCTAATGAGAATATAGTGTGAGAATATAAATTTATTTGAATGGATATTATTAGTTATATAGGTCTCACATGTACCTTCTTATACCTTTTCCATACTGACTTAATGTTTTACACTACTCAAGTTGGCCAACTCTGCCTATAGGTGATGATTGAGTATCTTTAACATTAAGTCTTAAAACCACACTTCACTTGGTCTTGGACCTATTCAGATCATATATATAATAAAATTACTTAAAAATTTGGTTTTCAAAGTCAATAATTGATACATATTTCATTAAACTTCTCATACAATGTAGACTTACAGGCCTATAGACTGTAGGTTTGTATTACTCATATTTTAAGCATTATTATGGTGAAAACATGATTTTTTCAACCTTGAGATTAATTTATCATTTTTTCATATCATATAATGAGATCATGATCTCCACATGGCTTTGATAAATCAAGACAAAACGTTTTCAACCATGTTTTATGCAGGTAGCTCCATGACATAGTTCAAAACAAACTAGACCATTGCTTATTATTTGAAGAAGGTGGTATTGGAGTGAAAAATAGAGCCATTAATGAAATTTTAATTAAATTTAGGATAATTAATACATTATTAAAGACATTTATTTCATCCCTTAAAATTTTTAAAACCTTGGAGCAAACAAAGACCATGACAATCAACTTTAAAAACTATGGGTAATGGACATTTCTTATAAATTTAAGCCCACACATGCCAAGTGTGGCTTGGAGAAGAAATTAAATTTATAAACATACCCTAAACATCTCCTTAAATTGATATCATGTGCTTAACTATCTTCAAACTAATTTTTCAAGGGGAGAAATTGAGCTTGTGGGATTGACTAGCTATTTCATACTACCCTGCCTTCTTAACGATTGTTAATTAAGGAGAGGGATGGATATGAAAAAAAATACCAAAAAATTGAAGCTTACTAGGACCCCTTCCTTTGGAAAAATGATTAGACCTTGAATCTCTCTCTTTTGTTCATACCATCCACTTAAAAACTACCTTTGCAAGATTGCCAATGGATTGATGGAGAGAAAGAAGCATTTTTTGCAATTTTAAGACATATAACTACAATATAAACATGGTTTTGACCTATATAAGCCAAAGAGACACATATAAAATGTTTTCACATAGAATTGGATATGCCAAGTCTATACAAGTGACTTAAAACTACCTCTTAAGTATTAAAATGCAAGAATCTGATCACTTTCTAACATCCTGACATATAGGAAATTTGTATAAATAATTAAATAACTTGGAAAAAAGTATTTTTATGGATCATTAAATTTTTAAGCTTTGACACATGTTGGATTTGACCAAAATCACCTCTTTCTTTCATAAAAATTACCTTAAAGTTCATAAAATAACCTTAAAATTTCCAAAGAAGCATGAAATATTCATAAAAAGTAATGAAGGCATGAAATTAATTTGAGTAACACTTAATAACCTATGAAACCACTTGACTAACTTTCATCAGACCATGACATGATTAGACCATTACAAGACCAATATAAGACATTACCTTAATTTTTCCAAATTTACCTTAAACAATGCTAATAAAACCTTATTAAAACCAATTAAAGACTATCAAGGCATGAAATGGGCTATGAAAAAGTTTTATAAGACATAAAAATCAAGTTTTTACCTATAGGGGTTGACATTTTGACCTTGAGGGTTAGAATTGGTCAATGAGTCCATTGTTGCTTTGATTTGATCTAAATTGGTATAAGTTTACTTTGGCTCATCTTTTGCATTAGTCAGTTTCATTTAAAATGGATGAAAGTTACCTTTAAATGACATTATTTTTTTCTAAGTTTCTATGCCCCTTTATTTTATTTTAAAAAAAATATATCCATTTTTATTCAAAATTCCTAATTGTCGCTTTTTAAACCAAAGTTAGTGACTATGTTTTTCTTTGTCTTGCCTATAGGTGCTTAAGTTCATCCCAATACCATGAAAAAATCATCCACATATCTTGATAGCTCCAACCCATTTGAAAATATATTTATACACTTAGTTGATTCTTTAAGTTTGATCAGTGCCAAGTGTTGATCTCTCAACAGTCTAGGGCCTATTCAAAAGTCTTTCAAGACTTAATCAATTTTCAAACAAGTTACTTAATGGGTGTTCATGTTAGCAAATATATTGGAAAGTAGGTTAGTGGGATGCTTCCAAGTGGAAAAACCATAATGAATCAACATCCTAGAACCATTCATACAAAGAAAGAGCCTCTGGATAAGTGGGATAGTAGGATGAAGTTGCATGGCATCATCTTGGAGATCCTCTATCCAAGAGATGTCCACATAAAGAGGTAGTGACATAAAAAATACTTAGGAAAGTAAGTGAGTGGGATGACACCATATGATTAAATCCTATTGCTCCATAACCCTGAGGTAGTTTGTGTAAGCACAACAATATGTTTGAGATATGAGTGAGTGAGATGATGCCATGTGGTGAAATATCACTTCACCATGGAAAGAATAGTCATCATGTGCATGAATCCTAAGCTAAGTAATGAAGGATTGAAGATAATCCACATGGAAATGACCCCAAAATCAAAGTAAATAATGGATATGTAACCAATAAGGCACTATCTTGAAATTGATGGCTTGTCTAGTCGTCAAAACTATCAAAATCCAAAAAAAGATTATGCATATAATTTGATTGGTAAAATCAAGTTGAAAATTAATTCTTGACCAAAAAATGATTAGAAAGGAAGTTTAATTTAATTTAATTCTTGTTATTTCCAAAATTTGTCACTCATTTTTGGGATAACATATGAACCATTTTGGTCCTATAGGCCAAAATTCTCTTTTCCCTTCTCAAAAAATTGTTTTGAGTATTTAAATTCTCCATTATTCAAGCTTTTTCAGCTAACAAACTCTGCAAGCTTATTTCTATAGACTCCATAGGCTAATTTCTATGGACTCCATAGGCTTGTTTCTATGGACTCTACAAGCTAATATCTACAGACTCCACAGGCTGATTTCTATGGACTCTGTAGGCTATTTCTATGGACTCTACAGGCTTGTTTCTATGGACTCCATAGGCTGATTTCTACAGACTCTACAGGTTGATTTCTATGGACTCCACAGGCTGATTTCTATGGACTCTGCAGGCTGATTTCTACGGACTCTGTAGGCTTGTTTCTATGGACTCTACAGACTTGTAACTACAAACTCTGTAGGAAAGAAATAATTTCCCAACACTTAGGCAATTTCAAGGTTAGTTCAATGCCTCGGTTCAACCAAAAGGTACATCAACAAGCTTCAAACAAAAGATTAAACCATTGAACCATTGAACCAAATTTGGTTCAATCAGTTGGTTCAATCAAACAGTTTAAAGGAGTTCCCCAAAGCCCAAAGGGCAAGTGCCCTTACGGAGGGTAGTGAACAAATGGAAACAAAAAGATATCCTTCAAAAAGATTTTTCGTAGCTAATTTTACAAGGGAAATCCTTCAGACAAAATGTCTGAAGGAATTCCTTTAGACATTTGTTTGAAGAAATGATCAAAGGCCCAATGGAAAGCAACTAAGGCAAAAGAAAGATTTCCTTCAAACAAATTGTTAGAAGGAATTCCTTCAGACATTTTGTCTGAAGGATTCAAATAAGAAGGCCACTCGAAGGACCCCAAAGGGTAGGTACCCTTGTGGGGGGCTCTCGATGACCAGGGATTGGACCTTTCTCAAGGCCCAAAGGGAGACCTTCCCTTTAGGGGGTCCCAAAGACATAAAAATGAATGAACCAAAGAAATGAATGAACCAAAGAAGTGATGGAACCAAGGAATCGAGAAGGCCACCTGAGCCATTGAACTAGTGAACCAATGATGTCCTTGTGGACGTCAAATTTAGGGTACTGAAATATCTGTTGATTTTTAAATGTGGCACAGAACCTAAAAATAAACTTAGCGACCATCTAAAGAGGGAGCTAAAAGAGCCACTAGAAAGGGAAAAGATATCTCGAGAGCTCAAATTATAATAGGAAAGAGGGAAAGACCAGAAATATCTACATAGGAGTTATTTTTAGTAGGTAGAATAGTCCACCAAGTAGACATCTAAGCTCACAAGCATTAAAACGCACAACCTATTTTTCTTCCTTGATAGGAAAGTGAGGGGATAGCTATGTACCTATTGGGAGAAAGATTAGATGACCCATGTAGAGGAGAAGATATCTTGAGATGAATTGACACACCACAATTAAGGTAGACACCTTGTTCTAGCATGGCCCCTTGACAAAATTGAAAATGCATTTAAGGCATTGAATGTAGCATGGGCCATTCTATGAAACAAAGCACCAAGTCTTTCTAGGCTGCTATATATTGTAAATCTCTTCTTTTCACCAAAAAAGATCTTTTTGGATATAAAAGCAAAACTTTGCCAAAATTGAGAGGCAATCACTAAGACTTTGAGCTCAGATTGTTAATCGTATTTCTTTATTTGAATGAGAAAGTAGGTTACTTTAAGACTTCATGCTGTAATAGCTTGTGTCATTTAAGAGATTGTTCTTATGTATATTTTCTAAAGGTGTTCTTATCCATTGAATGAAATAAGCAGAACTAGTGGAAGTAATTAGGAAGGTGTCCTAAAGCTAGCTGTGGGAAGACTTTGTGCTGCCACCATTGTCTTTAGTGTGTTTTTTGTTTGTTTCTATGTAAATAATCTTGGGATGACTTTGTGCCCCCATTATTCTTCATATTTCACTCTTGGGTAGTCGAGGTGGAGACATTGTGCTACATTTTCTATTGGTTACTATGCCCCCTGTTACCAATTACTTGTTACTTATCAAATAAAACTCTTGCTATTTACTGTAAGACCACTTCTAAAAGAAGAGAAGTGCCTTTAGTGTTTTCACCCAAATTTTTCCTTAGTTTGTGAACATCATCTCTAAAAAAAGAGAGATGGATGGTGTTGTCCTACCCTTAAGTGTTATTTTCTGCATATATATAGTATATAGCTCCTCATAGTTATAGGGAACCTCCCCTTGATGAGAGGAGAGATTTGTCCCCTTTTGATGTGGTAAACCTACACACTTGGCCGACCAATCTCCTTATGCTATGGTTGAAACTACCTATTTTATTCATCAGTTAGCTGGTGACAAAATATTCACCCAACAATTTTTTGGCAACTCTGCTGGAGACTAATGAGCATTTTTAGTCCTTTTCTAGTCTATTCAAATTGACGCATTTCATATCACTGGGGAACGATGTGAAGTCGGAAAGAACACTGCCAACTTCACGCCAATAGTTTTTTGGTGACTTTTCTGGGGAAGAGCATGCAGTTTGAAGCCTCAAGCTTCAAGCTGAAGTAGGGCCAGTTCTTTTCCATTTTTATTCTACAATCTAGATACTCCATGCTATACTAGAAGCCAGAGAGGCCAAGGTATTGTTGACCCTATTTTTGAGTTGGTGAAATAGGGAAATTTCAATTTGTTTCCTCCACAACTTCAAGTTCAATGAACTAGAAGTCTTCCTTTTACCCATACCAAGTCACCACTACAAGGTAGATCTTCTTTTTCTATTGTTAGCAGAGTTTTGCCTATACATACTCCACCCAGATTTGTTATCTCCACTTTCCATAATCAAATCATGGCGGTTTAAGGCCCTTGGGGTAACTCTTTTGGCCCACTCAATTTAAATCCACCTCTACATGAGCTACCACATAGTTCAAGGAATAATTTTCCCAAATTCTTTGGTGATGGGAGAGTTCATCTTGATGAACACATTGTAGCTTTTAGCATAGCTTGCGGTGTGATACGCATGGAGTATGAGGATGTAGTAGTTAGGCTGTTTGTGGAAACATTACAAGGTGTTATTGTAGACTAGTTCTATCATCTACATGCCAAGACTGTGACTAATTAGAACACTCTCAAAGCTAAGTTCAAAGCAAGGTTCAAGCATGTAGAAGATGTGCATGCCCTGCTGGCCCAGCTCACACAGATGAAGAAATAACCTCATGAACCTATGAGGGACATCATTGCCAAATTTGACAAGATGAGGAACATGATTCCTAAAATTATTCAACCAACACCTGAGAACCTTAAATATTTCTTCATCAACTCATAGCTGCCTGAAGTAAGTTTTTAGCTAAGACGTGCTCGCCACATAGACCTTGCTGCTGCTCAGGATTAAGCCACTGAGGTGGAAGATGACCTTATCTTGGAAAGAAAGATAAGGAGAGATCCTAACATAGGTAAATCTTCTTCATCTTCTGAATATCCATCTACAAGCACCACTGATCCAATGGTGTAGAAGTTGGAAAATGAATTGCTTGCTCTTAGAAAGCAAATGGAACAAGGGATGTCATCTGCCCCTTCATACAGAGATATACCAAGGAGGACATTCCCCAATCATTCATACCAAGGCAATGCTACCAAGAATCAAGGGAAACTAAATCATCTTCCTCTCCCTTAGGGGAAATTGGCCATTAAAGCACCACCAACCAATTCAGTAGTTAGATATCTTGAAGTAGAATCAGATTTCTCTTTCTAGCCTGAGTTAAACCTAGAAGATGATGCTAATCTCTTCACAGAGGGAGAAGAAGAATTAGTTGGTAACTCCAACATTAGTTTCTTGAATTACCAAGATGAACCCAAAAGTGAAGGTAAAGTAGTTGAGGGATCATACGTTGTGTTCACCCAGTCCAAGAATAAGTCAGCCTAGCAAGTTGATAAAGAAAAAATAGAGGAGTGAGCTCAGCCTACAATTTCAATTGCCAAACGAGAAACTTCTCTACCTTTCTAGCCAAAGGACCCAGTGAGTAATAAAAAAGTAAGTACCTCAAGTACACCTTCACCTTCCACTTAAATTTCAATGATTAGTCCTCTCCCCCTAAAAAGCAAAAGGATGAACTGCATTTCCTTGTTCTTAATTCATTTCAGACGTTTGACATAGTCAACCATGTCAAGAAAACTAAAATTCAAATGTCTAAATTTGAATTTCTACAATCTAACCCTGAGCAGTTGGATAAGTTGGTTCAATATGTGAAGAACCAAACCACCTCTACAAGACAAGAGGTTAGAAAGATAACTCATGATCTGCCAAAGAACATGTCCACCCCAAACAATCTTGTCATTTCTCCTCCTACTACTCCTGGGAAGACTGAACTATTTTATGTCTTCCTACTAATAAATAGACATTAGCTAAATAATTGCATCATAGACTCAGGTGCATCTGACAATGTCATGCCTACCAAAGTTGTGGAATCCCTTAGTCTCACACTGACCAAGACATTTGGGAGATGTTTCTCCATGGAGAACAATTAAGTGCCACTGCTGGGACAAGTTAAGGACACCCAATTTGCATTTGTAGCATTTCTAGACAAGAGGATCAAGATGACATTCCTGGTGGCTGACATCCCAACCTCATATGGCATCCTTCTTGGGTGAAATTTTTGTAAGGACATTGGTGGTGAATTAAGTATGGACCTATCTAAGGTAAGGATCTTAGTCAAAGGCATTATGCAGAGATTGCTCCCTAAGAAAGAAGCAAAATATGTGGTCACTCAAACATCAGCACTTGAAGCTCAAATTTTATTTGAGTCTTCAAGCATGGGTAATTACTTCTTAACTATAGAGGATGCTCTTGTCTTATCTGGTGAAAATTTTGAAAATGACAATCTAAAAATTGGTTCAGATAAAACAACAAAAAACATAAGAGAGCATAGTGTAAGCCCAAAGGAATCCTCCCCTCCAAATGAAGAAAAATCTAAGGTAAGGTCAGCTTCTAATGATGTATGGATACTAGAATTTGATGGCAAATGTTTCTCTACCAGTTCAGGAGCTAGGATTGTGTTGATATCTCCTCAAGAAGATATTTTTCCTTCTTTATACAAGTTGCAGTTTAGTAATACTAAAAATACTACTGAATATGAATCATTGATACTTGGATTGAAGGCCGCTCAAGCCAAGGGCATCAATCTCCATGATAAAGGAGATGCTGAGCTGGTGGTTTGTCAAGTGAAGAACCTATACCAAACCAAAAATGAGAGATTGCACCACTACTGCAATTTGGTTTGGGATCAAATTGAAAGCTTTGATGCTTTTAGTATCTCTATAGTTCTCAGGGAATTTAATGATTGAGCTGATGCTTTGGCTATTTCTTCAACTCTTTTGACTCCTCACCTAAATTTTAAAGGAGACAAGTACACTATCAAACTGATTTTTTGACCAAGTGTGCCTGATAATGCCAATCATTGGCAAGTGTTTAATGGTGACAACCAAATCATCACTTTTCTAGAATAAAAATATAGATTTGAATAGCTTCACTTCAAAGGTAGTGAGATTCAAAAACTTGAACCAACCCCTGAATCAAGTTCAGACACAATTGATGAATTCGTACAACTCAAAAGGAATAAATTCCCAAAGGCCTGGTTTCCCTTGAAAAACTATTTAACAAGCACGACAGGTTCATCCAATAGCAACAGATGGACTCAAGCTCCTCTCAGGAGTTTGATCAGATAAATTTAGATACCAAGGAAAATCCCAAGATGGTGAACATTGGGAAGTGCTGCACTCAGGAAGAAAAGTTCAAGTTCACTGCTCTGCTCTGCTAGTACATGGATGTTTTGGCATACTCCTATGATGATCTGAGGTCACTCAGGCCTGAAGAAGTTTGTCATGAAATTCATCTCAAGAGTGATTTAGTGCCTTACAATCAAAAATCTAGGTAGTACAATCCAAAGATATCAGGTAATATTCAGTCTAAAATATAGAAAATGCTGAATGCTAGGATAATCTTCTCAATCCATCATTCCACATGGATTGCAAACATAATACCTATGAGAAAAAAGAATGGTGAAATTTGCCTCTGCATGGACTTCAAGAATTTGAATCAGTCATCTTTAAAGGATAACTATCATCTTCCCATCATGGACCAAGTTCTTTAGACAGTGACTAGTTCAGAGATGTTATCAATGCTAGACAACTTCTCAAGGTACAATCAAGTAGAATTTGGTGAAGTAGACCAGCATAATACTACCTTCACCACACCTTGGGGCACCTTTGCATATCAAAGAATGCCATTTGGCCTGATAAATGCTGGCACCACTTTCTAGAGAGCAATAGACCTTGCTTTTAAAGATGAAATGGGTAAGTTCATTATGGTATACTTTGATGACTTGACTATCTTTTCCAAGCATCACCCTGATCATGTGTGCCATTTGTAATAAGTGCTAGAATGATGTCGCTAGAATGACATTTCTCTAAATCCCAAGAAGTTTGTTTTTAGAGTAATGGAAGGGAAACTTATTAGACACATTGTATCTTGAGAAGGCATAAAGATTGACTCAAATAGAGTCAAGTCCATCCAGGAGCTTACCCTACCTACAAGTAAGACTGTAGTTCACTCTTTCTTTAGAAAAGTGAATTTTTTATGAAGGTTCATCTTTGAGTTCATAGAGAAGACTCACCATATCATAAATATGATGAAGGGAAAGGCCACTTTTAGCTAGATTAAAGAAGGCAAACTGGCATTTCAAGATATCAAGATAGCTATTGCCCACACCCCAATTCAGGTTTGCCCAGATTATACCAAGGATTTCACCATATACAGTTATGCTTTTGAGTACAGACTTTTAGCAATTCTGGTTCAATAGAACAAAGAAGGTGTGGAATCTCCCATATCCTTCATGAGCTGTCCTCTCAAAGCTCATGAATTGAAGTATTCAAACATGGAGAAGCATGCTTATGTAGTGGTAAAGGTAGTAAATCACTTCTATTTTTACATCTTGAATTCACACGTTACTACCCTAGTTCTTGATACCACAGTTAAATCCATATTAAATCAGTAGGAGTTTGGAACCAAAAGGGGTAGTTAGATTGATAAAATCTAGGAGTTTGATCTCATTAACAAAACCAACAAATCTTATACGAGGAAGGGGCCTCAACCAATTGAATGCTGACAATAGACCCAAAGAAGTAGGGTATGAAGAAATGGAAGTGGAAGACAAGCCAATAGTCCTCTTTGTCTCCTCCACGAATGAGTGTTATTCAAGTTTGCTCATTTAATTACTTATGGTGAGTGTCCCACTCACCTATCTCATAAAGAAAGGAGGACTATTAAATTGAAAGCTACCAATTTTGTCCTATAGGACAATGGCCTATATAAGAGGAACCTTGATGGAGTGTTCCTTCATTGCATGGATAAAGAACAATAGAACCAAATTTTGAAGTCCTTCCATAATCTGGCTTGTGGAGGACATTTTTTTGCTCTTGTAACTACCCATAAGATTTTGTGAGCCAAGTATTATTGGTCTACTCTATTTTAGGATGCATACAAATGGGTACAAAGATGTGAACTATGCCAACAGTTCATTAGAAGACCCAAGTTAGTTGCTCTGCCTCTCAAGCTAGTGGTAATAGAAGATCAATCTCATCAATGGGAAATCAATTTCATTGGTTCTGTAAACCCATCTTCAAGCGATGGACATGATTATGTCCTCAAAACCATAGATTACTTCACCAAATGGGTGGAAGCAATTCCAACCAAGCATGCTACTTCAGAAGTGGTATGCGACTTCCTCAAGGAAAACATCATTTTTAGGTTTGGGGTCCCAACCAAGATTGTCACAAATAATGCAACCTATTTCTCTTCTCATGAGATCACTCAGTTCTATTTTCATTATGGGATTACCCTCTCCCACTCTGATTATTTTCCACAAGGGAATGGCCAAGTAGAATCAAGCAACAAGAACCTGGTGACCATCATTAAGAAACTGGTGGATGACAACCAATGAACATGGCATAAAGCATTAGTTGATGCTTTATGGGTAGACAGAATTACACCCAAGAGGGTGATAGGTATGTCACCATTCCAACTTTTGTATGGTCTCAATGTAGAGATACCAATCACCCTAGAATTGCCAGCACTAAAATTGGCAAAGGCAATCAAAGATCAAACATATGAAAGATCCATTAACAAAAGGATCATGTGATTGATTGAGATGGATGAGTAGTGAACTATGGTGGTGGACCAAATTACTATGCATCAAAGTATGGTGAAGAGGCTGTTCGACCAAAAAATGAAAAACTATGATTTCTAGATTAGAGATCAAGTTCTATTATGGGACAAGAGAAGAGAACCAAAGGGAATGCATGGGAAATTTGATTCCCTATGGAGAGGCCCATTTACTATCCATCAGCTCAATGGTGAAAATAGTTTCTTGTTGAAGTATCAAGATGTCACACCCTTTTCTCTACCTCACAATGGGTAGCATCTGAAGCACTTCAATTCTTGAAGTATCAGATAAGATCATCTGTACATATGTATATTTGTATAGTCTTTAGTTTTATTTTGTGCTTTTCATTTTCATTTTTGGCACCTTTCTTTTTTGGGTAGCATGACTCCATAGCCTAATGGCATACTTGAAGGCACTGGAGATTTTGGTTTCTACTCCCCTCAGTTGTTTCAAAATTTCAACTGAAGGAAGTTCCCCAACTAGAGCCAACTATTGTTCCCAAAATTTGTCACTCATTTTTGGGACAACATATGAACCATTTTGGTCCTGCAAGCCAAAATTCTCTTTTCCCTTCTCAAAAAATTGTTCTAAGTATCCAAATTCTCCATTATTCAAGCTTTTTTAGCTAATAGACTCCACAGGCTTGTTTCTACAAACTCTATAAGCTTGTTTCTATGGACTCTATAGGCTTATTTCTATAGAATCTATAGGTAGATTTCTACAGACTCTATAGGCTGATTTCTATGGACTATGTAGGCCGATTTTTATGGACTCTATAGGCTGATTTTTACAGACTTTATAGGCTTGTTTCTATGGACTCTATAGGCTTGTAACTACAAACTCTATAGGAAAGAAATAAGTTCCCAACACTTAAGCAATTTCAAGGTTATTTCAATGCCTCAGTTCAACCAAAAGGTACATCAATAGGCTTTAAACAAAATATTGAACCATTGAATCATTGAACCAAAGTTGGTTCAATCGGTCAGTTCAATCGAGCGGTTTAAAGGAGTCCCCTAAATCCCAAAGGGCAAGTGCCCTTGCGGAGGGCAGTGAACAAAAGGAAACAAAAAGATATCCTTTAAAAAGATTTTTTGTGGCTAATTTTACAAGGAAAATCCTTTAGACAAAATGTCTGAAGGAATTCCTTTGAACATTTTGTTTGAAAGAATGATCAAAGGCTCGATGAAAAGTGGCTAAGGCAAAGGAAAGATTTACTTTAGACATTTTTTCTGAAGGTTCGAAGAAGAAGGCTGCCCGAAGGATCCCAAAGGTAGGTACCCTTGCAGGGGGCTCTCGGTGACCAAGGATTAGACCTTTCTCAAGGCCTGAAGGGGCACCTTCCCTTTGGGGGGTCCCAAAGACATAAAATTTAATGAACCAAAGAAATGAATGAACTAAATAAGTGATGGAACTAAGGAACTAAGAAGGCCACCTGAACTATTGAACCAGTGAACCAATGACATCCCCATGGATGTCAAATTTAGGGTAATTAAATATCCATTGATTTTTAAATGTGGCACAAAACCTAAAAACAAACTCAATGACTAGTTGAAGAGGGAGCTAAAAGAGCCAACAAAAAGGGAAAAGATAGCTTGAGAGCTTAAATTACAACAAGCAAGAGGGAAAGACCAAAAATATCTATGTAGGAGTTATTTCCAGTAGGTGGAATAGTCCACCAAGTAGACATCTAAGATCACAAGCATTAAAGGCACAACCTATTTTTCTTCCTTGATAGGAAATTGAGGGGACAACTACATACCTATTGGGAGAAAGATCAGATGACCCATGCAAAGGAGAAGATATTTTGAGATGAATTGACATGCCACAGTTAAGGCAGATGCCCTGTTTCAACATGGCCCCTTGACAAAATTGAAAATGCATTCAAGGCATTGAATGTAGCATGGGCCATTCTATGAAACAAAGTGCCAAGTCTTTATGGGCTGCTATATATTTCAAATCTCTTCTTTTCACCAAAAAAAGATCTTTTTGGATATAGAATCAAAACTCTACCAAAATTGAGAGGTGATCACTGAGACTTTGAGCTCAGATTGTTAATCATATTTCTTTATTTGAATGAGAAAGTAGGTTACTTTTAGACTTTGTGATGTAATAGCCTGTGTCATTTAGGAAATTTTTCTTATGTCTATTTCCTGAAGGTGTTCTTGTCCATTGAATGAAATAAGTAGAACTAGTGGAAGTAATTAGGAAGGTGTCCTGAAGCCAGCTGTGGGAAGACTTTGTGTTGCCACCATTGTCTTTAGTGTGTTTTCTATTTGTTTCTATATAAAGGATCTTGGGATGACTTTGTGCCCCCATTATCCTTCATATTTCACTCTTGGGTAGTCAAAGTGGAGACTTTGTGCTACACCTTTTTCTATTGGTTACTACGCCTCCTGTTACCAATTACTTATTACTTATTAGATAGAATTTCTGCTGTTTGCTATAAGACCACTTCTAAAAGAAGAGAAGGGCCTTTAGTGTTTTCACCTAGATTTCTCCTTTTTTTGTGAATATCATCTCCAAAAAAAGAGAGATAGATGGTGTTGTCCTACCCCTGAGTGTTATTTTATGCATGTATATATATATATATATGCATACATACATACATACATATATATATATATATACATACATACATACATATATATATATATACACATATATACATATACATATATACATATACATATATATATATATATATATACATACATATATACATATACATATACATACATATATACATATACATATACATATATATATACATATACATATACATATATATATATACATATATATACATATATATGTATATATATATATATATGTATGTATATATATATATATATACATACATATATATATATATACATATATATATATATATATATATGTATATATATATGTGTGTGTGTGTGTGTGTATATATATATATATATATATATATATATATATATATATATATATATATATATATATATAGCTCCTCATAGTTACAGGGAACCTCCCCTTGATGAGAGGAGAGATTTGTCCCCTTTTTATGTGGTAAACTTACACACTTGGTTGACCAATCTCCTTATGCTGTGGTTGAAACTACCTATTTTTTTCATCAGTTAGCTGGTGACAAAATGTTCACCCAACAAGTCTAATAAGTGGTATATACTAAAGCATGATATGCACTTTCAGATCAAGTGTTGAGTATAGAAGATAAATATTTCCTTAAAGAGGCATGGTTTCAACTACACAAAAGTGGTGAATGTGAAAATTATGATGCAAACCCAACTACCTTCACCTGCCAAAATTTAATTGAGGCATGGTTTAATTGTGAAAATCTTGGGAAAAAATTAAATCTATTAGATATCTCAAGCTACTTTCTCAACCACATTCACTTAATCACATTGAATGTTTATAACTACCCCATTAGTGGGAATATTTTATTGAGTTTTAACTCCTCAGGCCTACATGCCTATACAAGATCAAATATTAAATGTAATAAGGGTGGGTATTTTTAAGATTAGTGAGACTATGCCTAGATATCTCATTTTATATTAGAACATAGAGTAGTGGGCCAATAATTTCCTCTTGTGCATTTCCTTGCTTTCTAGATTAGCATTCTGAATAGAGGCTATTTAGATCGTGAAGTATTTGATGGATCCCAATTGATCCTTAATAGGCTTTTATGTTATTTTAAATCTTTGTCATTTGATAGAATTTGTTTGTATATGTATATGGTGACCATATTTTACTCATTGGCTCTGCTTCTTTGTTCCATAGACTCTTGTACCATACTTAATTATATTTATACCAGGTTTGCCTCAACTAAGGACTAGTTTATCTAGGGATTTGCCCTGATCAAAAGAACTAGGCTAGCTGATATTAGAAAGCAGGATCTTATTTTATTTTCTCCTTGCCCTTATCTCTTTGGCTTTTTATTTATTATTCTATTAGATCATATTAATTTAGTTTCTAAGTTGCAGTCTAAATTTAATGTTTTATCTAGATTACATTCCTAGTCTATTATTATTTGTGCATTATTGAATCCATGTAATAGACATGTTTCTCTAAATAAACTATTTACATATATTCAAATATTCTTGTTATTTATATACGCATAAGCTATTCACATTTAATGCATATTAAATCATCTAAAATACACATTGAGTAATATTGATATGGTATGGTCACAAAGAGCTGACTAGGTTACCCTACGTACCAAAACTTGGTAAAAAAGACCTTAGGAAGGTATTTTCATTACTAGATCTACCTTATTTTAGGATAGGTGGTATCAATAAACCCTCACCTAATTATTACCTTGTGTCAAGATGTACAATAACATGTTATGGCATTATAAATATGGCCAAAACTAGAGTATATACTAAGATTTATTATTTTGATTGATTCTTATATCTAATACCCTTCATGCTTTCTCCCATATTTTTATGTTTCAATAAACCCATTAACACAATAAAAAATTAAATGAACATGAATAATCATATACCATTAATATAATATATTTTTACCATGTATCAATAAAATGATTCACAAGTTAATCTTAAAAAATATAACTAATCAAGTTATTTTACACAAAGAGAACTATAACTTTATCTCATCTTAACTAGAAAATTCAACCTAGATAGTTGTAAAAGATAAGCTCATATATAAAATTATTAACATGTATATCACATTTCTCTCTACAATTGAATTACATTTTTAGAAAAAGGGAAATAGCATTACTTTCAAGGTAATTCATAGTATCTCCCATATGATAAATAAATATTCTATTTATCTAGCCTAAAATGATCATATAGTCATTCCAGGTAAAACATTCAAGAAAAAATGGAATATTTAAATTACCATAATGAAGGAATAAATATATTCTAATAAATTAAAATAAAAATCACATAGTTCTTACTCTTCTCATAATAGGGGAAATCAATTAGTTTATCAAACTCAACAATTATTCCATTCTAGTAATCTCATGAAATTTTAATGAAAACAAAATAATTCATTTATATGGAAACTATAATGCACACAATGCCATCATTTTTAAAATATTAGACCCAATTCATTCCATAAACCAAATCACATTTTTAACTTCAACAAATATTTCATAGAGCATGAAACTCAATTCATAATCTAGATATTAATATTATTTGTAGAGAATAAAGTTATTGTGCTAATTTAAGTATTCTTTGGTTATGTTTATGACATAAGAAATATAATATAAAAGATACCCTATCCTACTCAATCATGAGTGAAACTATATTATTATCCATACTTCATGAAATAATGCCTAATTTACATAATTCCATAATTCCAAGTTTCCACTAAGCTATTGGTCAATAGCATGATAAAGTATATCTTAAAACTTATAACCCTTCATTTCTGTGTTATATTACAAAAAGTCATAACATAATTAGACATTAATTATCCATTAGTTAAAATGTAATTAGTTTTTTTTAATTTTAAAATCATATATCCCTTTCACAATCATAGTATCAAGGACACCAAAAAAGACCAATGATTAATCATAGTCAAAGGATATAGATCACCCAAATTTGGCTAACACCCTTGTATAATAGTTATACATTGCATCACTTGTAAGAATTAATATTTCATAATAAATAAGGTGTATTCAACCATTAGGTGGTAAGGTAGTCAAAGGGCTCATCATGTATGGTTAACTAGAGGGGTCAAATGAAGTAACTTATTCAAGACAAATATATCAAAATCAATGTAAAAGAATAAAAAATCCATACACCATCAATAAAAATTCCATATACCATCACATTACTCATCGTAAGTACTAAGTACTTATTTCATCAGTCAATGTTGCTGTTGGATGAGAAGATACACTACATTCACTTCTGAATTATAGTGACACAATCGAAGAAGACATAACCAAACTTAATTAGAAATGAAATAATATAAATATCATCATGCATTTATGAATAATTTATACCATGAAAATTTAAAATTCCATTTAATTAAAATATATATAATCAATCCATAATTTATTTACATTTATGTAAGAGTTTTATAAGTATATTTTTAACACTATTATAGATGATGGGTTAATGAAAAAATTAAAAGAGATAAAATTGTTGTTATGCTTCATTCTAATCAACCTATATACATAAAAAATATAGGTCCAACAACTTATTCATTAAACACCACCCACCCACCCACCCACCCCCCACCACACACACAAATTAAATGATTACAACTACATGAATAGAGTGAGACATCTTAGTATATTTATTTCAAGAGTAGATCAATATGATTCTAAAAATTAGATACATGTTACACCCATACTATTGATGATTTTAAAATAAATCTATGGTACCGAATGCCACTAATAAAAAATTAAACAAATTCTAGTTTTTGGTCAATAGTAAGAAAAGGAATTCATCATGCAAGATAAATTTGTTATATAAATCTAACCAATATCATCACCTTCAATTTTAAACTAATGAGTAAAATGAGCCATCCATCTGGTGGCCCTTACCACCCACAACAATAAAATTGAACACAAAAGAGTCCCCCAAGAAGAAGGACAATGTTATAAAATGATATGCAAGGGTAATTGAATAAGAGATATTGGTTCATATTTATTTTTACACCATCAAAATAAATAAAATATGGTTTCTAAATAAAATATGAGGATAAAAAAGTTAACACATTGCACAAAAGACAAATAATGTCCATGTATCCCACCATTATGGTAATAATATGAGGTTAATAAGCCACATTCATTTTCTTATAGCACACTTAATGAGGTAGAAAATATAATATATAACCCTCTTAAAAACCATTGAGAAAATAAACTAGGGTTTAATTTAAAAATCTCAATTCCAAAAAAAACACATTCAAATACCAATCCTTAACAACATACAACTATAAATATAACCAAGGCTACAAGTTTTTGATAGAGCATTAATAGAGAATAAGGAGGTGAAAGATGGGACCATGCTAGATATTGAATGACTAGTAGGATACCCATTTCTTCCTTCTCCACTTGATTATATCTAGTAATATTAAATTCTCCATGGCACCCAACTATAATAAAAAAAATAAAGAGAATACATAAAAATATAAAATAAAAATAATTAATTCTAGATTCAAGGATTGTAACAAATAAAGAGAAGAAATAGATATAAAAAATGAAAATAATTACTTATAGATTCAAGGATTGTTTTTATGTATAAAGGTTTCCAAAGCAACACTTGATCTTTATTGATTTATCCTTGTTTTTGTCTCTTTCTTGGTTTCTCTTTTGGAAAGCTTCTAAATCTATTAAATTTCTAAAAAAAACTCTTCTCCATTTAATTCTTTTACATAAAAATTAAAAATAGGGTGAAGTGGAGTTAAAAATAGAAAATTCCCATCAATACGTAGTAAAAATTTCCCTCATAATTTGTGCAACAAGGTTTATCCCACTCATTATCTTTCTATTTTGTTATTTCAACCTATATTTTCTTTCCTTATTCTTTCTATCCTAATGTTAGTTCCATTTTTTTCTTATTAGTTATTTAAAATCCTTTTAAAATATTTAAAAATAATCATTATATTTATAAATTCAAGGGCTAAGATTATATAGTAGTCCTATATAATAAGTTATATGCACTTTGGAACTTATGTGCGCCTTCTAAATATCATGCAAGGTGAATCAAATAATACCTCCTTAAAAATACATTATCACTTAGAAAGTGTTTATGTAACAACTAAAACATTTTAAATGCAATTAAAACTAAGTGCTAGGAAAACCTTCTCATTCTTATTTCATATTTTCCAATTAATCAAAATAAGTACAATAATTGAAAACCAATCTTGTGACTCAAATGCATAGGAGGTACATATGGATTTGCTTTTCAAACTAAAATAATCAATAGCACTATGTTGTCATTATATATCAAAACTAATCACTTATCAAAATGAATCCACCTTATTATAGGTCGATGGTAACAAATTACCACTATAATATATGCATAATATGGGTATCATGTCATGTTTTCAGTAGTTAGCACCATTGTATAACTGATTTGATGAGGAAAAATTGTATATTTATCTAGATCAAGTTCAAAATTAGACCAATCTTTTTATTTCAGATCTAAGGGTTTACTTACATACCTATATATATATATATATATATATATATATATATATATATATATATATATATATATATATACACACACATACATACATATAAGATTAAAGTGATCTAATTATGTTGTGTTTGTGTGTGTGTGTGTGTGTGTGTGTGTGTGTGTACATACATACATATATGAATGCCTATTTATACTCATGAGGAGCTTATTTCAACATGATCCAAAATCTTATATGTTTATGCCTATGGTGTCAGGCATGTGTAAGCTATTAAAAGGACTTTAATTAATCAAAGACCTTGTGTTAGCATATCCATGACATTTTGGATTTTTGGAATGACGTATTAGCTTGTAATGTGTGGTATTGTAAATAAAGGACTTATTTTTTAGTTGTTTGATATTTGTTTTGTGGCATCATGGCTTAAGGTCATCCATTGAATGCTTACATAGGTAAACAAGTGAAAAACAAAGGAAATTTAATTATTTAAGACTTTTGTGTGGCTGTATATATTATGGCATATTGGTGATAGGTGTTTGTTGAATGCCTCTATGGGAATGACAAATAAAAACAAAAGAAACATTGAAATTTCCCCCTTAAACTGCTTATCAATGTGGAACTTGTCATATGCTTGGGTTTGGAAAGAAATAGTAAATGTGTGTCAGAAACTATATTTCCTCTTAATGCAAATTGAATGCTGAGCAAAACTTTATTGTTTTAAAGCTGTAGACTTGATGTAAGATTGAAATTTATCATGAATAAATTGTTAGGGTTGCCTAGGGCTTTGGTTTGGTGTTTTTGGGCCATATTCTTGGCTGTTGATTCATGAAGGAGATGGGGAAAGAGAGGAAGGGTGGTAATGGAGTGTTCAGAGAAATTAAGGCATTTCAAGCCTATGTTTTAGCTACCACCCTACTAGGAAGGAACACCAATAAGGAAAATAAGGAAGATGGATGGTGGTAGAGGGAAATGAGTAGATTAATGTGAGATGAAGAATTAAACAACAAATATATGCCAAGGTGAAAATAAGGGAGATACTATTGGTGTGGCACCACCATGGGAGGAAGGTAGACTTAAAACCATGTATTCATATTTTTACAGGCATGTGTTCTCTTTCTCCTTCTAGGTTTAAATTATGGTTTTTAAATTATGTATTAATAATTTGGAAGCCATTTGAAAAATTAGTTGAGTATATTATTTTGCAAGAATATTGGTTATTCTCACTCAAGCATATGCCACAACCAGGTGTGATTATGAGATTTGCATGGAATTTGTTGGTTTTTTATGATTTAAAGAAAATAAGGTATGTCCTTGGATTATACCTAGTTTTTCTTTGATTGAATAGATACCTTACAGAATTGGTTAAACCATGTTAGAAGGTTTAGTATTTGTCTATGATGAGAAGGGTTTTGCATGATTTTAGAAATCATTTGTTATGAATTTTCTTGTTGAAGGTTAGAACATGAAAAAAAAATAATATGTATTTTATTTTGGTTGATAATGGTAAAATTTTCCCAATATTTAGCATTGCCTTGGTATGAAAATTCCATTCTTAGTTAGAAAATTTTGTTGTGAAACTCACCTTATAATATTCCCATTACATATTGAATACAACTGAAATATCTTACACTTGACCCAGCTTTCATACCTGATTAAACATGGGTTATAGTTTTTTATAAAGTGTGAATTTATTGCATAACACCTCCTATTGATCTTTGGTCATATTGGCCTAGGTTGCCACTTGTAGAGTAATGGTAATATTTTGGTATTAATTATCAAATTGCATTTATTCTTGTATGACAAATATTTAGCATTAGTTGATATCTTGGGTTGAGTAACTTATTATGCATGCATAACCTATTTATGTGGTTTCAATACATGATGATTGCCATTAGATTTGATACTTTTTGATCTTGCTATGCTTATGCATTGCATGGTTTGGTATTCAAGAAATGGAATAGGGAGTCTAGTGTATAATTACTTGGTTTTATGTTTATATATGGTAAATGCCATTGATTATGTCAGGAAAGGTGGAAGTAGTTTATATTGTATCTTCAGTAGATAATGCTTAAATTTAGTTTTGAATTTGTGTATGGATCATGGTGAGAGGTTGTTATATTAATGATAAGTAGTGATACTAGTATTATACTTGCTCACAAATATCATATATTTGGCATTACTTTTCCTTAATGATGGTTGGAAATATTTATAATTTTATGTTCAAGAAAGAGGTATTTGAGTTGCCATATGTGTTCCATTATGTTATTTAATTTGATGGTAGCACTCACTTGAGAGAAATGGTATAGTTAAAGTAAAAAAATATTTATGATTAGATAAGAGTTGGGAACTCTTGGCTGTAGTAGATTATATTATTGCTTGTTATGAACATTATTGATCTTATTACACAAGAGTTATACAGGTGTGTACTACCTTGTTTGTCTAAAATTTCATGTAATGGTTATGAATATGACTTATGGGTTGGATTTCCCATGCTCAATGTGTTTTAATTAGAAATTATTCTTTTTAGGCATGGATTGATCCTATGTAAGTAATATGTTATGTGGAAGTTGTTTATTTGTAATGAAAACCATAGATGGTCTAAAATTATGATAATGAAATTAGACTAATGTAAAAAGTCAAAATTATAATAAGTCATTAAAATTTTTGACTAAATCATTCAAGGTTCTTAGTTAAGGAGTTGAAAAGAACTATTAGTGTGAGAACACTATGGTCAAGAAAATATAAACATAAACCCAATTGGGTAGCACTATTAATGTTGATCCCTCATGACAACTAGTGATTATTTCAAATTGGGTAATAATTCCATATGGATGAGTCCTTGTTGTATAACATGAATATTAAGGGTGCTATGAACCTTCTTATGCATATGCACTATGGCTTGGTGGATGTCAAGTGTCCATGTTATAAATTAGGACTATGGTTATTTGATGCCAAGATAATTATATTCTTTTTGTTTATCCATAGGTGGTAGAATTGCATTTACTAAGCAATGGAACATGGGTGGAATGACCCCTAAGATTATGGACTCTAGCATCATGATCCAATGGAGAAAATCTAAATTGGTTCTCACTTATGCGATCATAAAGTTTTATGTTCATAGTCTTATGTTGGTTTACCTTGGTAGTACATTGATGTTAACTGCCATTTGCTCTTAAAATGTTTTAAGGTTGGCATAAGCCAAAGCTTGGCTTATTGGTACCTTGGTCCTCCTTTTGGAACCTATTGCACTTGTTATGGTACCTTCATTTATCAAGATGATATAATTAAATATATATAGTAAGTTGACTCATGGTTATGCTAAAAACTTACCCTAGATCTTTAACCTTGTTTAAGAATAACCAAGGGCTTGAGTGTATCTTCTTGCCTCATGAGTTGTCAAGTCATAACCATATAAGGTTATCAAATGCTTATATTAGGTTGAGGATCCCTAGGTGGTTTTTTGGGGAAACTAAGTGCCTTATAAGGTTCAAAGGTTATTAGTGTGGTCCCACACACTAATATCCCTCAAATGATGTTTCAACCTTTAGGTAACCCCTTTCTCTATGGAATCTTCTAGTGGTGGTCATCATGGCATAAGTATCTCATTGACCCAATCTATTTATGGGCTGTCTACTCATCTGGTGTAGGACCATGTTGATGTGTTGTGCATGATTTGATGATGTAGTGGGCTCTATACATAGTTCCATTGTGTATTTTATTAATAATTCTCAAAACTTTTTTTGAAGTTATTTCATCTAGTATCAGAGCTTATGATATGAGTATTTTGAGAATAAGGTTTATTATCTCACTTATTAGAAGTCAAGATAAATGTTAATTCATTTTATGACTGAATTAATTTGTATTGTTGTTGGGTTACTACCATTTGCTACTCCAAATGAGGTTTGTAAATGGTAATGTGCCTATTAGGTTATCTTATAATTCATAAATAAAGGATAGGGTTAGATTAGATGGTGCTCATGTTGAGTAAATCTGAGGGGTGGATGGCCTAAAGATTTGGAATAAGTCCTCATTAGGGCTATAATAACATGTGAATCCATTCAAGGTATGTTAGGAAATAGGGACATATGTTGAGCAATCTCAAAAATGTTCCAAAATATTTTAATCATTTTGAGATGGATTTGGTAAATGGACTTGGGATGAAAGTAAGGGTGTTGGTCATGGTTGACCAAGCACCAAGGAGATCAAGAGGTTCCCACTACATACTTATAGGGATGTAAAATATGATGGTACAATTGATGCAATAAGGTGTGTATACATGAGTATCCACTTACAAGGTGTGATAGCTATGGTGTTTGAGTTGGTGTTATTTATATGAAACCAAGATGTTGGGATTTTGATATTCCCATGATGGTAATTTATCTCTATCTTGGCCTTGGTTAGGTTAATCCTTCCCATTTTTGATTGCATTTAGGCAAGCCTCACTTATTGACCATTGGCTTGTATGGGTGGGCTAATAAGAGATAAGTGGCAAGGCTTTGCTCTTAAAAATAAGGGAAAGTAGTGTCTAATATCTTTTTATGTGTTGTATGGGAAACCCATCACTAGATACTCATAACATTATGACCTTGGGAGGACCAAGGGTTTAACTCTAACTTGGAGGGCTAGATTGGGTGCAAGGAGCTGGTATTCTTTGGTAAATCAATTGATCTTATGTTTTACTCTTACTGGGGGAATGTATTGAGCCTTGGATGAGCTACAAAACATGAATGGTGGTAATAAACATTGTTAGCCTCATAGACAAAAATATTTTAATTCATTATTTAGTAAACCAAATACATGATTCAATTTTTTGAAAGGAGTTCAATGATGGAATTAAGAAACCAACATACCATGTGTAAGTTGCATGGTTGTAAGTGGAATAAGAATGTCTCCATGGCTTCAATTTTATCCTGGCTGATTAATGTTATTACAATCAAGTTTCCTTTTGGGGAGCCATGAAGGTAAACCTTTGTAAAGGTATGTTGAATTATTATGTGTATGTAATAGTTTCATTCATAGTTGTGTGTGTGCGTGTGTGTCAATTTGGTTGACTGATTGGTGTCATGATAGAGATATGAAACAAAATAGCCTTGTAAGGAATTGTTAGATCCTCTATGGTTTAGCAAGAATAGTAAAGGGCTTCTCCTTGATTTTTTTGCTTGTTGTATTAGCCCTCAATATGGATACCCTATGAGTTAATCTAGCTATAATTATTGATAGTTGAGGCAAGCAATTATAAGTTATTTCTTGTCTTGTGTGTTATTGCACTTGATGGGTTGCAAAAAGCAAATAAATTTCTAAGTATTATGTTTAATGTTAGGGAACATTATTTTATCCCAAGTAATGGATTTATAATCTAAGTTTGGATAGGGTTTTGGGTTATAAATTATGATATAGCTAGTTGATTGTAACCATTTTAACTTGGAAGTGAATAAGTATTATGTGTCATAATACTAAGGTGCTGAAAATATATGTATTTTATTGAATTTAGGCTTGGTTGCTATGTGTATTTAGCCCTTCAAGTTGAACTAAGGAGCTTATGGTTTTGTCACTCAAAAGGCTAGGAGCTATTGAGTGTGTATGGATATATTTTGATTCCATGATGTGGTTATTTTGATCATGGGTATGTTTTAATCCCACAGTGTGGAGGTGATGCCTTCATTGTTTTTCATGTCTATGTGATGATTATTTGATTTCTGGGTTGAGTTTTGGCATCCATGAGGATTTCATGATGCTCATAGTTATATATATTTTACATTCATGAAGATGCCTTTTGTGATTGCAACTATATTATGGTTATGGAAATTATGATTTCCATAATGATGATGTAATATTCACTTGGAGCCTTGGCTAAGTTCATCATTTCCCTAAGATTATGTTATGTTAAAGAAAGCATTATTAGTCAACCTTTAACTTGTTGACATCAGTTAATTAGAAGGATAGTGATAGATCTTGCTATTGGAATCATGAAACCATGTCTAGTGATCATAGGTGGATTACATGGGTGGGCCATCTTATGATGATTGAGGTATAATAATACTCTTGGGAGGTCCAAGGATGTAACTTAAGCCTAGAAGGCCTAGTGGGTGAATATGGATAGAAAGTAAGGAGGTTTTGGGGATATCTTATTGCTAAGAGGTAGCATGAGCCATCTAATCCATGAGGTGAAAACTTGTTGATAATTTTTTGAGGTTCATGGACATAGATTATGGGCTATGTTGGAACACACCCTTCCTTGAAAGGTGTTGATGAGTTTGAGATCCCTAAAACTGAGCATGATGTTACATGCTAGACATTTATGTCATCTTGGATGACATTTGGAAATCAGGTAGACTGATGAGGACCATGGACCCTTGTACTTTACTTACCAATGTGGTTAAATGGTGTGTTGTGAAAAATACCTTGGCATAAATTTACCAAACCTCTAGATCTTCATGTGTATCATTGTATTATATTTTCCTTCTGTTAATGTAAATTATTGTATGATGTGTGATTATTTTACATTTTGTTGGTTATGTTAATCATGTAAAATTGTAAGGTACTTATTTTGGGTGAATGTAATTAGTTGTGAATCTCCTTATTATTTTCCTTGATATCACTTTTGTCATATGTGTATGATTTGATGATGTCATGTGACCATGAATCACCTTGTGATGTAATTCCCCTTCTTGAATTGACCTCTTTTAATTAAAAATATGCTAAGGTATAGTGAATGTGTTGTTTAGTGTGATCCCACATCATTGCTCTAACATTGAGTTTTGATACAAGTAGGAGTTTAAGGTGAAGAAAACACTATTTTATGATGATTAGATTGGGTATGGGTTAGGGAGTGGAGTCTTATGTAGGCTAAAAACCCACTTCTTCCCTTTGCATGAAGTATCCACTTGATTCATTTGGGTTGTGTACCATGAGTGCCACAGGATGGCTGTGGGATCTTCTTGAATAATGGTCACCTCTTGGATTGAGTGTTACTTTATCCACCTCTTTAAGGTTGTTGTACAAATAAACTTGTGAAATCTCTTTATGTAGCCTTGTAAAAACACCATTTGGTCCTGGAAATTAAATTTTTATGAAAATTAGCAAGACTAAAGTTACTGAAATACAAGCACATATTTAGTTAGAAAGTCAAGCATGCTATGAATGAGGTAATGGTTGAATTGACTAAAAAGAACATTCTATAATGAATGTTCTAATTTAATAACATGTGTTGATAGGTAAGTACAACCATGTTATGTGCAAGGTATTATTTTTATACACATTATT